>JAUIMM010000630.1:1965000-1969089 GCA_031769625.1 Taudactylus pleione | reverse complement strand
CCTAACCCTAACCCTAACCCTAACCCTAACCCTAACCCTAACCCTAACCCTAACCCTAACCCTAACCCTAACCCTAACCCTAACCCTAACCCTAACCCTAACCCTAACCCTAACCCTAACCCTAACCCTAACCCTAACCCTAACCCTAACCCTAACCCTAACCCTAACCCTAACCCTAACCCTAACCCTAACCCTAACCCTAACCCTAACCCTAACCCTAACCCTAACCCTAACCCTAACCCTAACCCTAACCCTAACCCTAACCCTAACCCTAACCCTAACCCTAACCCTAACCCTAACCCTAACCCTAACCCTAACCCTAACCCTAACCCTAACCCTAACCCTAACCCTAACCCTAACCCTAACCCTAACCCTAACCCTAACCCTAACCCTAACCCTAACCCTAACCCTAACCCTAACCCTAACCCTAACCCTAACCCTAACCCTAACCCTAACCCTAACCCTAACCCTAACCCTAACCCTAACCCTAACCCTAACCCTAACCCTAACCCTAACCCTAACCCTAACCCTAACCCTAACCCTAACCCTAACCCTAACCCTAACCCTAACCCTAACCCTAACCCTAACCCTAACCCTAACCCTAACCCTAACCCTAACCCTAACCCTAACCCTAACCCTAACCCTAACCCTAACCCTAACCCTAACCCTAACCCTAACCCTAACCCTAACCCTAACCCTAACCCTAACCCTAACCCTAACCCTAACCCTAACCCTAACCCTAACCCTAACCCTAACCCTAACCCTAACCCTAACCCTAACCCTAACCCTAACCCTAACCCTAACCCTAACCCTAACCCTAACCCTAACCCTAACCCTAACCCTAACCCTAACCCTAACCCTAACCCTAACCCTAACCCTAACCCTAACCCTAACCCTAACCCTAACCCTAACCCTAACCCTAACCCTAACCCTAACCCTAACCCTAACCCTAACCCTAACCCTAACCCTAACCCTAACCCTAACCCTAACCCTAACCCTAACCCTAACCCTAACCCTAACCCTAACCCTAACCCTAACCCTAACCCTAACCCTAACCCTAACCCTAACCCTAACCCTAACCCTAACCCTAACCCTAACCCTAACCCTAACCCTAACCCTAACCCTAACCCTAACCCTAACCCTAACCCTAACCCTAACCCTAACCCTAACCCTAACCCTAACCCTAACCCTAACCCTAACCCTAACCCTAACCCTAACCCTAACCCTAACCCTAACCCTAACCCTAACCCTAACCCTAACCCTAACCCTAACCCTAACCCTAACCCTAACCCTAACCCTAACCCTAACCCTAACCCTAACCCTAACCCTAACCCTAACCCTAACCCTAACCCTAACCCTAACCCTAACCCTAACCCTAACCCTAACCCTAACCCTAACCCTAACCCTAACCCTAACCCTAACCCTAACCCTAACCCTAACCCTAACCCTAACCCTAACCCTAACCCTAACCCTAACCCTAACCCTAACCCTAACCCTAACCCTAACCCTAACCCTAACCCTAACCCTAACCCTAACCCTAACCCTAACCCTAACCCTAACCCTAACCCTAACCCTAACCCTAACCCTAACCCTAACCCTAACCCTAACCCTAACCCTAACCCTAACCCTAACCCTAACCCTAACCCTAACCCTAACCCTAACCCTAACCCTAACCCTAACCCTAACCCTAACCCTAACCCTAACCCTAACCCTAACCCTAACCCTAACCCTAACCCTAACCCTAACCCTAACCCTAACCCTAACCCTAACCCTAACCCTAACCCTAACCCTAACCCTAACCCTAACCCTAACCCTAACCCTAACCCTAACCCTAACCCTAACCCTAACCCTAACCCTAACCCTAACCCTAACCCTAACCCTAACCCTAACCCTAACCCTAACCCTAACCCTAACCCTAACCCTAACCCTAACCCTAACCCTAACCCTAACCCTAACCCTAACCCTAACCCTAACCCTAACCCTAACCCTAACCCTAACCCTAACCCTAACCCTAACCCTAACCCTAACCCTAACCCTAACCCTAACCCTAACCCTAACCCTAACCCTAACCCTAACCCTAACCCTAACCCTAACCCTAACCCTAACCCTAACCCTAACCCTAACCCTAACCCTAACCCTAACCCTAACCCTAACCCTAACCCTAACCCTAACCCTAACCCTAACCCTAACCCTAACCCTAACCCTAACCCTAACCCTAACCCTAACCCTAACCCTAACCCTAACCCTAACCCTAACCCTAACCCTAACCCTAACCCTAACCCTAACCCTAACCCTAACCCTAACCCTAACCCTAACCCTAACCCTAACCCTAACCCTAACCCTAACCCTAACCCTAACCCTAACCCTAACCCTAACCCTAACCCTAACCCTAACCCTAACCCTAACCCTAACCCTAACCCTAACCCTAACCCTAACCCTAACCCTAACCCTAACCCTAACCCTAACCCTAACCCTAACCCTAACCCTAACCCTAACCCTAACCCTAACCCTAACCCTAACCCTAACCCTAACCCTAACCCTAACCCTAACCCTAACCCTAACCCTAACCCTAACCCTAACCCTAACCCTAACCCTAACCCTAACCCTAACCCTAACCCTAACCCTAACCCTAACCCTAACCCTAACCCTAACCCTAACCCTAACCCTAACCCTAACCCTAACCCTAACCCTAACCCTAACCCTAACCCTAACCCTAACCCTAACCCTAACCCTAACCCTAACCCTAACCCTAACCCTAACCCTAACCCTAACCCTAACCCTAACCCTAACCCTAACCCTAACCCTAACCCTAACCCTAACCCTAACCCTAACCCTAACCCTAACCCTAACCCTAACCCTAACCCTAACCCTAACCCTAACCCTAACCCTAACCCTAACCCTAACCCTAACCCTAACCCTAACCCTAACCCTAACCCTAACCCTAACCCTAACCCTAACCCTAACCCTAACCCTAACCCTAACCCTAACCCTAACCCTAACCCTAACCCTAACCCTAACCCTAACCCTAACCCTAACCCTAACCCTAACCCTAACCCTAACCCTAACCCTAACCCTAACCCTAACCCTAACCCTAACCCTAACCCTAACCCTAACCCTAACCCTAACCCTAACCCTAACCCTAACCCTAACCCTAACCCTAACCCTAACCCTAACCCTAACCCTAACCCTAACCCTAACCCTAACCCTAACCCTAACCCTAACCCTAACCCTAACCCTAACCCTAACCCTAACCCTAACCCTAACCCTAACCCTAACCCTAACCCTAACCCTAACCCTAACCCTAACCCTAACCCTAACCCTAACCCTAACCCTAACCCTAACCCTAACCCTAACCCTAACCCTAACCCTAACCCTAACCCTAACCCTAACCCTAACCCTAACCCTAACCCTAACCCTAACCCTAACCCTAACCCTAACCCTAACCCTAACCCTAACCCTAACCCTAACCCTAACCCTAACCCTAACCCTAACCCTAACCCTAACCCTAACCCTAACCCTAACCCTAACCCTAACCCTAACCCTAACCCTAACCCTAACCCTAACCCTAACCCTAACCCTAACCCTAACCCTAACCCTAACCCTAACCCTAACCCTAACCCTAACCCTAACCCTAACCCTAACCCTAACCCTAACCCTAACCCTAACCCTAACCCTAACCCTAACCCTAACCCTAACCCTAACCCTAACCCTAACCCTAACCCTAACCCTAACCCTAACCCTAACCCTAACCCTAACCCTAACCCTAACCCTAACCCTAACCCTAACCCTAACCCTAACCCTAACCCTAACCCTAACCCTAACCCTAACCCTAACCCTAACCCTAACCCTAACCCTAACCCTAACCCTAACCCTAACCCTAACCCTAACCCTAACCCTAACCCTAACCCTAACCCTAACCCTAACCCTAACCCTAGACCCTAACCCTAACCCTAACCCTAACCCTAACCCTAACCCTAACCCTAACCCTAACCCTAACCCTAACCCTAACCCTAACCCTAACCCTAACCCTAACCCTAACCCTAACCCTAACCCTAACCCTAACCCTAACCCTAACCCTAACCCTAACCC
>JAUIMM010000630.1:1945000-1947500 GCA_031769625.1 Taudactylus pleione | reverse complement strand
TAACCCTAACCCTAAACCCTATCACTAAACCTAACCCCTAACCCTAACCCCTAACCCTATCCCCTATCACTAAACCTAACCCCTAACCCTAACACTAAACCCTAACCCTAACCCCTATCCCTAACCCTAACCACTAAACCTAACCCTACCCTAACCGTAAACCTAACCCTAATCACTAATCCTAAACCCTAACCATTACTCTAAACCTAACCCTAAACCTAACCTTAAAACCTAACCCTAACCTTAAACCCTGACCCTAAACGCTAACCCTAACCCTAAGCCCTAACCCTAACCTAACCCTAACCCTAAACCTAACCCTAACCCTATTCCTAAACACAAACCCTAACCCTAGCCCAAAACGCTATCCCTAGCCCCTAACACTTACCCTAACCTTAACCATAAACCCTAACCCTAAACCCTAACCTAACCCAACCCCAAAACCAAACCCTAACCCCAAACCCTAACTCTAACCCTATCCTAACCCTAACCCAAACCCTAACGCTAACCCTTAACCCTAACCCTAAACCTAACCCTAACCCCTAACCCTAACCCTAACCCTAACCCTAAACCCTTAACCTAACCCTAACCCTAAACTCTAACCCTAACCCCAGCCCCAACCCCTAACCCTAACCCCAACCCCAACCCTTAACCCTAACCCTAACCCCTAACCCTGAACCTAACCTAACCCTAACCCTATCACTAAACCCAAACCCTAACCCTAACCCAAACCCTAACCCGTAACCCTAAGCCTAAACCCTATCCCTAAACCCTAAACCTAAGCCTAACCCTAACCCTAACCCTAACTCTAACCCTAACCCTACCCTAACATTAACCCTAATCACTAAACCTAAACCCTAACCCTTACTCTAAACCTAACCTTAAAACCTAACCCTAACCGAAAACCCTAACCCTAAACCCTAACCTCAAATGCTAACCCTAACCCCTAACCCTAACCCTAACCTAACCCTAAACCTAACCCTATCCCTAAACACTAACCCTAATCCTAAACCCAAACCCTAACCCTAGCCCCAAACGCTAACCCTAACCCCTAACCCTAACCCTAACCCTAAACCCTAACCCTAACCCAACCCCAAAACCAAACCCTAACCCTAACCCCAAACCCTAACCCTGACCTAACCTTAACCCTAACCCAAACCCTAACCGTAACCCTTAACCCTAAACCTAACCCTAAGCCAAAACCTAACCCTAAGCCCTAACCCTAACACTAAACTCTAACCCTAATTCTAACCCTAAACTCAAACCCTAACCCTAACCCTAAACCCTATCACTAAACCTAACCCCTAACCCTAACCCCTAACCCTAACCCCTATCACTAAACCTAACCTCTAACCCTAACACTAAACCCTAACCCTAACCCCTATCCCTAACCCTAACCACTAAACCTAACCCTACCCTAACCGTAAACCTAACCCTAATCACTAATCCTAAACCCTAACCATTACTCTAAACCTAACCCTAAACCTAACCTTAAAACCTAACCCTAACCCTAAACCCTGACCCTAAACGCTAACCCTAACCCTAAGCCCTAACCCTAACCTAACCCTAACCCTAAACCTAACCCTAACCCTAGCCCAAAACGCTATCCCTAGCCCCTAACACTTACCCTAACCTTAACCATAAAGCCTAACCCTAAACCCTAACCTAACCCAACCCCAAAACCAAACCCTAACCCTAACCCCAAACCCTAACTCTAACCCTGTCCTAACCCTAACCCAAACCCTAACGCTAACCCTTAACCCTAACCCTAAACCTAACCCTAAGCCTAACCCTAACCCTAAACCCTTACCCTAACACTAAACCCTAACCTGAAACCTAACCCTAAACTCTAACCCTAAGCCTAACCCCAAACCCTAAGCATAGCCCCTAACCCTAACCCCTATCCCTATACCTAACCCCTAATCCTAACCCCTAACCCTAACCATAACCCCTATCCCGAACCTGAACCCTAACCCTAACCCTAACCGTAAACCCTAACCCTAAGCCCTAAACCAAACCCTAACAAAAACCCTAAACCCTAACCCTAAACTCTAACCCTAACCCTAACCCCTAACCCTAACCCATTCCCAAACCATAACCCCAAACCCTAACCCCTAACCTAACCCTAACCCTAACCCAAACACTAACCCTTAACTCTAACCCTTACCCTAAACCTAACCCTAAGCCTAACCCTAACCCTAAACCCTAACCCTAACACTAACCCTAACCCTAAACCTAACCCTAACCCTTAACCCTAACCCTAAACCCTAACCCTAAACCCTAAACCTAACCCAAACAATAACCCTAAACCCTAACCCTAATCTCTAACCCTAACCCCTAACCCTAACCCTAAACCTTAACCCTAACCCAAAACCTTAACCCTAAACCCTAACTCTAAACCATAACCCTAACCCAAACTCAAACCCTTACCCTAACCCCAAACCATAACCCATAACCCTAACCTAACCCTAACCCAAACCCTAACCCTAAACCTAACCATCAG
>JAUIMM010000630.1:1815000-1822500 GCA_031769625.1 Taudactylus pleione | reverse complement strand
CTAACCCCTAATCCTAACCCGAACCCGTACCCTAAACCTAACCCTAACGTTAACCCTAAACCCAAACCCTACCCTAACCCAAACCCTAAACAATAACCCTAACCCAAATCCGTAACCCTAAATCTAAACCTAACCTAATCACTAATCCTAAACCCTAACCCTAACTCTAAACCTAACCCTAAACATAACCTTAAAACCTAACCCTAACCCTAAACCCTGACCCTAAACGCTAACCCTAACCCTAACCCCTAACCCTAACCCTAACCATAAACCCTAACCCTATTCCTAAACCCAAACCCTAACCCTAGCCCCAAACGCTAACCCTAACCCCTAACCCTAACCTTAACCATAAACCCTAACCCTAACCCAAACCCAAAACCAAACCCTAACCCTAACCCTATCACTAAATCCAAACCCTAACACTAACCCTAACAAAAACCCTAACCCTAACCCTAAACACTAACCCTAAACCCTAAACCTAACGCTAACCCCAAACCCTAACCCTAAGAATAATCTAACCCTACCCCTAACCCTAAACCCTACCCGCTAACCCAAACCCTAACCCCTATCCCTAACCCTAACCTAACACTAACCCTAAACCCTAACCCTAACCCTAAACCCTAACCCTAAACCCTAACACTAAACCCTAACCCTAAACCTAACCCTAATCCCTAACCCTAAACCTAACCCTAAACCGTAACCCTAAACTCTAACACTAACCCTAACCCTAAAGCCTACCCCTAACACTAAACATAAACCCTAACCCTAACCCTACACCCTTACCCCAACCCTAACCTAACCCTAACCCTAACCCTTAACCCCTAACCCTAACACCTAACCATAACCCAAACCCTAACCCTAACCCTTAACCCTAAATCTAACCCTAAACCTTAACCCTAACACTGAACCCTAACCCTAAACCTAATCTTAACCCTAAACTCTAACCCTAACCCTAAACACTAACCCTAAACTCTAAACCTAACCCTAACCCCTAACCCTAACCCTAGACCTTAACCCTAACTCAACCCCAAACCCAAACCTTAACCCTAACCCTAAACCCTAACCCCAACCTAACCCTAACCCAAACACTAACCCTAACCCTTGACCCTAACCCTAAACCTAACCCTAAGCCTAACAATAAACCCTAAACCTAACACGAAACCCTAAACCTAAACCTAACCCTAAACCTAAATTCTAACCCTAACCCTAACCATAACCCCTAATCCTAAGCCTAGCCCCTAACCTTAACCCCTATCCCTAACCGTATCCCCTAACCCTAACCCCTAACCCTAACCACTAATCCTAACCCCAACCTGAACCCTAACCCGATCCCAAACCCGAACCCTAAACCTAACCCTAACTGAAACCCTAACCCTAACCCTACCCTAACCCTAACCCTAACCCTAACCTAACCCTAACCCTAAACCCTAACACTAATCCTTAACCCTAACCCTAAACCTAACACTAAACTCTAACCCTAACCCTAAAACCTAATCATAAAACCTAACCCTAACCCTAACCCTAAACCCTAACCCTAATCCTAACTCTAAACCCTAACCCTAACCCAACCCCAAACCCTAACCCTAACCCTAAGCCTAAACTAACCCTACCCCTAACCCTACCTTTACCGCTAACCCTAACCCTAGCCCCAAACGCTAACCCTAACCCTAACCTTAACCAAAAACCCTAACCCTAAACCCAAACCCTAACCCAACCCCAAAACCAAACCCTAACCCCAAACCCTAACCCTAAACTTACCCTAACCCAAACCCTAACCCTAACCCTTAACCGTAACCCTAACCCTAAACCTAACCCTAAGCCTAACCCTAAACCCTAACCCTAACACTAAACCCTAACCCTAAACCTAAACTCTAACCCTAACACCTATCCCTAACCCTAACCCCTAAACCTAACCCTAACCCCTAACCCCTAACCCATAATCCTAACCCGAACCCATACCCTAAACCTAACCCTAACCCTAACTTTAACCCTAAACCCTAACCCTAACCGTAACCCTAACCCTAAACCCTAACCCAAACCCTAAACAATAACCCTAACCCAAATCCCTAACTCTAAATCTAAACCTAACCCTAAACCCTAACCCTAAACCATAACCCTAAACCCTAACCCTGAACCCTAACCTTAACCCAAACCCAAACCATAACCCTAACCCTAACCCCAAAACCCTAACCCCTAACCCTAACCTAACCCTAACCCTAACCCAAACACTAAACTTTAGCACTAACCCTAAACCTAAGACTAACCCTAACACTAAACCCTAACCCTATCAATAAACGCTAAACCTAACCCTAACCCTAAACCCTAACCCCAAATGCTAACCCTAACCCCTAACCATAACCTAACCCTAAATCTAACCCTAACCCTAAGCCCTAACCCTAATCCTAAACCCTAACCCTAACCCGTAACCCTAACCCTAACCCGAACCCTAACTTAAACCTAACCCTAACCCTAATGGTAACCCTAAACCCTAACCCTAACCGTAACCCTAACCTTAAACCCTAACCCTAATCCCTAACCCTAACCCTAAACCTAACACTAAACCCTAACCCTAACCCTAAACCCTAACCCTAAAACCTAACCCTAACCACGACCCCTAACCCTATCCCCAACCCCAACCCCAATGCCTAACCCTATCCCTAACCCCTACCCCTAAACCTAACCTAACCCTATCACTAAACCCAAACCCTAACCCTAACCCTTAACCCTAACCCAAACCATAAACCCGAACCCTAAACCATAAACCTAACCCTACCCTAACCCTAAACCTAACCTAATCACTAATCCTAAACCCTAACCCTAACTCTAAACCTAACCCTAAACATAACTTTAAAACCTAACCCTAACCCTAAACCCTGACCCTAAACGCTAACCCTAACCCTAACCCCTAACCCTAACCCTAACCCTAACCTAACCCTAACCCGAACCCTAACTTAAACCTAACCCTAACCCTAATGGTAACCCTAAACCCTAACACTAACCGTAACCCTAAACCCTAACCCTAACCGTAACCCTAACCTTAAACCCTAACCCTAACCCTACCCTAACCCTAAACCCTAATCCCTAACCCTAACCCTAAAACCTAACCCTAACCCCAACCCCTAACCCTATCCCCAACCCCAACCCCAATGCCTAACCCTATCCCTAACCCCTACCCAAAAACCTAACCTAACCCTATCACTAAACCCAAACCCTAACCCTAACCCGAACCCAAACCCTAACCCTAACCCTTAACCCTAACCCAAACCATAAACCCTAACCCTAAACCATAAACCTAACCCTACCCTAACCCTAAACCTAACCTAATCACTAATCCTAAACCCTAACCCTAACTCTAAACCTAACCCTAAACATAACCTTAAAACCTAACCCTAACCCTAAACCCTGACCCTAAACGCTAACCCTAACCCTAACCCCTAACCCTAACCCTAACCCTAAACCCTAACCCTATTCCTAAACCCAAACCCTAACCCTAGCCCCAAACGCTAACCCTAACCCCTAACCCTAACCTTAACCATAAACCCTAACCCTAACCCAAACCCAAAACCAAACCCTAACCCTAACCCTATCACTAAATCCAAACCCTAACACTAACCCTAACAAAAACCCTAACCCTAACCCTAAACACTAACCCTAAATCCTAAACCTAACGCTAACCCCAAACCCTAACCCTAAGAATAATCTAACCCTACCCCTAACCCTAAACCCTAACCGCTAACCCAAACCCTAACCCCTATCCCTAACCCTAACCTAACACTAACCCTAAACCCTAACCCTAACCCTAAACCCTAACCCTAAACCCTAACACTAAACCCTAACCCTAAGCCTAACCCTAATCCCTAACCCTAAACCTAACCCTAAACCGTAACCCTAAACTCTAACACTAACCCTAACCCTAAAGCCTACCCCTAACACTAAACATAAACCCTAACCCTAACCCTACACCCTTACCCCAACCCTAACCTAACCCTAACCCTAACCCTTAACCCCTAACCCTAACACCTAACCATAACCCAAACCCTAACCCTAACCCTTAACCCTAAATCTAACCCTAAACCTTAACCCTAACACTGAACCCTAACCCTAAACCTAATCTTAACCCTAAACTCTAACCCTAACCCTAAACACTAACCCTAAACTCTAAACCTAACCCTAACCCCTAACCCTAACCCTAGACCTTAACCCTAACTCAACCCCAAACCCAAACCTTAACCCTAACCCTAAACCCTAACCCCAACCTAACCCTAACCCAAACACTAACCCTAACCCTTGACCCTAACCCTAAACCTAACCCTAAGCCTAACAATAAACCCTAAACCTAACACGAAACCCTAAACCTAAACCTAACCCTAAACCTAAATTCTAACCCTAACCCTAACCATAACCCCTAATCCTAAGCCTAACCCCTAACCTTAACCCCTATCCCTAACCGTATCCCCTAACCCTAACCCCTAACCCTAACCACTAATCCTAACCCCAACCTGAACCCTAACCCGATCCCAAACCCGAACCCTAAACCTAACCCTAACTGAAACCCTAACCCTAACCCTACCCTAACCCTAACCCTAACCCTAACCTAACCCTAACCCTAAACTCTAACACTAATCCTTAACCCTAACCCTAAACCTAACACTAAACTCTAACCCTAACCCTAAAACCTAATCATAAAACCTAACCCTAACCCTAACGCTAAACCCTAACCCTAATCCTAACTCTAAACCCTAACCCTAACCCAACCCCAAACCCTAACCCTAACCCTAAGCCTAAACTAACCCTACCCCTAACCCTACCTTTACCGCTAACCCTAACCCTAGCCCCAAACGCTAACCCTAACCCTAACCTTAACCAAAAACCCTAACCCTAAACCCAAACCCTAACCCGACCCCAAAACCAAACCCTAACCCCAAACCCTAACCCTAAACTTACCCTAACCCAAACCCTAACCCTAACCCTTAACCGTAACCCTAACCCTAAACCTAACCCTAAGCCTAACCCTAAACCCTAACCCTAACACTAAACCCTAACCCTAAACCTAAACTCTAACCCTAACACCTATCCCTAACCCTAACCCCTAAACCTAACCCTAACCCCTAACCCCTAACCCATAATCCTAACCCGAACCCGTACCCTAAACCTAACCCTAACCCTAACTTTAACCCTAAACCCTAACCCTAACCGTAACCCTAACCCTAAACCCTAACCCTACCCTAACCCAAACCCTAAACAATAACCCTAACCCAAATCCCTAACTCTAAATCTAAACCTAACCCTAAACCCTAACCCTAAACCATAACCCTAAACCCTAACCCTGAACCCTAACCTTAACCCAAACCCAAACCATAACCCTAACCCTAACCCCAAAACCCTAACCCCTAACCCTAACCTAACCCTAACCCTAACCCAAACACTAAACTTTAGCACTAACCCTAAACCTAAGACTAACCCTAACACTAAACCCTAACCCTATCAATAAACGCTAAACCTAACCCTAACCCTAAACCCTAACCCCAAATGCTAACCCTAACCCCTAACCCTAACCTAACCCTAAATCTAACCCTAACACTAAGCCCTAACCCTAATCCTAAACCCTATCCCTAACCCGTAACCCTAACCCTAACCCGAACCCTAACTTAAACCTAACCCTAACCCTAATGGTAACCCTAAACCCTAACCCTAACCGTAACCCTAACCTTAAACCCTAACCCTAATCCCTAACCCTAACCCTAAACCTAACACTAAACCCTAACCCTAACCCTAAACCCTAACCCTAAAACCTAACCCTAACCACGACCCCTAACCCTATCCCCAACCCCAACCCCAATGCCTAACCCTATCCCTAACCCCTACCCCTAAACCTAACCTAACCCTATCACTAAACCCAAACCCTAACCCTAACCCTTAACCCTAACCCAAACCATAAACCCGAACCCTAAACCATAAACCTAACCCTACCCTAACCCTAAACCTAACCTAATCACTAATCCTAAACCCTAACCCTAACTCTAAACCTAACCCTAAACATAACCTTAAAACCTAACCCTAACCCTAAACCCTGACCCTAAACGCTAACCCTAACCCTAACCCCTAACCCTGACCCTAACCCTAACCTAACCCTAACCCTAACCCTAAACCTAAACCTAAACCCTAACCTAATTCCTAAACCCAAACCCTAACCCTAGCCCCAACCGCTAACCCTAACCCCTAACCATAACCTTAACCATAAACCCTATCCCTAAACCCTAACTCTAACCCAACCCCAAAACCAAACCCTAACCCTAACCGCAAACCCTAACCCTAACCCTAACCCAACCCTAACCCAAACCCTAACCCTAACCCTTAAACCTAACCCTAACCCTAAGCCTATCCCTAACCCTAAACCCTAACCCTAACTCTAAACCCTAACCCTAAACCTAACCCTAAACTCTAAAACTAACCCCAAACCCTAAGCCTAACCCTAACCCTTAATCCTAACCCGAACACGAAGCGTTACCCGAACCCTAAACCTAACCCTAAACCTAACGCTAAACCCTAACCCTAACCCTAACCCTAAACCCTGACCCTAACCCTAGCCTAACCCTAAACCCTAACCCTAACCCTAATCCCTTCCCCTAACCCTAACCCTAATCCCTTCCTCTAACGCTAAACCTAATCCTAAACCCTAACCCTAAACCCTAACCCTAAACCCTAACCTTAACCCAAACCCAAACCATAACCCTAACACTAACCCCAAACCCTAACCCCTAACCCTAACCTAACCTTAACCCTAACCCAAACCCTAACCCTTAACCCTAACCCTAAACCTAAACTTAAGACTAACCCTAACCCTAAACCATAACCCTAACACAAAACCCTAAAACTAACCCTAAACTCTAACCCTAACCCTAACCCCAGCCAAAACCCCAACCCCTAACCCTAACCCCTACCCCTAAACCTAACCTAACCCTATCACTAAAACCAAACCCTAACCCTTAACCCTAACCCTAAACCCTAACCCTAAACCATAAACCTAAGCCTAACCCCTAACTCTAACCATACCCTAACCCTAAACCTAACCCTAATCACTAAACCTACACCCTAACCCTAACTCTAAACCTAACCCTAAACCTAACCTTAAAACCTAACCCTAACCCAAAACTCTAACCCTAAACCCTAAACCTAAACGCTAACCCTAACCCTAAACGCTAACCCTAAACCTTACACGTAACCCTAACCCTAACCTATCCTAACCCTAACCCTAAACCTAACCATAAACCCTAACCCTAATCCTAAACTGAAACCCTAACCATAGCCCTACATGCTAACCCTAACCCCTAACCCTAACCTTAGCCTAACCCTAACCCTAAACCCTAACCCTAAACCCTAACCCTAAACCAACCCCAAAACCAAACCCTATCCCTAACCCCAAACCCTAACCCTGACCTATCCCTAACCGTAACCCAAACTCTAACCCTAACCCTTAACCCTAACCCTAACCCTTTGCCA
>JAUIMM010000630.1:797500-1147500 GCA_031769625.1 Taudactylus pleione | reverse complement strand
GTATATATACAGTATATGTATGTGTGTGTATATACAGTATATATGTATGTATGTGTGTATATATACAGTATATGTATGTGTATGTATATATACAGTATATGTATGTGTGTATATATACAGTATATGTATGTGTGGGTATATATATACAGTATATGTATGCATATGTATATAAACAGTATATGTATGTATGTGTGTATATAGACAGTATATATATGTATGTGTGTGTATATATACAGTATATGCTTATATGTATGTGTGTGTATATATACAGTATATGTATGTGTGTGTATATACACAGTATATGTATGTGTGTGTATATATATAGCATATGTATGTGTGTGTATATACAGTATATATGTATGTATGTGTGTATATATACAGTATATGTATGTGTATGTATATATACAGTATATGTATGTGTGTGTATATATACAGTATATGCTTATATGTATGTGTGTGTATATATACAGTATATGTATGTGTGTGTATATACACAGTATATGTATGTGTGTGTATATATATAGCATATGTATGTGTGTGTATATACAGTATATATGTATGTGTGTGTATATATACAGTATATGTATGTGTATGTATATATACAGTATATGTATGTGTGTGTATATATACAGTATATGTATGTGTGGGTATATATATACAGTATATGTATGCATATGTATATAAACAGTATATGTATGTATGTGTGTATATAGACAGTATATATATGTATGTGTGTGTATATATACAGTATATAAATGTATGTGTGTGTATATATACAGTATATGCATGTGTGTGTGTGTGTATATATCCAGTATATGTATGTGTGTGTGTATATACAGTATATGTATGTGTGTATATATACAGTATATGTATGTATGTGTATATATACAGTATATGTATGTATGTGTGTGTATATATACAGTATATGTATGTATGTGTGTGTATATATAAAGTATATGTATGTGTGTGTATATATATACAGTATATATATATGTATGCGTGCGTATATACAGTATGTGCATGTATGTATGTGTGTATGTGTATATATACAGTATATGTATGTGTGTGTATATATATACAGTATATGCATGTATGTGTGTGTGTATATATACAGTATATGTATGTGTATATACAGTATATGTATATATACAGTATATGTATGTGTGTGTGTGTATATATACAGTATATGTATGTGTGTGTATATATACAGTATATGTATGTGTGTGTATATATACAGTATATGTGTGTGTATATATACAGTATGTGCATGTATGTGTGTGTGTATATACAGTATATGCATGTATGTGTGTGCGTATATATACAGTATATGTATGTATGTGTGTATATATATATAGCATATGTATGTGTGTGTATATATACAGTATATGTATGTGTGTGTATATATACAGTATATGTATGTGTATATATACAGTATGTGCATGTATGTGTGTGTATATATACACGTGTGTGTATATATACAGTATATGTATGTATGTGTATATATACAGTATGTGTATATATACAGTATATGAATGTGTGTGTATATACATATATATGTATGTGTGTATATATATATATATATATGTATGTGTGTGTATATATACAGTATATGCATGTGTGTGTGTATATATACAGTATATGTATGTGTGTGTGTATATATACAGTATATGCATGTATGTGTGTGTGTGTGTGTATATACATATAATTAAAAAATAATAATAATTTGTTCGCCTGGCTATGTCGGCTGGGGTTTGTATGAGTCACCGCCGGCCGCCTGGCTGGGGTGAAAATCCTGATCATCCAAGGTAAGTATTTCCTAACATTATTCTACCCCCTAACCCTAACCTTCCCCCCCAAGTGCCTAACCCTAATCTCCCCTCTATGTGCCTAACCCTAACCTTCGCCCCCAAGTGCCTAACCCTAATCCCCCCTCTATGTGCCTAACCCTAACCTTATCCCCCAAGTGCCTAACCCTAATCCCCCCTCTAAGTGCCTAACCCTAACCTTCCCCCCCAAGTGCCTATCCCTAATCCCCCCTCTAAGTGCCTAACCCTAACCCCCCCCCTTTCCCGCCGCCTAAACCTAAGTCCCTCGGGGACACCCGAGCTTACTTCTTTCCGGATGGCGTCTGTCTGGGTAGCGGCGTCGGGATAAAGATAGGCGTCGGGCTTTAGACCTCTGGTCTACTAACTACATCTCAACGCCAGGGATGCTCTGGGAGAAGTGATCTGAGATTTAGAAGACCCAGAGCTTCTGGCTTCAATATACCGTTGTTATAAACCCACCTTGTTTCCAGGTTTCCCAGTTTAGGTTTGGAAAAAAATATGCATAGTCTAGTGACCAATGTCACCCCTCCCCCACACAGTATAGCCGCCAGGGTCACCCCTCCCCCACACAGTATAGCCGCCAGGATCACTACTCCCCCACACAGCATAGCAGCCAGGGTAACCCCTCCCCAGCACAGCATAGCAGCCAGGGTCACCCTCCCCAGCACAGTATAGCAGCCAGGGTCACCACTCCCCAGCACAGTATAGCAGCCAGGGTCACCCTCCCCAGCACAGTACAGCAGCCAGGGTCACCCCTCCACCACACAGTATAGCCGCCAGGATCACTACTCCCCCACACAGTATAGCCGCCAGTATCACTACTCCCCAGCACAGAATAGCAGCCAGGGTCACTACTCCCCAACACAGTATAGCAGCCAGGGTCACTACTCCCCAGCACAGTATAGCAGCCAGGGTCACTACTCCCCAGCACAGTATAGCAGCCAGGGTCACTACTCCCCAGCACAGTATAGCAGCCAGGGTCACCCCTCCCCCACACAGTATAGCAGCCAGGGTCACCCTCCCCCACACAGTATAGCAGCCAGTGTCACCCCTCCCCAGCACAGTATAGCAGCCAGTGTCACCCTCCCCCACACAGTATAGCAGCCATGGTCACTACTCTACAGCACAGTATAGCAGCCAGGGTCACTACTCCCCAGCACAGTATAGCAGCCAGGGTCACCCTCCCCAGCACAGTATAGCAGCCAGGGTCACCCCTCCCCAGCACAGTATAGCAGCCAGGGTCACTCTCCCCCACACAGTATAGCAGCCAGGGTCACCCCTCCCCAGCACAGTATAGCAGCCAGGGTCACTACTCCCCAGCACAGTATAGCAGCCAGGGTCACCCTCCCCAGCACAGTATAGCAGCCAGGGTCACCCCTCCCCAGCACAGTATAGCAGCCAGGGTCACTCTCCCCCACACAGTATAGCAGCCAGGGTCACTACTCCCCAGCACAGTATAGCAGCCAGGGTCACCCCTCCCCCACACAGTATAGCCGCCAGGATCACTACTCCCCCACACAGCATAGCAGCCAGGGTAACCCCTCCCCAGCACAGTATAGCAGCCAGGGTCACCCTCCCCAGCACAGTATAGCAGCCAGGGTCACCCTCCCCAGCACAGTACAGCAGCCAGGGTCACCCCTCCACCACACAGTATAGCCGCCAGGATCACTACTCCCCCACACAGTATAGCCGCCATGGTCACCCCTCCCCCACACAGTATAGCAGCCAGGGTCACTACTCCCCAGCACAGTATAGCCGCCAGGATCACTACTCCCCCACACAGCATAGCAGCCAGGGTAACCCCTCCCCAGCACAGTATAGCAGCCAGGGTCACCCTCCCCAGCACAGTATAGCAGCCAGGGTCACCCTCCCCAGCACAGTATAGCAGCCAGGGTCACCCCTCCCCCACACAGTATAGCCGCCAGGATCACTACTCCCCCACACAGCATAGCAGCCAGGGTAACCCCTCCCCAGCACAGTATAGCAGCCAGGGTCACCACTCCCCAGCACAGTATAGCAGCCAGGGTCACCCTCCCCAGCACAGTACAGCAGCCAGGGTCACCCCTCCACCACACAGTATAGCCGCCAGGATCACTACTCCCCCACACAGTATAGCCGCCATGGTCACCCCTCCCCCACACAGTATAGCCGCCAGTATCACTACTCCCCAGCACAGAATAGCAGCCAGGGTCACTACTCCCCAACACAGTATAGCAGCCAGGGTCACCCCTCCCCCACACAGTATAGCAGCCAGGGTCACCCTCCCCCACACAGTATAGCAGCCAGTGTCACCCCTCCCCAGCACAGTATAGCAGCCAGTGTCACCCTCCCCCACACAGTATAGCAGCCAGTGTCACCCTCCCCCACACAGTATAGCAGCCATGGTCACTACTCTACAGCACAGTATAGCAGCCAGGGTCACTACTCCCCAGCACAGTATAGCAGCCAGGGTCACCCCTCCCCAGCACAGTATAGCAGCCAGGGTCACTCTCCCCCACACAGTATAGCAGCCAGGGTCACCCCTCCCCAGCACAGTATAGCAGCCAGGGTCACTCTCCCCCACACAGTATAGCAGCCAGGGTCACTACTCTACAGCACAGTATAGCAGCCAGGGTCACCACTCCCCAGCACAGTATAGCAGCCAGGGTCACCCTCCCCAGCACAGTATAGCAGCCAGGGTCACCCCTCCCCAGCACAGTATAGCAGCCAGGGTCACCCTCCCCAGCACAGTATAGCAGCCAGGGTCACCCCTCCCCAGCACAGTATAGCAGCCAGGGTCACTACTCTACAGCACAGTATAGCAGCCAGGGTCACCCTCCCCCACACAGTATAGCAGCCAGTGTCACTACTCCCCCACACAGTATAGCAGCCAGGGTCACCACTCCCCAGCACAGTATAGCAGCCAGGGTCACCCTCCCCCACACAGTATAGCAGCCAGTGTCACTACTCCCCCACACAGTATAGCAGCCAGGGTCACCACTCCACAGCACAGTATAGCAGCCAGTGTCACCCTCCCCAGCACAGTATAGCAGCCAGGGTCACCCCTCCACCACACAGTATAGCCGCCAGGGTCACCCCTCCACCACACAGTATAGCCGCCAGGATCACTACTCCCCCACACAGTATAGCAGCCAGTGTCACCCTCCCCAGCACAGTATAGCAGCCAGGGTCACCCCTCCCCCACACAGTATAGCAGCCAGGGTCACCACTCCACAGCACAGTATAGCAGCCAGGGTCACCCCTCCACCACACAGTATAGCCGCCATGGTCACCCCTCCCCCACACAGTATAGCCGCCAGTATCACTACTCCCCAGCACAGTATAGCAGCCAGGGTCACCACTCCCCAGCACAGTATAGCAGCCAGGGTCACGCCTCCCCCACACAGTATAGCAGCCAGGGTCACCCCTCCCCCACACAGTATAGCAGCCAGGGTCACTACTCCCCAGCACAGTATAGCAGCCAGGGTCACTTCTCCCCAGCACAGTATAGCAGCCAGGGTCACCCTCCCCAGCACAGTATAGCAGTCAGGGTCACTACTCCCCAGCACAGTATAGCAGCCAGTATCACCCTCCCCAGCACAGTATAGCAGCCAGGGTCACCCTCCCCAGCACAGTATAGCAGCCAGGGTCACCCTCCCCCACACAGCATAGCCGCCAGGGTCACCCCTCCACCACACAGTATAGCCGCCAGGATCACTACTCCCCCACACAGTATAGCCGCCATGGTCACCCCTCCACCACACAGTATAGCCGCCAGTATCACTACTCCCCAGCACAGAATAGCAGCCAGGGTCACGCCTCCCCCACACAGTATAGCAGCCAGGGTCACTACTCCCCAGCACAGTATAGCAGCCAGGGTCACCCCTCCCCCACACAGTATAGCAGCCAGTGTCACCCTCCCCCACACAGTATAGCAGCCAGGGTCACTACTCTACAGCACAGTATAGCAGCCAGGGTCACTACTCCCCAGCACAGTATAGCAGCCAGGGTAACTACTCCCCAGCACAGTATAGCAGCCAGGGTCACTACTCCCCAGTACAGTATAGCAGCCAGGGTCACCGATCCCCAGCACAGAATAGCGGCCAGGGTCACCTCTCCCCAGCACAGTATAGCGGCCAGGGTCACTACTCCCAGCACAGTATAGCGGCCAGGGTCACTACTCCCCAGCACTGTATAGCAGCCAGGGTCACTACTCCCCAGTACAGTATAGCAGCCAGGGTCACTACTCCCCAGCACAGTATAGCAGCCAGGGTCACCACTCCCCAGCACAGTATAGCAGCCAGGGTCACTACTCCCCAGCACAGTATAGCAGCCAGGGTCACTACTCCCCAGCACAGTATAGCAGCCAGGGTCACTACTCCCCAGCACAGTATAGCAGCCAGGGTCACTACTCCCCAGCACAGTATAGCAGCCAGGGAAACTACTCCCCATCACAGTTTAGCAGCCAGGGTCACCCCTCCCCAGCACAGTATAGCAGCCAGGGCCATTACTCCCCAGCACAGTATAGCAGCCAGGGTCACCACTCCCAGCACAGTATAGCAGCCAGGGTCACTACTCCCAAGCACAGTATAGCAGCCAGGGTCACTACTCCCCAGCACAGTATAGCAGCCAGGGTCACCTCTCCCCAGCACAGTATAGCAGCCAGGGTCACTTCTCCCCAGCACAGTATAGCAGCCAGGGTCACCCTCCCCCACACAGTATAGCAGCCAGGGTCACCCTCCCCCACACAGTATAACACCCAGGGTCACTACTCCCCAGCACAGTATAGCAGCCAGGGTCACCCTCCCCAGCACAGTATAGCAGCCAGGGTCACCACTCTCCAGCACAGTATCGCAGCCGGGTCACCCCTCCCCAGCACAATATAGCGGCCAGGGTCACTACTCCCCAGCACAATATAGTGGCTAGGGTCACCCTCCCCCACACAGTATAGTAGCCAGGGTCACTACTCCCCAGCACAGTATAGCAGCCAGGGTCACCACTCTCCAGCACAGTATAGCTGCCAGGGTCGCTACTCCCCAGCATAGTATAGCAGCCAGGGTCGCTACTCCCCAGCACAGTATAGCAGCCAGGGTCGCTACTCCCAGCACAGAAAAGCAGCCAGGGTCAATACTCCCCAGTACAGTATAGCAGCCAGGGTCACTACTCCCAGCACAGAATAGCAGCCAGGGACACTACTCCCCAGCACATTATAGCGGCCAGGGTCACCCTCCTCCACACAGTATAGCGGCCAGGGTCACCACTCCCCAGCACAGTATAGCGGCCAGGGTCACCACTCCCCAGCACAGTATAGCGGCCAGGGTCACTGTTCCCCAGCACAGAATAGCGGCCAGGGTCACTGCTCCCCAGCACAGAATAGCGGCCAGGGTCACTGCTCCCCAGTACAGTATAGCGGCCAGGGTCACTGCTCCCCAGCACTGTATAGCGGCCAGGGTCACTGCTCCCCAGCACAGAATAGGAGCCAGGGTCACCCTCCCCAGCACAGTATAGCAGCCAGGGTCACCACTCCCCAGCACAGTATAGCAGCCAGGGTCACCACTCCCCAGCACAGTATAGCAGCCAGGGTCACCCTCCCCAGCACAGTATAGCAGCCAGGGTCAACCCTCCCCAGCACAGTATAGCAGCCAGGGTCACCCCTCCCCAGCACAGTATAGCAGCCAGTGTCACTCTCCCCAGCACAGTATAGCAGCCAGGGTCACCGCTCCCAGCACAGTATAGCAGCCAGGGTCACCGCTCCCAGCACAGTATAGCAGCCAGGGTCACTGCTCCCCAGCACAGTATAGCAGCCAGGGTCACCCTCCCCAGCACAGTATAGCAGCCAGGGTCAACCCTCCCCAGCACAGTATAGCAGCCAGGGTCACCCCTCCCCAGCACAGTATAGCAGCCAGTGTCACTCTCCCCGGCACAGTATAGCAGCCAGGGTCACCCCTCCCCAGCACAGTATAGCAGCCAGGGTCACCCCTCCCCAGCACAGTATAGCAGCCAGGGTCACCCCTCCCCAGCACAGTATAGCAGCCAGGGTCACCACTCCCCAGCACAGTATAGCAGCCAGGGTCACCACTCCCCAGCACAGTATAGCAGCCAGGGTCACCACTCCCCAGCACAGTATAGCAGCCAGGGTCACCGCTCCCCAGTACAGTATAGCGGCCAGGGTCACCGCTCCCCAGCACAGAATAGTGGCCAGGGTCACCCCTCCCCAGCACAGTATAGCGGCCAGGGTCACTACTCTCCAGCACAGTATAGCGGCCAGGGTCACTACTCTCCAGCACAGAATAGCGGCCAGGGAAACTACTCCCCAGCACAGTAAAGCAGCCAGGGTCATTCTCCCCAGCATAGTATAGCAGCCAGGGTCACTACTCCCCAGCACAGTATAGCAGCCAGGGTCACTACTCCCCAGCACAGAATAGCAGCCAGGGTCACCCTCCCCCACACAGTATCGCAGCCAGGGTCACTACTCCCCAGCATAGTACAGCAGCCAGGGTCACCCTCCCCAGCACAGTATAGCAGCCAGGGTCACTACTCCCCAGCACAGTATAGCAGCCAGGGTCACTACTCCTCAGCACAGTATTGCAGCCAGGGTCACCCTCCCCAGCACTGTATAGCAGCCAGGGTCACCCTCCCCAGCACTGTATAGCAGCCAGGGTCACTACTCCCCAGCACAGAATAGGAGCCAGGGTCACCCCTCCCCAGCACAGTATAGCAGCCAGGGTCACCCCTCCCCAGCAAAAGTATAGCAGCCAGGGTCACCCCTCCCCAGCACAGTATAGCAGCCAGGGTCACCCCTCCCCAGCACAGAATAGCAGCCAGGGTCACCCCTCCCCCACACAGTATAGCAGCCAGTGTCACCCCTCCCCCGCACAGTATAGCAGCCAGGGTCACCCCTCCTCAGCACAGTATAGCAGCCAGGGTCACCCCTCCTCAGCACAGTATAGCAGCCAGGGTCACCACTCCCCAGCACAGTATAGCAGCCAGGGTCACCACTCCCCAGCACAGTATAGCAGCCAGGGTCGCTACTCCCCAGCACAGTATAGCAGCCAGGGTCGGTACTCCCCAGCACAGTATAGCAGCCAGGGTCGCTACTCCCCAGCACAGTATAGCAGCCAGGGTCGCTACTCCCAGCACAGAAAAGCAGCCAGGGTCACCCTCCCCAGCACAGTATAGCAGCCAGGGTCACCCCTCCCCAGCACAGTATAGCAGCCAGGGTCACCCCTCCCCAGCACAGTATAGCAGCCAGGGTCACTACTCCCCAGCACAGTATAGCAGCCAGGGTCACTACTCCCCAGCACAGAATAGGAGCCAGGGTCACCCTCCCCAGCACAGAATAGCAGCCAGGGTCACCCCTCCCCAGCACAGTATAGCAGCCAGGGTCACCCCTCCCCAGCACAGTATAGCAGCCAGGGTCACCCCTCCCCAGCACAGTATAGCAGCCAGGGTCACCCCTCCCCAGCACAGAATAGCAGCCAGGGTCACCACTCCCCAACACAGTATAGCAGCCAGGGTCACCGCTCCCCAGCACAGTATAGCAGCCAGGGTCACCGCTCCCCAGCACAGTATAGCAGCCAGGGTCACGCTCCCCAGCACAGTATAGCAGCCAGGGTCACCACTCCCCAGCACAGTATAGCAGCCAGGGTCACCCCTCCCCAGCACAGTATAGCAGCCAGTGTCACTGTCCCCAGCACAGTATAGCAGCCAGGGTCACCACTCCCCAGCACAGTATAGCAGCCAGGGTCACCCCTCCCCAGCACAGTATAGCAGCCAGGGTCACCCCTCCCCCGCACAGTATAGCAGCCAGGGTTACCCCTCCCCCGCACAGTATAGCAGCCAGGGTCACTACTCCCCAGCACTGTATAGCAGCCAGGGTCACTACTCCCCAGCACTGTATAGCAGCCAGGGTCACCCCTCCCCAGCATAGTACAGTAGCCAGGGTCACCCTCCCCAGCACAGTATAGCAGCCAGGGTCACTACTCCCCAGCACGGTCACCCCTCCCCAGCACAGTATAGCAGCCAGGGTCACCCCTCCCCAGCACAGTATAGCAGCCAGGGTTACCCCTCCCCCGCACAGTATAGCAGCCAGGGTCACTACTCCCCAGCACTGTATAGCAGCCAGGGTCACTACTCCCCAGCACAGTATAGCAGCCAGGGTCACCCCTCCCCAGCATAGTACAGTAGCCAGGGTCACCCTCCCCAGCACAGTATAGCAGCCAGGGTCACTACTCCCCAGCACGGTCACCCCTCCCCAGCACAGTATAGTAGCCAGTGTCACCCCTCCCCCGCACAGTATAGCAGCCAGGGTCACCCCTCCCCAGAACAGTATAGCAGCCAGGGTCACCCCTCCCCAGCACAGTATAGCAGCAAGGGTCACCCCTCCCCAGCACAGTATAGCAGCCAGGGTCACCACTCCCCAGCACAGTATAGCAGCCAGGGTCACCGCTCCCCAGCACAGTATAGTAGCCAGGGTCACCCCTCCCCCGCACAGTATAGCAGCCAGGGTCACTACTCCCAGCACAGAATAGCAGCCAGGGTCACTACTCCCCAGCACAGTATAGCGGCCAGGGTTACCACTCCCCAGCACAGTATAGCGGCCAGGGTCACCACTCCCCAGCACAGTATAGCGGCAAGGGTAACTACTCCCCAGCACAGTATAGCGGCCAGGGTCACTGCTCCCCAGCACAGAATAGCGGCCAGGGTCACTGCTCCCCAGCACAGAATAGCGGCCAGGGTCACTGCTCCCCAGTACAGTATAGCGGCCAGGGTCACTGCTCCCCAGTACTCCCCAGTACAGTATAGCGGCCAGGGTCACTACTCCCAGCACAGTATAGTAGCCAGGGTCACTACTCCCCAGCACTGTATAGCAGCCAGGGTCACCACTCCCCAGCACAGTATTGCAGCCAGGGTCACCCTCCCCAGCACAGAATAGGAGCCAGGGTCACTACTCCCCAGCACAGTATAGCAGCCAGGGTCACCCTCCCCAGCACAGTATAGCAGTCAGGGTCATTACTCCCCAGCACAGTATAGCAGCCAGGGTCACTACTCCTCAGCACAGTATAGCAGCCAGGGTCACCCTCCCCAGCACTGTATAGCAGCCAGGGTCACTACTCCCCAGCACAGAATAGGAGCGAGGGTCACCCTCCCCAGCACAGTATAGCAGCCAGGGTCACCGCTCCCCAGCACAGTATAGCAGCCAGAGTCACCCTCCCCAGCACAGTATAGCAGCCAGGGTCACCCCTCCCCTGCACAGTATAGCAGCCAGGGTCACCCCTCCCCAGCACAGTATAGCAGCCAGGGTCACCCCTCCCCAGCACAGTATAGCAGCCAGTGTCACTCTCCCCAGCACAGTATAGCAGCCAGGGTCACCACTCCCCAGCACAGTATAGCAGCCAGGGTCACACCTCCCCAGCACAGTATAGCAGCCAGGGTCACCCCTCCCCAGCACAGTATAGCAGCCAGGGTCACCCATCCCCAGCACAGTATAGCAGCCAGGGTCACCCCTCCCCAGCACAGTATAGCAGCCAGGGTCACCCCTCCCCAGCACAGTATAGCAGCCAGGGTCACCACTCCCCAGCACAGTATAGCAGCCAGGGTCACTACTCCCCAGCACAGTATAGCAGCCAGGGTCACTACTCCCCAGCACTGTATAGCAGCCAGGGTCACCACTCCCCAGCACAGTATAGCAGCCAGGGTCACCACTCCCCAGCACAGTATAGCAGCCAGGGTCACCCCCCCCCCACACAGTATAGCAGCCAGGGTCACCCTCCCCAGCACAGAATAGCAGCCAGGATCACCCTCCCCCACACAGTATAGCTGCCAGGGTCACTTCTCCCCAGCACAGTATAGCAGCCAGGGTCACCCTCCCCCACACAGTATAGCACCCAGGGTCACCCCTCCCCCACACAGTATAGCACCCAGGGTCACCCTCCCCAGCACAATATAGCGGCCAGGGTCACCACTCCCCAGCACAGTATAGCAGCCAGGGTCACTACTCTCCAGCACAGTATAGCAGCCAGGGTCACTACTCCCTAGCACAGAATAGCAGCAAGGGAAACTACTCCCCAGCACAGTATAGCAGCCAGGGTCACCCTCCCCAGCACAGTATAGCAGCCAGGGTCATTCTCCCCAGTACAGTATAGCGGCCAGGGTCACTACTCCCCAGCACAGTATAGCAGCCAGGGTCACTACTCCCCAGCACTGTATAGCAGCCAGGGTCACTACTCCCCAGCACTGTATAGCAGCCAGGGTCACCCTCCCCAGCACAGTATAGCAGCCAGGGTCACCCTCCCCAGCACAGTATAGCAGCCAGGGTCACCCCTCCCCCACACAGTATAGCAGCCAGGGTCACCCTCCCCAGCACAGTACAGCTGCCAGGGTCACCCCTCCCCAGCACAGTTTAGCAGCCAGGGTCACCCCTCCCCAGCACAGTATAGCAGCCAGGGTCATTACTACCCATCACAGTATAGCAGCCAGGGTCACAACTCCCCAGCACAGTATAGCAGCCAGGGTCACTACTCCCCAGAACAGTATAGCAGCCAGGGTCACTACTCCTCAGCACAGTATAGCAGCCAGGGTCACCCTCCCCAGCACTGTATAGCAGCCAGGGTCACTACTCCCCAGCACAGAATAGGAGCGAGGGTCACCCTCCCCAGCACAGTATAGCAGCCAGGGTCACCTCTCCCAAGCACAGTATAGCAGCCAGGGTCACTACTCCCCAGCACAGTATAGCAGCCAGGGTCACCTCTCCCCAGCACAGTATAGCAGCCAGGGTCACTTCTCCCCAGCACAGTATAGCAGCCAGGGTCACCCTCCCCAGCACAGTATAGCAGCCAGGGTCACCCACCCCAGCACAGTATAGCAGCCAGGGTCACCACTCCCCAGCACAGTATAGCAGCCAGTGTCACCCTCCCCAGCACAATATAGCGGCCAGGGTCACCACTCCCCAGCACAGTATAGCAGCCAGGGTCACCGCTCCCCAGCACAGTATAGCAGCCAGGGTCGCTACTCCACAGCACAGTATAGCAGCCAGGGTCGCTACTCCCAGCACAGAAAAGCAGCCAGGGTCAGTACTCCCCAGTACAGAATAGCAGCCAGGGTCACTACTCCCAGCACAGAATAGGAGCCAGGGTCACTACTACCCAGCACAGTATAGCAGCCAGGGTCACTACTCCCCAGCACAGTATAGCAGCCAGGGTCACCTCTCCCAAGCACAGTATAGCAGCCAGGGTCACTACTCCCCAGCACAGTATAGCAGCCAGGGTCACCACTCCCCAGCACAGAATAGCAGCCAGGGTCACTACTCCACAGCACAGAATAGCAGCCAGGATCACCCTCCCCCACACAGTATAGCTGCCAGGGTCACTTCTCCCCAGCACAGTATAGCAGCCAGGGTCACCCTCCCCCACACAGTATAGCACCCAGGGTCACCCTCCCCCACACAGTATAGCACCCAGGGTCACCCTCCCCAGCACAGTATAGCAGCCAGGGTCACCCACCCCAGCACAGTATAGCAGCCAGGGTCACCACTCCCCAGCACAGTATAGCAGCCAGTGTCACCCTCCCCAGCACAATATAGCGGCCAGGGTCACCACTCCCCAGCACAGTATAGCGGCCAGGGTCGCTACTCCACAGCACAGTATAGCGGCCAGGGTCGCTACTCCACAGCACAGTATAGCAGCCAGGGTCGCTACTCCCAGCACAGAAAAGCAGCCAGGGTCAGTACTCCCCAGTACAGAATAGCAGCCAGGGTCACTACTCCCAGCACAGAATAGCAGCCAGGGTCACTACTCCCCAGCACAGTATAGCGGCCAGGGTCACCCTCCTCCACACAGTATAGCGGCCAGGGTCACCACTCCCCAGCACAGTATAGCGGCCAGGGTCACCACTCCCCAGCACAGTATAGCGGCCAGGGTCACCACTCCCCAGCACAGTATAGCGGCCAGGGTCACCGCTCCCCAGCACAGAATAGCGGCCAGGGTCACCGCTCCCCAGCACAGAATAGCGGCCAGGGTCACCGCTCCCCAGTACAGTATAGCGGCCAGGGTCACCGCTCCCCAGCACTGTATAGCGGCCAGGGTCACCGCTCCCCAGCACAGTATTGCGGCCAGGGTCACCCTCCCCAGCACAGTATAGCGGCCAGGGTCACTACTCCCCAGCACAGTATAGCGGCCAGGGTCACTACTCCCCAGCACAGTATAGCGGCCAGGGTCACACTCCCCAGCACAGTATAGCGGCCAGGGTCACCCTCCCCAGCACAGTATAGCGGCCAGGGTCACTACTCCCCAGCACAGTATAGCGGCCAGGGTCACCCCTCCCCAGCACAGAATAGCGGCCAGGGTCACCCCTCCCCAGCACAGTATAGCGGCCAGGGACACTACTCCCAGCACAGTATAGCGGCCAGGGTCACCACTCCCAGCACAGTATAGCGGCCAGGGTCACCCCTCCCCAGCACAGTATAGCGGCCAGGGTCACCACTCCCCAGCACAGTATAGCGGCCAGGGTCACCGCTCCCCAGCACAGTATAGCGGCCAGGGTCACCGCTCCCCAGCACAGAATAGCGGCCAGGGTCTCCGCTCCCCAGCACAGAATAGCGGCCAGGGTCACCGCTCCCCAGTACAGTATAGCGGCCAGGGTCACCGCTCCCCAGCACTGTATAGCGGCCAGGGTCACCGCTCCCCAGCACAGTATTGCGGCCAGGGTCACCCTCCCCAGCACAGTATAGCGGCCAGGGTCACTACTCCCCAGCACAGTATAGCGGCCAGGGTCACACTCCCCAGCACAGTATAGCGGCCAGGGTCACCCTCCCCAGCACAGTATAGCGGCCAGGGTCACTACTCCCCAGCACAGTATAGCGGCCAGGGTCACCCCTCCCCAGCACAGAATAGCGGCCAGGGTCACCCCTCCCCAGCACAGTATAGCGGCCAGGGACACTACTCCCAGCACAGTATAGCGGCCAGGGTCACCACTCCCAGCACAGTATAGCAGCCAGGGTCACCCCTCCCCAGCACAGTATAGCAGCCAGGGTCACCCCTCCCCCGCACAGTATAGCAGCAAGGGTCACCCCTCCCCAGCACAGTATAGCCGAAAGGATAACTACTCCCCCACACAGTATAGCAGCCAGGGTCACCCCTCCCCAGCACAGTATAGCCGAAAGGATAACTACTCCCCCACACAGTATAGCAGCCAGGGTCACCCCTCCCCAGCACAGTATAGCAGCCAGGGTCACCCTCCCCAGCACAGTATAGCAGCCAGGGTCACTACTCCCCAGCACAGAATAGCAGCCAGGGTCACTACTCCCCAGCACAGTTTAGCAGCCAGGGTCACCCCTCCCCAGCACAGTATAGCAGCCAGGGTCACTACTCCACAGCACAGAAGAGCAGCCAGGATCACCCTCCCCCACACAGTATAGCTGCCAGGGTCACTTCTCCCCAGCACAGTATAGCAGCCAGGGTCACTACTCCACAGCACAGAATAGCAGCCAGGGTCACCCTCCCCCACACAGTTTAGCAGCCAGGGTCACCCTCCCCCACACAGTATAGCACCCAGGGTCACCCCTCCCCAGCACAGTATAGCACCCAGGGTCACCCCTCCCCAGCACAGTATCGCAGCCAGGGTCACCCTCCCCAGCACAGTATAGCAGCCAGGGTCGCTACTCCCAGCACAGAAAAGCAGCCAGGGTCAGTACTCCCCAGTACAGTATAGCAGCCAGGGTCACCCCTCCCCAGCACAGTATAGCAGCCAGGGTCACTACTACCCAGCACAGTATAGCAGCCAGGGTCACCCTCTCCCCAGCACAGTATAGCAGCCAGGGTCACTACTCCCCAGCACAGTATAGCAGCCAGGGTCACCCTCTCCCCAGCACAGTATAGCAGCCAGGGTCACTACTCCCCAGCACAGTATAGCAGCCAGGGTCACACTCTCCCCAGCACAGTATAGCAGCCAGGGTCACTACTCCACAGCACAGAATAGCAGCCAGGGTCACCCCTCCCCAGCACAGTATAGCAGCCAGGGTCACTTCTCCCCAGCACAGTATAGCAGCCAGGGTCACCCCCCCCCGCACAGTATAGCAGCCAGGGTCACCCTCCCCCGCACAGTATAGCACCCAGGGTCACCCCTCCCCAGCACAGTATAGCAGCCAGGGTCATTACTCCCCAGCACAGTATAGCGGCCAGGGTCACCGCTCCCCAGCACAGTATAGCGGCCAGGGTCACCCTCCCCCGCACAGTATAGCACCCAGGGTCACCCCTCCCCAGCACAGTATAGCAGCCAGGGTCATTATTCCCCAGCACAGTATAGCGGCCAGGGTCACCGCTCCCCCGCACAGTATAGCGGCCAGGGTCACTACTCCCCAGCACAATATAGCAGCCAGGGTCACTACTCCCCAGCACAGAATAGCAGCCAGGGTCACTACTCCCCAGCACAGTATAGCAGCCAGGGTCACTACTCCCCAGCACAGTATAGCAGCCAGGGTCACCCTCCCCCACACAGTATAGCAGCCAGGGTCACTACTCCCCAGCACAGTATAGCAGCCAGGGTCACTACTCCCCAGCACAGTATAGCAGCCAGGGTCACCCTCCCCCACACAGTATAGCAGCCAGGGTCACTACTCCCAAGCACAGAATAGTAGCCAGGGTCACCCTCCCCCGCACAGTATAGCACCCAGGGTCACCGCTCCCCAGCACAGTGTAGCGGCCAGGGTCACTACTCCCCAGCACAATATAGCGGCCAGGGTCACTACTCCCCAGCACAGTATAGCGGCCAGGGTCACCCTCCCCCACACAGTATAGCAGCCAGGGTCACTACTCCCCAGCACAGTATAGCAGCCAGGGTCACCGCTCCCCAGCACAGTGTAGCGGCCAGGGTCACTACTCCCCAGCACAGTATAGCAGCCAGGGTCACTACTCCCCAGCACAGTATAGCGGCCAGGGTCACCCTCCCCCACACAGTATAGCAGCCAGGGTCACTACTCCCCAGCACAGTATAGCAGCCAGGGTCACCCTCCCCCACACAGTATAGCAGCCAGGGTCACTACTCCCCAGCACAGTATAGCAGCCAGGGTCACCCCTCCCCCACACAGTATAGCCGAAAGGATAACTACTCCCCCACACAGTATAGCAGCCAGGGTCACCCTCCCCCGCACAGTATAGCGGCCAGGGTCACTACTCCCCAGCACAATATAGCAGCCAGGGTCACTACTCCCCAGCACAGTATAGCAGGCAGGGTCACCCTCCCCCACACAGTATAGCAGCCAGGGTCACTACTCCCCAGCACAGTATAGCAGCCAGGGTCACCCCTCCCCCACACAGTATAGCCGAAAGGATAACTACTCCCCAGCACAGTATAGCAGCCAGGGTCACCCTCCCCCGCACAGTATAGCGGCCAGGGTCACTACTCCCCAGCACAGTATAGCAGCCAGGGTCACTACTCCCCAGCACAGTATAGCAGGCAGGGTCACCCTCCCCCACACAGTATAGCAGCCAGGGTCACTACTCCCCCACACAGTATAGCCGAAAGGATAACTACTCCCCCACACAGTATAGCAGCCAGGGTCACTACACCCCAGCACAGTATAGCAGCCAGGGTCACCCTCCCCAGCACAGTATAGCGGCCAGGGTCACTACTCCCCAGCACAGTATAGCAGGCAGGGTCACCCTCCCCCACACAGTATAGCAGCCAGGGTCACCCCTCCCCCACACAGTATAGCCGAAAGGATAACTACTCCCCCACACAGTATAGCAGCCAGGGTCACTACACCCCAGCACAGTATAGCAGCCAGGGTCACCCTCCCCCACACAGTATAGCAGCCAGGGTCACTACTCCCCAGCACAGTATAGCAGCCAGGGTCACCCCTCCCCCACACAGTATAGCCGAAAGGATAACTACTCCCCCACACAGTATAGCAGCCAGGGTCACTACACCCCAGCACAGTATAGCAGCCAGGGTCACCCCTCCCCCACACAGTATAGCCGAAAGGATAACTACTCCCCCACACAGTATAGCAGCCAGGGTCACCCCTCCCCAGCACAGTATAGCAGCCAGGGTAACTACTCCCAGCACAGTATAGCAGCCAGGGTCACCCCTCCCCCGCACAGTATAGCAGCAAGGGTCACTACTCCCCAGCAAAGTATTGCAGCCAGGGTCACTACTCCCCAGCACAGTATAGCAGCCAGGGTCACTACTCCCCAGCAAAGTATTGCAGCCAGGGTCACTACTCCCCAGCACAGTATAGCAGCCAGGGTCACCGCTCCCCAGCACAGTATAGCGGCCAGGGTCACCCCTCCCCAGCACAGTATAGCGGCCAGGGTCACCACTCCCCAGCACAGTATAGCCGCCAGGGTCACCACTCCCCAGCACAGTATAGCGGCCAGTGTCACCCCTCCCCAGCACAGTATAGCGGCCAGGGTCACTACTCCCCAGCACAGTATAGCGGCCAGGGTCACTGCTCCCCAGCACAGTATAGCGGCCAGGGTCACTGCTCCCCAGCACAGTATAGCGGCCAGGGTCACTGCTCCCCAGCACAGTATAGCGGCCAGGGTCACGCTCCCCAGCACAGTATAGCGGCCAGGGTCACCCTCCCCAGCACAGTATAGCGGCCAGGGTCACCCTCCCCAGCACAGAATAGCGGACAGGGTCACCACTCCCCAGCACAGTATAGCGGCCAGGGTCACCACTCCCCAGTACAGTATAGCGGCCAGGGTCACCCTCCTCCGTACAGTATAGCGGCCAGGGTCACCCTCCCCCGTACAGTATAGCGGCCAGGGTCACCCTCCCCCAGTACAGTATAGCGGCCAGGGTCACCCTCCCCCACACAGTATAGCGGCCAGGGTCACCACTCCCCAGCACAGTATAGCGGCCAGGGTCACCACTCCCCAGCACAGAATAGCGGCCAGGGTCACCACTCCCCAGCACAGTATAGCGGCCAGGGTCACCCTCCCCAGCACAGTATAGCGGCCAGGGTCACCCCTCCCCAGCACAGTATAGCGGCCAGGGTCACCCCTCCCCAGCACAGAATAGCGGCCAGGGTCACCCCTCCCCCGCACAGTATAGCGGCCAGGGTCACCCCTCCCCCGCACAGTATAGCGGCCAGGGTCACCCCTCCCCCGCACAGTATAGCGGCCAGGGTCACCCCTCCCCAGCACAGTATAGCGGCCAGGGTCACCCCTCCCCAGCACAGTATAGCGGCCAGGGTCACCCCTCCCCAGCACAGTATAGCGGCCAGGGTCACCACTCCCCAGCACAGTATAGCGGCCAGGGTCACTACTCCCCAGCACAGTATAGCGGCCAGGGTCACTACTCCCCAGTACAGTATAGCGGCCAGGGTCACTACTCCTCAGCACAGAATAGCGGCCAGGGTCACTACTCCCCCTCCCCAGCACTGTATAGCGGCCAGGGTCACTACTCCCCAGCACAGAATAGGAGCCAGGGTCACCCTCCCCAGCACAGTATAGCAGCCAGGGTCACCACTCCCCAGCACAGTATAGCAGCCAGGGTCACCCCTCCCCAGCACAGTATAGCAGCCAGGGTCACCCCTCCCCAGCACAGTATAGCAGCCAGGGTCACCCCTCCCCAGCACAGTATAGCAGCCAGGGTCACCCCTCCCCAGCACAGTATAGCAGCCAGGGTCACTACTCCCCAGCACAGTATAGCAGCCAGGGTCACACTCTCCAGCACAGTATAGCAGCCAGGGTCACCCTCCCCAGCACAGTATAGCAGCCAGGGTCACCCTCCCCAGCACAGTATAGCAGCCAGGGTCACTACTCCCCATCACAGTATAGGAGCCAGGGTCACTGCTCCCCAGCACAGTATAGCAGCCAGGGTCACTACTCTCCAGCACAGTATAGCAGCCAGGGTCACCACTCCCAGCACAGTATAGCAGCCAGGGTCACCCCTCCCCAGCACAGTATAGCAGCCAGGGTCACCCCTCCCCAGCACAGTATAGCAGCCAGGGTCACCACTCCCCAGCACAGTATAGCAGCCAGGGTCACCACTCCCCAGCACAGTATAGCAGCCAGGGTCACCCCTCCCCAGCACAGTATAGCAGCCAGGGTCACCACTCACCAGCAGAGTATAGCAGCCAGGGTCACTACTCCCCAGCACAGTATAGCAGCCAGGGTCACCCTCCCCCACACAGTATAGCGGCCAGGGTCACTACTCCCCAGCACAGAATAGCGGCCAGGGTCACCACTCCCCAGCACAGTATAGCGGCCAGGGTCACCACTCCCCAGCACAGTATAGCGGCCAGGGTCACCCTCCCCAGCACAGTATAGCGGCCAGGGTCACCCTCCCCAGCACAGTATAGCGGCCAGGGTCACCCCTCCCCAGCACAGTATAGCGGCCAGGGTCACCCCTCCCCCGCACAGAATAGCGGCCAGGGTCACCCCTCCCCCGCACAGTATAGCGGCCAGGGTCACCCCTCCCCCGCACAGTATAGCGGCCAGGGTCACCCCTCCCCCGCACAGTATAGCGGCCAGGGTCACCCCTCCCCAGCACAGTATAGCGGCCAGGGTCACCCCTCCCCAGCACAGTATAGCGGCCAGGGTCACCCCTCCCCAGCACAGTATAGCGGCCAGGGTCACCAGTCCCCAGCACAGTATAGCGGCCAGGGTCACTACTCCCCAGCACAGTATAGCGGCCAGGGTCACTACTCCCCAGTACAGTATAGCGGCCAGGGTCACTACTCCTCAGCACAGAATAGCGGCCAGGGTCACTACTCCCCAGCACAGTATAGCGGCCAGGGTCACTACTCCCCAGCACAGTATAGCGGCCAGGGTCACCCTCCCCAGCACTGTATAGCGGCCAGGGTCACTACTCCCCAGCACAGAATAGGAGCCAGGGTCACCCTCCCCAGCACAGTATAGCAGCCAGGGTCACCACTCCCCAGCACAGTATAGCAGCCAGGGTCACCACTCCCCAGCACAGTATAGCAGCCAGGGTCACCCCTCCCCAGCACAGTATAGCAGCCAGGGTCACCCCTACCCAGCACAGTATAGCAGCCAGGGTCACTACTCCCCAGCACAGTATAGCAGCCAGGGTCACACTCTATAGCAGCCAGGGTCACCACTCCCAGCACAGTATAGCAGCCAGGGTCACCCCTCCCCAGCACAGTATAGCAGCCAGGGTCACCCCTCCCCAGCACAGTATAGCAGCCAGGGTCACTACTCCCCAGCACAGTATAGCAGCCAGGGTCACCCCCCCCCGCACAGTATAGCAGCCAGGGTCACCCTCCCCCGCACAGTATAGCACCCAGGGTCACCCCTCCCCAGCACAGTATAGCAGCCAGGGTCATTACTCCCCAGCACAGTATAGCGGCCAGGGTCACCCTCCCCCGCACAGTATAGCACAAAGGGTCACCCCTCCCCAGCACAGTATAGCAGCCAGGGTCATTATTCCCCAGCACAGTATAGCGGCCAGGGTCACCGCTCCCCCGCACAGTATAGCGGCCAGGGTCACTACTCCCCAGCACAATATAGCAGCCAGGGTCACTACTCCCCAGCACAGAATAGCAGCCAGGGTCACCCTCCCCCACACAGTATAGCAGCCAGGGTCACTACTCCCCAGCACAGTATAGCAGCCAGGGTCACTACTCCCCAGCACAGTATAGCAGCCAGGGTCACCCTCCCCCACACAGTATAGCAGCCAGGGTCACTACTCCCAAGCACAGAATAGTAGCCAGGGTCACCCCCCCCCGCACAGTATAGCAGCCAGGGTCACCCTCCCCCGCACAGTATAGTACCCAGGGTCACCCCTCCCCAGCACAGTATAGCAGCCAGGGTCACTAATCCCCAGCACAGTATAGCGGCCAGGGTCACCCTCCCCCACACAGTATAGCAGCCAGGGTCACCCTCCCCAGCACAATATAGCAGCCAGGGTCACTACTCCCCAGCACAGTATAGCAGCCAGGGTCACTACTCCCCAGCACAGTATAGCAGCCAGGGTCACCCTCCCCCACACAGTATAGCAGCCAGGGTCACTACTCCCCAGCACAGTATAGCAGCCAGGGTCACCCTCCCCCACACAGTATAGCAGCCAGGGTCACTACTCCCCAGCACAGTATAGCAGCCAGGGTCACCCCTCCCCCACACAGTATAGCCGAAAGGATAACTACTCCCCCACACAGTATAGCAGCCAGGGTCACTACACCCCAGCACAGTATAGCAGCCAGGGTCACCCCTCCCCAGCACAGTATAGCAGCCAGGGTCACCCCTCCCCCGCACAGTATAGCAGCAAGGGTCACCCCTCCCCAGCACAGTATAGCAGCCAGGGTCACTACTCCCCAGCACAGTATAGCAGCCAGGGTCACCGCTCCCCAGCACAGTATAGCGGCCAGGGTCACCACTCCCCAGCACAGTATAGCCGCCAGGGTCACCACTCCCCAGCACAGTATAGCGGCCAGTGTCACCCCTCCCCAGCACAGTATAGCGGCCAGTGTCACCCCTCCCCAGCACAGTATAGCAGCCAGGGTCACCACTCCCCAGCACAGTATAGCCGCCAGGGTCACCACTCCCCAGCACAGTATAGCGGCCAGTGTCACCCCTCCCCAGCACAGTATAGCGGCCAGGGTCACTACTCCCCAGCACAGTATAGCGGCCAGGGTCACTGCTCCCCAGCACAGTATAGCGGCCAGGGTCACTGCTCCCCAGCACAGTATAGCGGCCAGGGTCACTGCTCCCCAGCACAGTATAGCAGCCAGGGTCACGCTCCCCAGCACAGTATAGCGGCCAGGGTCACCCTCCCCAGCACAGTATAGCGGCCAGGGTCACCACTCCCCAGCACAGAATAGCGGCCAGGGTCACCACTCCCCAGCACAGTATAGCGGCCAGGGTCACCACTCCCCAGTACAGTATAGCGGCCAGGGTCACCCTCCCCCGTACAGTATAGCGGCCAGGGTCACCCTCCCCCGTACAGTATAGCGGCCAGGGTCACCCTCCCCCAGTACAGTATAGCGGCCAGGGTCACCCTCCCCCACACAGTATAGCGGCCAGGGTCACCACTCCCCAGCACAGTATAGCGGCCAGGGTCACCACTCCCCAGCACAGAATAGCGGCCAGGGTCACCACTCCCCAGCACAGTATAGCGGCCAGGGTCACCCTCCCCAGCACAGTATAGCGGCCAGGGTCACCCCTCCCCAGCACAGTATAGCGGCCAGGGTCACCCCTCCCCAGCACAGAATAGCGGCCAGGGTCACCCCTCCCCCGCACAGTATAGCGGCCAGGGTCACCCCTCCCCCGCACAATATAGCGGCCAGGGTCACCCCTCCCCCGCACAGTATAGCGGCCAGGGTCACCCCTCCCCAGCACAGTATAGCGGCCAGGGTCACCCCTCCCCAGCACAGTATAGCGGCCAGGGTCACCCCTCCCCAGCACAGTATAGCGGCCAGGGTCACCACTCCCCAGCACAGTATAGCGGCCAGGGTCACTACTCCCCAGCACAGTATAGCGGCCAGGGTCACTACTCCCCAGTACAGTATAGCGGCCAGGGTCACTACTCCTCAGCACAGAATAGCGGCCAGGGTCACTACTCCCCCTCCCCAGCACTGTATAGCGGCCAGGGTCACTACTCCCCAGCACAGAATAGGAGCCAGGGTCACCCTCCCCAGCACAGTATAGCAGCCAGGGTCACCACTCCCCAGCACAGTATAGCAGCCAGGGTCACCCCTCCCCAGCACAGTATAGCAGCCAGGGTCACCCCTCCCCAGCACAGTATAGCAGCCAGGGTCACCCCTCCCCAGCACAGTATAGCAGCCAGGGTCACCCCTCCCCAGCACAGTATAGCAGCCAGGGTCACTACTCCCCAGCACAGTATAGCAGCCAGGGTCACACTCTCCAGCACAGTATAGCAGCCAGGGTCACCCTCCCCAGCACAGTATAGCAGCCAGGGTCACCCTCCCCAGCACAGTATAGCAGCCAGGGTCACTACTCCCCATCACAGTATAGGAGCCAGGGTCACTGCTCCCCAGCACAGTATAGCAGCCAGGGTCACTACTCTCCAGCACAGTATAGCAGCCAGGGTCACCACTCCCAGCACAGTATAGCAGCCAGGGTCACCCCTCCCCAGCACAGTATAGCAGCCAGGGTCACCCCTCCCCAGCACAGTATAGCAGCCAGGGTCACCACTCCCCAGCACAGTATAGCAGCCAGGGTCACCACTCCCCAGCACAGTATAGCAGCCAGGGTCACCCCTCCCCAGCACAGTATAGCAGCCAGGGTCACCACTCACCAGCAGAGTATAGCAGCCAGGGTCACTACTCCCCAGCACAGTATAGCAGCCAGGGTCACCCTCCCCCACACAGTATAGCGGCCAGGGTCACTACTCCCCAGCACAGAATAGCGGCCAGGGTCACCACTCCCCAGCACAGTATAGCGGCCAGGGTCACCCTCCCCAGCACAGTATAGCGGCCAGGGTCACCCTCCCCAGCACAGTATAGCAGCCAGGGTCACCCCTCCCCAGCACAGTATAGCGGCCAGGGTCACCCCTCCCCAGCACAGAATAGCGGCCAGGGTCACCCCTCCCCCGCACAGTATAGCGGCCAGGGTCACCCCTCCCCCGCACAGTATAGCGGCCAGGGTCACCCCTCCCCCGCACAGTATAGCGGCCAGGGTCACCCCTCCCCAGCACAGTATAGCGGCCAGGGTCACCCCTCCCCAGCACAGTATAGCGGCCAGGGTCACCCCTCCCCAGCACAGTATAGCGGCCAGGGTCACCAGTCCCCAGCACAGTATAGCGGCCAGGGTCACTACTCCCCAGCACAGTATAGCGGCCAGGGTCACTACTCCCCAGTACAGTATAGCGGCCAGGGTCACTACTCCTCAGCACAGAATAGCGGCCAGGGTCACTACTCCCCAGCACAGTATAGCGGCCAGGGTCACTACTCCCCAGCACAGTATAGCGGCCAGGGTCACCCTCCCCAGCACTGTATAGCGGCCAGGGTCACTACTCCCCAGCACAGAATAGGAGCCAGGGTCACCCTCCCCAGCACAGTATAGCAGCCAGGGTCACCACTCCCCAGCACAGTATAGCAGCCAGGGTCACCACTCCCCAGCACAGTATAGCAGCCATGGTCACCCCTCCCCAGCACAGTATAGCAGCCAGGGTCACCCCTCCCCAGCACAGTATAGCAGCCAGGGTCACCCCTACCCAGCACAGTATAGCGGCCAGGGTCACCCCTCCCCAGCACAGAATAGCGGCCAGGGTCACCCCTCCCCCGCACAGTATAGCGGCCAGGGTCACCCCTCCCCCGCACAGTATAGCGGCCAGGGTCACCCCTCCCCCGCACAGTATAGCGGCCAGGGTCACCCCTCCCCAGCACAGTATAGCGGCCAGGGTCACCCCTCCCCAGCACAGTATAGCGGCCAGGGTCACCCCTCCCCAGCACAGTATAGCGGCCAGGGTCACCAGTCCCCAGCACAGTATAGCGGCCAGGGTCACTACTCCCCAGCACAGTATAGCGGCCAGGGTCACTACTCCCCAGTACAGTATAGCGGCCAGGGTCACTACTCCTCAGCACAGAATAGCGGCCAGGGTCACTACTCCCCAGCACAGTATAGCGGCCAGGGTCACTACTCCCCAGCACAGTATAGCGGCCAGGGTCACCCTCCCCAGCACTGTATAGCGGCCAGGGTCACTACTCCCCAGCACAGAATAGGAGCCAGGGTCACCCTCCCCAGCACAGTATAGCAGCCAGGGTCACCACTCCCCAGCACAGTATAGCAGCCAGGGTCACCACTCCCCAGCACAGTATAGCAGCCATGGTCACCCCTCCCCAGCACAGTATAGCAGCCAGGGTCACCCCTCCCCAGCACAGTATAGCAGCCAGGGTCACCCCTACCCAGCACAGTATAGCAGCCAGGGTCACTACTCCCCAGCACAGTATAGCAGCCCACACTCTATAGCAGCCAGGGTCACCACTCCCAGCACAGTATAGCAGCCAGGGTCACCCCTCCCCAGCACAGTATAGCAGCCAGGGTCACCCCTCCCCAGCACAGTATAGCAGCCAGGGTCACTACTCCCCAGCACAGTATAGCAGCCAGGGTCACCCCTCCCCAGCACAGTATAGCAGCCAGGGTCACCCCTCCCCCGCACAGTATAGCAGCAAGGGTCACCCCTCCCCAGCACAGTATAGCAGCCAGGGTCACTACTCCCCAGCACAGTATAGCAGCCAGGGTCACCGCTCCCCAGCACAGTATAGCGGCCAGTGTCACCCCTCCCCAGCACAGTATAGCGGCCAGGGTCACTACTCCCCAGCACAGTATAGCGGCCAGGGTCACTGCTCCCCAGCACAGTATAGCGGCCAGGGTCACTGCTCCCCAGCACAGTATAGCGGCCAGGGTCACTGCTCCCCAGCACAGTATAGCAGCCAGGGTCACGCTCCCCAGCACAGTATAGCGGCCAGGGTCACCCTCCCCAGCACAGTATAGCGGCCAGGGTCACCACTCCCCAGCACAGAATAGCGGCCAGGGTCACCACTCCCCAGCACAGTATAGCGGCCAGGGTCACCACTCCCCAGTACAGTATAGCGGCCAGGGTCACCCTCCCCCGTACAGTATAGCGGCCAGGGTCACCCTCCCCCGTACAGTATAGCGGCCAGGGTCACCCTCCCCCAGTACAGTATAGCGGCCAGGGTCACCCTCCCCCACACAGTATAGCGGCCAGGGTCACCACTCCCCAGCACAGTATAGCGGCCAGGGTCACCACTCCCCAGCACAGAATAGCGGCCAGGGTCACCACTCCCCAGCACAGTATAGCGGCCAGGGTCACCCTCCCCAGCACAGTATAGCGGCCAGGGTCACCCCTCCCCAGCACAGTATAGCGGCCAGGGTCACCCCTCCCCAGCACAGAATAGCGGCCAGGGTCACCCCTCCCCCGCACAGTATAGCGGCCAGGGTCACCCCTCCCCCGCACAGTATAGCGGCCAGGGTCACCCCTCCCCCGCACAGTATAGCGGCCAGGGTCACCCCTCCCCAGCACAGTATAGCGGCCAGGGTCACCCCTCCCCAGCACAGTATAGCGGCCAGGGTCACCCCTCCCCAGCACAGTATAGCGGCCAGGGTCACCACTCCCCAGCACAGTATAGCGGCCAGGGTCACTACTCCCCAGCACAGTATAGCGGCCAGGGTCACTACTCCCCAGTACAGTATAGCGGCCAGGGTCACTACTCCTCAGCACAGAATAGCGGCCAGGGTCACTACTCCCCCTCCCCAGCACTGTATAGCGGCCAGGGTCACTACTCCCCAGCACAGAATAGGAGCCAGGGTCACCCTCCCCAGCACAGTATAGCAGCCAGGGTCACCACTCCCCAGCACAGTATAGCAGCCAGGGTCACCCCTCCCCAGCACAGTATAGCAGCCAGGGTCACCCCTCCCCAGCACAGTATAGCAGCCAGGGTCACCCCTCCCCAGCACAGTATAGCAGCCAGGGTCACCCCTCCCCAGCACAGTATAGCAGCCAGGGTCACTACTCCCCAGCACAGTATAGCAGCCAGGGTCACACTCTCCAGCACAGTATAGCAGCCAGGGTCACCCTCCCCAGCACAGTATAGCAGCCAGGGTCACTACTCCCCAGCACAGTATAGCAGCCAGGGTCACACTCTCCAGCACAGTATAGCAGCCAGGGTCACCCTCCCCAGCACAGTATAGCAGCCAGGGTCACTACTCCCCATCACAGTATAGGAGCCAGGGTCACTGCTCCCCAGCACAGTATAGCAGCCAGGGTCACTACTCTCCAGCACAGTATAGCAGCCAGGGTCACCACTCCCAGCACAGTATAGCAGCCAGGGTCACCCCTCCCCAGCACAGTATAGCAGCCAGGGTCACCCCTCCCCAGCACAGTATAGCAGCCAGGGTCACCACTCCCCAGCACAGTATAGCAGCCAGGGTCACCACTCCCCAGCACAGTATAGCAGCCAGGGTCACCCCTCCCCAGCACAGTATAGCAGCCAGGGTCACCACTCACCAGCAGAGTATAGCAGCCAGGGTCACTACTCCCCAGCACAGTATAGCAGCCAGGGTCACCCTCCCCCACACAGTATAGCGGCCAGGGTCACTACTCCCCAGCACAGAATAGCGGCCAGGGTCACCACTCCCCAGCACAGTATAGCGGCCAGGGTCACCCTCCCCAGCACAGTATAGCGGCCAGGGTCACCCTCCCCAGCACAGTATAGCAGCCAGGGTCACCCCTCCCCAGCACAGTATAGCGGCCAGGGTCACCCCTCCCCAGCACAGAATAGCGGCCAGGGTCACCCCTCCCCCGCACAGTATAGCGGCCAGGGTCACCCCTCCCCCGCACAGTATAGCGGCCAGGGTCACCCCTCCCCCGCACAGTATAGCGGCCAGGGTCAACCCTCCCCAGCACAGTATAGCGGCCAGGGTCACCCCTCCCCAGCACAGTATAGCGGCCAGGGTCACCCCTCCCCAGCACAGTATAGCGGCCAGGGTCACCAGTCCCCAGCACAGTATAGCGGCCAGGGTCACTACTCCCCAGCACAGTATAGCGGCCAGGGTCACTACTCCCCAGTACAGTATAGCGGCCAGGGTCACTACTCCTCAGCACAGAATAGCGGCCAGGGTCACTACTCCCCAGCACAGTATAGCGGCCAGGGTCACTACTCCCCAGCACAGTATAGCGGCCAGGGTCACCCTCCCCAGCACTGTATAGCGGCCAGGGTCACTACTCCCCAGCACAGAATAGGAGCCAGGGTCACCCTCCCCAGCACAGTATAGCAGCCAGGGTCACCACTCCCCAGCACAGTATAGCAGCCAGGGTCACCACTCCCCAGCACAGTATAGCAGCCATGGTCACCCCTCCCCAGCACAGTATAGCAGCCAGGGTCACCCCTCCCCAGCACAGTATAGCAGCCAGGGTCACCCCTACCCAGCACAGTATAGCAGCCAGGGTCACTACTCCCCAGCACAGTATAGCAGCCCACACTCTATAGCAGCCAGGGTCACCACTCCCAGCACAGTATAGCAGCCAGGGTCACCCCTCCCCAGCACAGTATAGCAGCCAGGGTCACCCCTCCCCAGCACAGTATAGCAGCCAGGGTCACTACTCCCCAGCACAGTATAGCAGCCAGGGTCACCACTCCCCAGCACAGTATAGCAGCCAGGGTCACCCCTCCCCAGCACAGTATAGCAGCCAGGGTCACCACTCACCAGCAGAGTATAGCAGCCAGGGTCACTACTCCCCAGCACAGTATAGCAGCCAGGGTCACTACTCCCCAGCACAGTATAGCAGCCAGGGTCACCACTCCCCAGCACAGTATAGCAGCCAGGGTCACCCCTCCCCAGCACAGTATAGCAGCCAGGGTCACTACTCCCCAGCACAGTATAGCAGCCAGGGTCACCACTCCCCAGCACAGTATAGCAGCCAGGGTCACTACTCCCCAGCACAGTATAGCAGCCAGGGTCACTACTCCCCAGCACAGTATAGCAGCCAGGGTCACTACTCCCCAGTACAGTATAGCAGCCAGGGTCACTACTCCCCAGCACAGTATAGCAGCCAGGGTCACTACTCCCCAGCACAGTATAGCAGCCAGGGTCACTACTCCCCCGCAAAGTATAGCGGCCAGGGTCACTACTCCCCAGAAGAATATAGAAATCAGGGTCATCTCAAAATACAGGACAAAACCCCACAAACCCTATAACAGTATAGCGAAATGAACACTAATTAGAAAAACTGCACGTGCACAATTTTAATGGCAAGGTAAAAGAAATAACATTACAATACATGGACACATAAAAGCATAATCAGAAGATACATTTAAAAGTATGCACAAAATTGAGCTGCGTATCCTCCTATCCTGATGGAGTCTTATAGAAAGTTTAGGTCGATGTTGGTGCCCGTGAAATTGTACTAATAGGAAGGAGCTCAATGTCCCCAATGCATAAATCCACACTTCAGCTAAATGAATTGTGAACTCCAGTCTCCTCTATGGGTAAGTGTTATGATGATGTGAGAACTGGTACATATACAAATACCTCTGGGGGTAGGATATGATAATTGCTGCCAGGGGCGTAACTAGAACTTTTTGGGCTCCATAGCAACATTTTTAAGGGGCCCCCCTAACTTAGGTCTTATACATAGTATAACCATAGTAGTTCCCCATAAACATTAAATGCCCACTGTAATGGTGCCCCTTACGCAGTGCCCCCAGTAGTGAGCCCCCTGTAGTTTCCCCCAGTAATGAGCCCCCTGTAATGCCCCCAGTAGTGAGCCCCCTGTAATGCCCCCAGTAGTGAGCCCCTTGTAGCTGCCCCCAATAGTGAGCCCCCTGTAATGCCCCCAGTAGTGAGCCCCTGTAGCTGCCCCCAGTAGTGAGCCACTTGTAGCTGCCCCCAGTAGTGAGCCCCTGTAGCTACCCCCAGTAATGCCCCCAGTAGTGAGCCCCTTGTAGCTGCCCCCAATAGTGAGCCCCCTGTAATGCCCCCAGTAGTGAGCCCCTGTAGCTGCCCCCTGTAATGCCCCCAGTAGTGAGCCCCTTGTAGCTGCCCCCAATAGTGAGCCCCCTGTAATGCCCCCAGTAGTGAGCCCCTGTAGCTGCCCCCAGTAGTGAGCCACTTGTAGCTGCCCCCAGTAGTGAGCCCCTGTAGCTGCCCCCAGTAATGCCCCCAGTAGTGAGCCCCCTGTAGCTGCCCCCAGTAGTGAGATCACAGTAGCTGCCCCAACCCCCCTGACCCCAAGCGCGCGCACGCACACACACAAAAAAAAACCACACTTACCTTTATCCCCACTCCTGTGAAGCGAAGCCCCCGGCGCCCGCTCCTTGGCACTATGGGAGTGACGTCACGACGTCACTCCCATAGTGCACTGCGGGACCCGGAAGACGGAGTGAGCTCCGTCCTCGGGCTGCCACCGGAGGTTTGATTAGGAGGTTAGGACTATACTATACAGGGCTGATGGACCTGTGACGTCACACCCACGTAACCCGGGTTGAAAGGGGGAGGGGCGAAGATGCTAACGGGGGACCAAAAGTGTCCCCTCGCGGGCTTGCTACGCTCGCCACGATTCGGGCACGGTGGCTCGCTGCGCTCGCCACAAATATTTATTCCCCCTCTATGCCCTAGTGGATGGTAACACAGGAGCGGTCCAGCCTCCTGCAGCAGTCACGTGGTGGCTACGTCACAGAGATCCTTTAGCCACATAGGAAATAGCAGCAACCTTGATTAGGAGCCGGGTGTCCGCTGGTAACACAATCTCAGCGGGCGCCCGGCACATGGAGGCTGCACGGGGTGCGATCGCTGGGCCGGCGGGCCCCTTAAGCCGCCGGGCCCCATAGCAACCGCAACCCCTGTACCCTCCATAGTTACGCCACTGATTGCTGCGATGATACAGCGATATACTCTATACGTATTGTTACCAGTTTCAGCGTGAAGACGTTTGGCAAAGCAAAGACCGCCCTCCTGTAGTTTGGCAAAGCAAAGACCGCCCTCCTGTAGTTTGGCAAAGCAAAGACCGCCCTCCTGTAGTTTGGCAAAGCAAAGACCGCCCTCCTGTAGTTTGGCAAAGCAAAGACCACCCTCCTGTAGTTTGGCAAAGCAAAGACCGCCCTCTGTATTGCTCCATTGCAATAGAAATGTCGCCAGCTGCTTAGCCAGTGCCCGTGATTTCTCAATAGTGGCTCACTGTGCAGAGGGTCCAGCAGGTTTGGGGGGTGCTGACTGACATGTTCTGCTGTACAGAATAGCTTCCTCTGAGGCCAGGGTATTGTATGTTCATCTGCCATGGCTGATGTGTTACTAATTCATTATCTACACCTGTTTGTATAGTGTTCACATTGCAATTAACCAGGAAAAAAGATATATATATTATAGTATAATATTACAGAAGCTGTTCTCATCTTCACTCTGGAACTGGTAACTGCTAGACGGATATTTATAGGGTTTGTTAATGTAATCCCCCCCTTCACCATTTCCTGTGCAGGGATTCATTAAGAAGAGTTCATCACTGAAAGTCATGTTTCTCTAGCAGGGCATCTGAATAAAGTCTGAGGGGTCTATTTATCAAGCAGTGAAAAGCGTGGATAAGTGACCAGTGCAGAAGTTGCCCATAGCAACCAATGAACTCCCACCTATTATTTGATAGACTGTACTTGATAAACACTACTTCAAAACTGATTGGTTGCTATGGGCAACTTCTCCACTGGTTCACTACTAAATCCCTGCAAATGTAGGTATGGGGGATAGGTGAGGCATATTTAGGAAGAAGGAATTTCAATAAAGAAAATTGTAAAATGTAAGTTTCCTACCACTTTATACACATACTGTAGTACTTGGATGATTGCTGCTATTGGTGATTATACACATACTGTAGTACTGGGATGATTGCTGCTATTGGTGATTATACACATACTGTAGTACTGGGATGATTGCTGCTATTGGTGTTTATGTACATACTATAGTACTTGGATGATTGCTGCTATTGGTGATTATACACATACTGTAGTACTTGGATGATTGCTGCTATTGGTGTTTATACACATACTGTAGTACTTGGATGATTGCTGCTATTGGTGATTATACACATACTGTAGTACTTGGATGATTGCTGCTATTGGTGATTATACACATACTGTAGTACTGGGATGATTGCTGCTATTGGTGATTATACACATACTGTAGTACTTGGATGATTGCTGCTATTGGTGATTATACACATACTGTAGTACTAGGATGATTGCTGCTATTGGTGTTTATACACATACTGTAGTACTTGGATGATTGCTGCTATTGGTGATTATACACATACTGTAGTACTGGGCTGATTGCTGCTATTGGTGATTATACACATACTGTAGTACTGGGCTGATTGCTGCTATTGGTGATTATACACATACTGTAGTACTGGGATGATTGCTGCTATTGCTGTTTATACACATACTGTAGTACTTGGATGATTGCTGCTATTGGTGTTTATACACATACTGTAGTACTTGGATGATAGGTGCTATTGGTGTTTATACACATACTGTAGTACTTGGATGATTGCTGCTATTGGTGATTATACACATACTGTAGTACTTGGATGATTGCTGCTATTGCTGTTTATACACATACTGTAGTACTTGGATGATAGCTGCTATTGGTGTTTATACACATACTGTAGTACTTGGATGATTGCTGCTATTGGTGATTATACACATACTGTAGTACTGGGATGATTGCTGCTATTGGTGATTATACACATACTGTAGTACTGGGATGATTGCTGCTATTGGTGTTTATGTACATACTATAGTACTTGGATGATTGCTGCTATTGGTGATTATACACATACTGTAGTACTTGGATGATTGCTGCTATTGGTGTTTATACACATACTGTAGTACTTGGATGATTGCTGCTATTGGTGATTATACACATACTGTAGTACTTGGATGATTGCTGCTATTGGTGATTATACACATACTGTAGTACTGGGATGATTGCTGCTATTGGTGATTATACACATACTGTAGTACTTGGATGATTGCTGCTATTGGTGATTATACACATACTGTAGTACTAGGATGATTGCTGCTATTGGTGTTTATACACATACTGTAGTACTTGGATGATTGCTGCTATTGGTGATTATACACATACTGTAGTACTGGGCTGATTGCTGCTATTGGTGATTATACACATACTGTAGTACTGGGCTGATTGCTGCTATTGGTGATTATACACATACTGTAGTACTGGGATGATTGCTGCTATTGCTGTTTATACACATACTGTAGTACTTGGATGATTGCTGCTATTGGTGTTTATACACATACTGTAGTACTTGGATGATAGGTGCTATTGGTGTTTATACACATACTGTAGTACTTGGATGATAGGTGCTATTGGTGATTATACACATACTGTAGTACTTGGATGATTGCTGCTATTGGTGATTATACACATACTGTAGTACTTGGATGATTGCTGCTATTGCTGTTTATACACATACTGTAGTACTTGGATGATAGCTGCTATTGGTGTTTATACACATACTGTAGTACTTGGATGATAGCTGCTATTGGTGATTATACACATACTGTAGTACTGGGCTGATTGCTGCTATTGGTGATTATACACATAATGTAGTACTTGGATGATTGCTGCTATTGGTGATTATACACATACTGTAGTACTTGGATGATAGCTGCTTTTGGTGTTTATACACATACTGTAGTACTGGGCTGATTGCTGCTATTGGTGATTATACACATACTGTAGTACTTGGATGATAGCTGCTAATGGTGTTTATACACATACTGTAGTACTTGGATGAAAGCTGCTATTGGTGATTATACACATTCTGAAGTACTGGGCTGATTGCTGCTATTGGTGATTATACACATACTGTAGTACTTGGCTGATTGCTGCTATTGGTGTTTATACACATACTGTAGTACTGGGCTGATTGCTTCTATTGGTGATTATACACATACTGTAGTACTTGGATGATAGCTGCTATTGGTGATTATACACATACTGTAGTACTTGGATGATAGCTGCTATTGGTGTTTATACACATACTGTAGTACTGGGCTGATTGCTGCTATTGGTGATTATACAAATACTGTAGTACTTGGATGATTGCTGCTATTGGTGTTTATACACATACTGTAGTACTGGGCTGATTGCTGCTATTGGTGATTATACACATACTGTAGTACTTGGATGATAGCTGCTATTGGTGATTATACACATACTGAAGTACTGGGATGATTGCGGCTATTGGTGATTATACACATACTGTAGTACTTGGATGATTGCTGCTATTGGTGTTTATACACATACTGTAGTACTTGGCTGATTGCTGCTATTGGTGTTTATACACATACTGTAGTACTTGGATGATTGCTGCTATTGGTGTTTATACACATACTGTAGTACTTGGATGATTGCTGCTATTGGTGTTTATACACATACTGTAGTACTTGGCTGATTGCTGCTATTGGTGATTACACACATACTGTATTACTTGGATGATTGCTGCTATTGGTGTTTATACACATACTGTAGTACTTGGATGATTGCTGCTATTGGTGATTATACACATACTGTAGTACTTGGCTGATTGCTGCTATTGGTGTTTATACACATACTGTAGTTCTGGGATGATTGCTGCTATTGGTGTTTATACACATACTGTAGTACTTGGATGATTGCTGCTATTGGTGATTATACACATACTGTAGTACTTGGATGATTGCCGCTATTGGTGTTTATGCACATACTGTAGTACTTGGATGATTGCCGCTATTGGTGTTTATACACATATTGTAGTACTTGGATGATTGCCGCTATTGGTGTTTATAAACATACTGTAATACTGGGATGAGTGCTGCTATTGGTGTATATACACATACTGTAGTACTTGGATGATTGCTGCTATTGGTATTTATGCACATACTGTAGTACTTGGATGATTGCCGCTATTGGTGTTTATGCACATACTGTAGTACTTGGATGATTGCCGCTATTGGTGTTTATACACATACTGTAGTATTTGGATGATTGCCGCTATTGGTGTTTATACACATACTGTAGTACTTGGCTGATTGCTGCTATTGGTGTTTATACACATACTGTAGTACTTGGATGATTGCCGCTATTGGTGTTTATACACATACTGTAGTACTTGGATGATTGCTGCTATTGGTGTTTATACACATACTGTAGTACTTGGATGATTGCTGCTATTGATGTTTATACACATACTGTAGTACTGGGATGATTGCAGCTATTGGTGTTTATGCACATACTGTAGTACTGGGATGATTGCTGCTATTGGTGTTTATGCACATACTATAGTACTGGGATGATTGCTGCTATTGGTGTATATACACATACTGTAGTACTTGGATGATTGCTGCTATTGGTATTTATACACATACTGTAGTACTGGGATGATTGCTGCTATTGGTGATTATACACATACTGTAGTACTTGGAAGATTGCTGCTATTGGTGATTATACACATACTGTAGTACTTGGATGATTGCTGCTATTGGTGTTTATACACATACTGTAGTACTTGGATGATTGCTGCTATTGGTGTTTATACACATACTGTAGTACTGGGATGAGTGCTGCTATTGGTGTTTATACACATACTGTAGTACTTGGATGATTGCTGCTATTGGTGTTTATACACATACTGTAGTACTTGGATGATTGCTGCTGTTGGTGATTATACACATACTGTAGTACTTGGCTGATTGCTGCTTTTGGTGATTATACACATACTGTAGTACTTGGCTGATTGCTGCTATTGGTGATTATACACATACTGTAGTACTTGGCTGATTGCTGCTATTGGTGATTATACACATACTGTAGTACTGGGATGAGTGCTGCTATTGGTGTTTATACACATACACTAGTACTTGGAAGATTGCCGCTATTGGTGTTCATACACATACTGTAGTACATTGATGATTGCTGCTATTGGTGTTTATGCACATACTGTAGTACTGGGATGATTGCTGCTATTGGTGTTTATACACATACTGTAGTACTTGGAGGAATGCTGCTATTGGTGATTATACACATACTGTAGTACTTGAATGATAGCTGCTATTGGTGTTTATACACATACTATAGTACTTGGATGATTGCTGCTATTGGTGTTTATACACATACTGTAGTACTGGGATGAGTGCTGCTATTGGTGTTTATACACATACTGTAGTACTGGGATGATTGCTGCTATTGGTGTTTATACACATACTGTAGTACTTGGATGATTGCTGCTGTTGGTGATTATACACATACTGTAGTACTTGGCTGATTGCTGCTATTGGTGATTATACACATACTGTAGTACTTGGCTGATTGCTGCTATTGGTGATTATACACATACTGTAGTACTTGGCTGATTGCTGCTATTGGTGATTATACACATACTGTAGTACTGGGATGATTGCTGCTATTGGTGTTTATACACATACTGTAGTACTGGGATGATTGCTGCTATTGGTGATTATACACATACTGTAGTACTTGGCTGATTGCTGCTATTGGTGATTATACACATACTGTAGTACTGGGATGATTGCTGCTATTGGTGTTTATACACATACTGTAGTACTTGGATGATTGCTGCTATTGGAGTTTATACACATACTGTAGTACTTGGATGATTGCTGCTATTGCTGTTTATACACATACTGTAGTACTTGGATGATTGCTGCTATTGGTGTTTATGCACATACTGTAGTACTTGGATGATTGCTGCTATTGGTGTTTATACACATACTGTAGTACTGGGATGATTGCTGCTATTGGTGATTATATACATACTGTAGTACTTGGCTGATTGCTGCTATTGGTGTTTATGCACATACTGTAGTACTTGGAAGATTGCTGCTATTGGTGTTTATGCACATACTGTAGTACTGGGATTACTGCTGCTATTGCTGATTATACACATACTGTAGTACTTGGATGATTGCTGCTGTTAGTGTTTATACACATACTGTAGTACTGGGATGATTGCTGCTATTGGTGATTATATACATACTGTAGTACTTGGCTGATTGCTGGTATTGGTGTTTATGCACATACTGTAGTACTGGGATGATTGCTGCTATTGGTGTTTATACACATACTGTAGTACTTGGAAGATTGCTGCTATTGGTGTTTATGCACATACTGTAGTACTGGGATTACTGCTGCTATTGCTGATTATACACATACTGTAGTACTTGGATGATTGCTGCTGTTAGTGTTTATACACATACTGTAGTACTGGGATGATTGCTGCTATTGGTGTTTATGCACATACTGTAGTACTGGGCTGATTGCTGCTGTTGGTGTTTATACACATACTGTAGTACTTGGAAGATTGCTGCTGTTGGTGTTTACACACATACCGTAGTACTGGGATGATTGCTGCTATTGGTGTTTACACATACTGTAGTACTTGGATGATTGCTGCTATTGGTGTTTACACACGTACTGTAGTACTTGGATGATTGCTGCTATTGGTGATTATACACATACTGTAGTACTTGGATGATTGCTGCTATTGGTGTTTATGCACATACTGTAGTACTTGGATGATTGCTGCTATTGGTGTTTATCCACATACTGTAGTACTTGGCTTATTGCTGCTATTGGTGATTATACACATACTGTAGTACTTGGATGATTGCTGCTATTGGTGATTATACACATACTGTAGTACTGGGCTGATTGCTGCTATTGGTGTTTATACACATACTGTAGTACTTGGATGATTGCTGCTATTGCTGTTTATACACATACTGTAGTACTGGGATGATTGCCGCTACTGGTGTTTATACACATACTGTAGTACTGGGATGATAGCTGCTATTGGTGTTTATACACATACTGTAGTACTTGGATGATAGCTGCTATTGGTGATTATACACATACTGTAGTACTTGGATGATAGCTGCTATTGGTGTTTATACACATACTGTAGTACTGGGCTGATTGCTGCTATTGGTGATTATACAAATACTGTAGTACTTGGATGATTGCTGCTATTGGTGTTTATACACATACTGTAGTACTGGGCTGATTGCTGCTATTGGTGATTATACACATACTGTAGTACTTGGATGATAGCTGCTATTGGTGATTATACACATACTGTAGTACTTGGATGATTGCTGCTATTGGTGTTTATACACATACTGTAGTACTTGGCTGATTGCTGCTATTGGTGTTTATACACATACTGTAGTACTTGGATGATTGCTGCTATTGGTGTTTATACACATACTGTAGTACTTGGATGTTTGCTGCTATTGGTGTTTATACACATACTGTAGTACTTGGCTGATTGCTGCTATTGGTGATTACACACATACTGTATTACTTGGATGATTGCTGCTATTGGTGTTTATACACATACTGTAGTACTTGGATGATTGCTGCTATTGTTGATTATACACATACTGTAGTACTTGGCTGATTGCTGCTATTGGTGTTTATACACATACTGTAGTTCTGGGATGATTGCTGCTATTGGTGTTTATACACATACTTTAGTACTTGGATGATTGCTGCTATTGGTGATTATACACATACTGTAGTACTTGGATGATTGCCGCTATTGGTGTTTATGCACATACTGTAGTACTTGGATGATTGCTGCTATTGGTGTTTATACACATACTGTAGTACTTGGATGATTGCTGCTATTGGTGTTTATACACATACTATAGTACTTGGATGATTGCTGCTATTGATGTTTATACACATACTGTAGTACTGGGATGATTGCCGCTATTGGTGTTTATGCACATACTGTAGTACTGGGATGATTGCTGCTATTGGTGTTTATGTACATACTATAGTACTGGGATGATTGCTGCTATTGGTGTATATACACATACTGTAGTACTTGGATGATTGCTGCTATTGGTATTTATACACATACTGTAGTACTGGGATGATTGCTGCTATTGGTGATTATACACATACTATAGTACTGGGAAGATTGCTGCTATTGGTGATTATACACATACTGTAGTACTTGGATGATTGCTGCTATTGGTGTTTATACACATACTGTAGTACTTGGAAGATTGCTGCTATTGGTGATTATACACATACTGTAGTTCTGGGATGATTGCTGCTATTGGTGTTTATACACATACTTTAGTACTTGGATGATTGCTGCTATTGGTGATTATACACATACTGTAGTACTTGGATGATTGCCGCTATTGGTGTTTATACACATACTGTAGTACTTGGATGATTGCTGCTATTGGTGTTTATACACATACTGTAGTACTTGGATGATTGCTGCTATTGGTGTTTATACACATACTATAGTACTTGGATGATTGCTGCTATTGATGTTTATACACATACTGTAGTACTGGGATGATTGCCGCTATTGGTGTTTATGCACATACTGTAGTACTGGGATGATTGCTGCTATTGGTGTTTATGTACATACTATAGTACTGGGATGATTGCTGCTATTGGTGTATATACACATACTGTAGTACTTGGATGATTGCTGCTATTGGTATTTATACACATACTGTAGTACTGGGATGATTGCTGCTATTGGTGATTATACACATACTATAGTACTGGGAAGATTGCTGCTATTGGTGATTATACACATACTGTAGTACTTGGATGATTGCTGCTATTGGTGTTTATACACATACTGTAGTACTTGGAAGATTGCTGCTATTGGTGATTATACACATACTGTAGTACTTGGCTGATTGCTGCTATTGGTGTTTATACACATACTGTAGTACTGGGATGAGTGCTGCTATTGGTGTTTATACACATACTGTAGTACTTGGATGATTGCTGCTATTGGTGTTTATACACATACTGTAGTACTTGGATGATTGCTGCTGTTGGTGATTATACACATACTGTAGTAGTTGGCTGATTGCTGCTTTTGGTGATTATACACATACTGTAGTACTTGGCTGATTGCTGCTATTGGTGATTATACACATACTGTAGTACTTGGCTGATTGCTGCTATTGGTGATTATACACATACTGTAGTACTGGGATGAGTGCTGCTATTGGTGTTTATACACATACTGTAGTACTTGGAAGATTGCCGCTATTGGTGTTTATACACATACTGTAGTACTTCGATGATTGCCGCTATTGGTGTTTATGCACATACTGTAGTACTGGGATGATTGCTGCTATTGGTGATTATACACATACTGTAGTACTTGGAGGAATGCTGCTATTGGTGATTATACACATATAGTAGTACTAGGATGATAGCTGCTATTGGTGTTTATACACATACTATAGTACTTGGATGATTGCTGCTATTGGTGTTTATACACATACTGTAGTACTGGGATGAGTGCTGCTATTGCTGTTTATACACATACTGTAGTACTTGGATGATTGCTGCTATTGGTGTTTATACACATACTGTAGTACTTGGATGATTGCTGCTGTTGGTGATCATACACATACTGTAGTACTTGGCTGATTGCTGCTATTGGTGATTATACACATACTGTAGTACTTGGCTGATTGCTGCTATTGGTGATTATACACATACTGTAGTACTTGGCTGATTGCTGCTATTGGTGATTATACACATACTGTAGTACTGGGATGATTGCTGCTATTGGTGTTTATACACATACTGTAGTACTGGGATGATTGCTGCTATTGGAGTTTATACACATACTGTAGTACTTGGATGATTGCTGCTATTGCTGTTTATACACATACTGTAGTACTTGGATGATTGCTGCTATTGGTGTTTATGCACATACTGTAGTACTTGGATTACAGCTGCTATTGCTGATTATACACATACTGTAGTACTTGGATGATGGCTGCTATTGGTGTTTATACACATACTGTAGTACTGGGATGATTGCTGCTATTGGTGATTATATACATACTGTAGTACTTGGCTGATTGCTGCTATTGGTGTTTATGCACATACTGTAGTACTTGGATGATTGCTGCTATTGGTGTTTATGCACATACTGTAGTACTGGGATTACTGCTGCTATTGCTGATTATACACATACTGTAGTACTGGGATGATTGCTGCTATTGGTGATTATATACATACTGTAGTACTTGGCTGATTGCTGCTATTGGTGTTTATGCACATGCTGTAGTACTTGGCTGATTGCTGCTATTGGTGTTTATGCACATACTGTAGTACTGGGATGATTGCTGATATTGGTGTTTATACACATACTGTAGTACTGGGATGATTGCTGCTATTGGTGTTTATACACATACTGTAGTACTTGGATGATTGCTGCTGTTGGTGATTATACACATACTGTAGTACTTGGCTGATTGCTGCTATTGGTGTTTATGCACATACTGTAGTACTGGGCTGATTGCTGCTGTTGGTGTTTATACACATACCGTAGTACTTGGAAGATTGCTGCTATTGGTGTTTACACACATACCGTAGTACTGGGATGATTGCTGCTATTGGTGTTTACACATACTGTAGTACTTGGATGACTGCTGCTATTGGTGTTTACACACGTACTGTAGTACTTGGATGATTGCTGCTATTGGTGATTATACACATACTGTAGTACTTGGATGATTGCTGCTATTGGTGTTTATGCACATACTGTAGTACTGATATGATTGCTGCTATTGGTGTTTATACACATACTGTAGTACTTGGATGATTGCTGCTATTGGTGTTTATACACATACTGTAGTACTTGGCTGATTGCTGCTATTGGTGTTTATCCACATACTGTAGTACTTGGCTGATTGCTGCTATTGGTGATTATACACATACTGTAGTACTTGGATGATTGCTGCTATTGGTGATTATACACATACTGTAGTACTGGGATGATTGCTGCTATTGGTGTTTATGCACATACTGTAGTACTGGGATGATTGCTGCTATTGGTGTTTATACACATACTGTAGTACTTGGATGATTGCTGCTATTGGTGCTTATACACATACTGTAGTACTTGGATGATTGCCGCTATTGGTGTTTATGCACATACTGTAGTACTTGGATGATTGCCGCTATTGGTGTTTATACACATACTGTAGTACTTGGATGATTGCCGCTATTGGTGTTTATAAATATACTGTAATACTGGGATGAGTGCTGCTATTGGTGTATATACACATACTGTAGTACTTGGATGATTGCTGCTATTGGTATTTATGCACATACTGTAGTACTTGGATGATTGCCGCTATTGGTGTTTATGCACATACTGTAGTACTTGGATGATTGCCGCTATTGGTGTTTATACACATACTGTAGTACTTGGATGATTGCCGCTATTGGTGTTTATACACATACTGTAGTACTTGGCTGATTGCTGCTATTGGTGTTTATACACATACTGTAGTACTTGGATGATTGCCGCTATTGGTGTTTATACACATACTGTAGTACTTGGATGATTGCTGCTATTGGTGTTTATACACATACTGTAGTACTTGGATGATTGCTGCTATTGATGTTTATACACATACTGTAGTACTGGGATGATTGCAGCTATTGGTGTTTATGCACATACTGTAGTACTGGGATGATTGCTGCTATTGGTGTTTATGCACATACTATAGTACTGGGATGATTGCTGCTATTGGTGTATATACACATACTGTAGTACTTGGATGATTGCTGCTATTGGTATTTATACACATACTGTAGTACTGGGATGATTGCTGCTATTGGTGATTATACACATACTGTAGTACTTGGAAGATTGCTGCTATTGGTGATTATACACATACTGTAGTACTTGGATGATTGCTGCTATTGGTGTTTATACACATACTGTAGTACTTGGATGATTGCTGCTATTGGTGTTTATACACATACTGTAGTACTGGGATGAGTGCTGCTATTGGTGTTTATACACATACTGTAGTACTTGGATGATTGCTGCTATTGGTGTTTATACACATATTGTAGTACTTGGATGATTGCTGCTGTTGGTGATTATACACATACTGTAGTACTTGGCTGATTGCTGCTTTTGGTGATTATACACATACTGTAGTACTTGGCTGATTGCTGCTATTGGTGATTATACACATACTGTAGTACTGGGATGAGTGCTGCTATTGGTGTTTATACACATACTGTAGTACTTGGAAGATTGCCGCTATTGGTGTTTATACACATACTGTAGTACTTCGATGATTGCCGCTATTGGTGTTTATGCACATACTGTAGTACTGGGATGATTGCTGCTATTGGTGATTATACACATACTGTAGTACTTGGAGGAATGCTGCTATTGGTGATTATACACATACAGTAGTACTAGGATGATAGCTGCTATTGGTGTTTATACACATACTATAGTACTTGGATGATTGCTGCTATTGGTGTTTATACACATACTGTAGTACTGGGATGAGTGCTGCTATTGCTGTTTATACACATACTGTAGTACTTGGATGATTGCTGCTATTGGTGTTTATACACATACTGTAGTACTTGGATGATTGCTGCTGTTGGTGATCATACACATACTGTAGTACTTGGCTGATTGCTGCTATTGGTGATTATACACATACTGTAGTACTGGGATGATTGCTGCTATTGGTGTTTATGCACATACTGTAGTACTGGGATTACTGCTGCTATTGCTGATTATACACATACTGTAGTACTGGGATGATTGCTGCTATTGGTGATTATATACATACTGTAGTACTTGGCTGATTGCTGCTATTGGTGTTTATGCACATGCTGTAGTACTTGGCTGATTGCTGCTATTGGTGTTTATGCACATACTGTAGTACTGGGATGATTGCTGATATTGGTGTTTATACACATACTGTAGTACTGGGATGATTGCTGCTATTGGTGTTTATACACATACTGTAGTACTTGGATGATTGCTGCTGTTGGTGATTATACACATACTGTAGTACTTGGCTGATTGCTGCTATTGGTGTTTATGCACATGCTGTAGTACTTGGCTGATTGCTGCTATTGGTGTTTATGCACATACTGTAGTACTGGGATGATTGCTGATATTGGTGTTTATACACATACTGTAGTACTGGGATGATTGCTGCTATTGGTGTTTATACACATACTGTAGTACTTGGATGATTGCTGCTGTTGGTGATTATACACATACTGTAGTACTTGGCTGATTGCTGCTATTGGTGTTTATACACATACTGTAGTACTTGGATGATTGCTGCTGTTGGTGATTATACACATACTGTAGTACTGGGCTGATTGCTGCTGTTGGTGTTTATACACATACCGTAGTACTTGGAAGATTGCTGCTATTGGTGTTTACACACATACCGTAGTACTGGGATGATTGCTGCTATTGGTGTTTACACATACTGTAGTACTTGGATGACTGCTGCTATTGGTGTTTACACACGTACTGTAGTACTTGGATGATTGCTGCTATTGGTGTTTATACACATACTGTAGTACTTGGATGATTGCCGCTATTGGTGTTTATACACATACTGTAGTACTTGGATGATTGCTGCTATTGGTGTTTATACACATACTGTAGTACTTGGATGATTGCTGCTATTGATGTTTATACACATACTGTAGTACTGGGATGATTGCAGCTATTGGTGTTTATGCACATACTGTAGTACTGGGATGATTGCTGCTATTGGTGTTTATGCACATACTATAGTACTGGGATGATTGCTGCTATTGGTGTATATACACATACTGTAGTACTTGGATGATTGCTGCTATTGGTATTTATACACATACTGTAGTACTGGGATGATTGCTGCTATTGGTGATTATACACATACTGTAGTACTTGGAAGATTGCTGCTATTGGTGATTATACACATACTGTAGTACTTGGATGATTGCTGCTATTGGTGTTTATACACATACTGTAGTACTTGGATGATTGCTGCTATTGGTGTTTATACACATACTGTAGTACTGGGATGATTGCTGCTGTTGGTGATCATACACATACTGTAGTACTTGGCTGATTGCTGCTATTGGTGATTATACACATACTGTAGTACTTGGCTGATTGCTGCTATTGGTGATTATACACATACTGTAGTACTTGGCTGATTGCTGCTATTGGTGATTATACACATACTGTAGTACTGGGATGATTGCTGCTATTGGTGTTTATACACATACTGTAGTACTGGGATGATTGCTGCTATTGGAGTTTATACACATACTGTAGTACTTGGATGATTGCTGCTATTGCTGTTTATACACATACTGTAGTACTTGGATGATTGCTGCTATTGGTGTTTATGCACATACTGTAGTACTTGGATTACAGCTGCTATTGCTGATTATACACATACTGTAGTACTGGGATGATGGCTGCTATTGGTGTTTATACACATACTGTAGTACTGGGATGATTGCTGCTATTGGTGATTATATACATACTGTAGTACTTGGCTGATTGCTGCTATTGGTGTTTATGCACATACTGTAGTACTTGGATGATTGCTGCTATTGGTGTTTATGCACATACTGTAGTACTGGGATTACTGCTGCTATTGCTGATTATACACATACTGTAGTACTGGGATGATTGCTGCTATTGGTGATTATATACATACTGTAGTACTTGGCTGATTGCTGCTATTGGTGTTTATGCACATGCTGTAGTACTTGGCTGATTGCTGCTATTGGTGTTTATGCACATACTGTAGTACTGGGATGATTGCTGATATTGGTGTTTATACACATACTGTAGTACTGGGATGATTGCTGCTATTGGTGTTTATACACATACTGTAGTACTTGGATGATTGCTGCTGTTGGTGATTATACACATACTGTAGTACTTGGCTGATTGCTGCTATTGGTGTTTATGCACATACTGTAGTACTGGGCTGATTGCTGCTGTTGGTGTTTATACACATACCGTAGTACTTGGAAGATTGCTGCTATTGGTGTTTACACACATACCGTAGTACTGGGATGATTGCTGCTATTGGTGTTTACACATACTGTAGTACTTGGATGACTGCTGCTATTGGTGTTTACACACGTACTGTAGTACTTGGATGATTGCTGCTATTGGTGATTATACACATACTGTAGTACTTGGATGATTGCTGCTATTGGTGTTTATGCACATACTGTAGTACTGATATGATTGCTGCTATTGGTGTTTATACACATACTGTAGTACTTGGATGATTGCTGCTATTGGTGTTTATACACATACTGTAGTACTTGGCTGATTGCTGCTATTGGTGTTTATCCACATACTGTAGTACTTGGCTGATTGCTGCTATTGGTGATTATACACATACTGTAGTACTTGGATGATTGCTGCTATTGGTGATTATACACATACTGTAGTACTGGGATGATTGCTGCTATTGGTGTTTATGCACATACTGTAGTACTGGGATGATTGCTGCTATTGGTGTTTATACACATACTGTAGTACTTGGATGATTGCTGCTATTGGTGCTTATACACATACTGTAGTACTTGGATGATTGCCGCTATTGGTGTTTATGCACATACTGTAGTACTTGGATGATTGCCGCTATTGGTGTTTATACACATACTGTAGTACTTGGATGATTGCCGCTATTGGTGTTTATAAATATACTGTAATACTGGGATGAGTGCTGCTATTGGTGTATATACACATACTGTAGTACTTGGATGATTGCTGCTATTGGTATTTATGCACATACTGTAGTACTTGGATGATTGCCGCTATTGGTGTTTATGCACATACTGTAGTATTTGGATGATTGCCGCTATTGGTGTTTATACACATACTGTAGTACTTGGATGATTGCCGCTATTGGTGTTTATACACATACTGTAGTACTTGGCTGATTGCTGCTATTGGTGTTTATACACATACTGTAGTACTTGGATGATTGCCGCTATTGGTGTTTATACACATACTGTAGTACTTGGATGATTGCTGCTATTGGTGTTTATACACATACTGTAGTACTTGGATGATTGCTGCTATTGATGTTTATACACATACTGTAGTACTGGGATGATTGCAGCTATTGGTGTTTATGCACATACTGTAGTACTGGGATGATTGCTGCTATTGGTGTTTATGCACATACTATAGTACTGGGATGATTGCTGCTATTGGTGTATATACACATACTGTAGTACTTGGATGATTGCTGCTATTGGTATTTATACACGTACTGTAGTACTGGGATGATTGCTGCTATTGGTGATTATACACATACTGTAGTACTTGGAAGATTGCTGCTATTGGTGATTATACACATACTGTAGTACTTGGATGATTGCTGCTATTGGTGTTTATACACATACTGTAGTACTTGGATGATTGCTGCTATTGGTGTTTATACACATACTGTAGTACTGGGATGAGTGCTGCTATTGGTGTTTATACACATACTGTAGTACTTGGATGATTGCTGCTATTGGTGTTTATACACATATTGTAGTACTTGGATGATTGCTGCTGTTGGTGATTATACACATACTGTAGTACTTGGCTGATTGCTGCTTTTGGTGATTATACACATACTGTAGTACTTGGCTGATTGCTGCTATTGGTGATTATACACATACTGTAGTACTTGGCTGATTGCTGCTATTGGTGATTATACACATACTGTAGTACTGGGATGAGTGCTGCTATTGGTGTTTATACACATACTGTAGTACTTGGAAGATTGCCACTATTGGTGTTTATACACATACTGTAGTACATCGATGATTGCTGCTATTGGTGTTTATGCACATACTGTAGTACTGGGATGATTGCTGCTATTGGTGTTTATACACATACTGTAGTACTTGGAGGAATGCTGCTATTGGTGATTATACACATACTGTAGTACTTGGATGATAGCTGCTATTGGTGTTTATACACATACTATAGTACTTGGATGATTGCTGCTATTGGTGTTTATACACATACTGTAGTACTGGGATGAGTGCTGCTATTGGTGTTTATACACATACTGTAGTACTTGGATGATTGCTGCTATTGGTGTTTATACACATACTGTAGTACTTGGATGATTGCTGCTGTTGGTGATTATACACATACTGTAGTACTTGGCTGATTGCTGCTATTGGTGATTATACACATACTGTAGTACTTGGCTGATTGCTGCTATTGGTGATTATACACATACTGTAGTACTTGGCTGATTGCTGCTATTGGTGATTATACACATACTGTAGTACTGGGATGATTGCTGCTATTGGTGTTTATACACATACTGTAGTACTGGGATTACTGCTGCTATTGCTGATTATACACATACTGTAGTACTTGGATGATTGCTGCTGTTGGTGTTTATACACATACTGTAGTACTGGGATGATTGCTGCTATTGGTGATTATATACATACTGTAGTACTTGGCTGATTGCTGCTATTGGTGTTTATGCACATACTGTAGTACTGGGATGATTGCTGCTATTGGTGTTTATACACATACTGTAGTACTTGGATGATTGCTGCTGTTAGTGTTTATACACATACTGTAGTACTGGGATGATTGCTGCTATTGGTGATTATATACATACTGTAGTACTTGGCTGATTGCTGCTATTGGTGTTTATGCACATACTGTAGTACTGGGATGATTGCTGCTATTGGTGTTTATACACATACTGTAGTACTTGGAAGATTGCTGCTATTGGTGTTTATGCACATACTGTAGTACTGGGATTACTGCTGCTATTGCTGATTATACACATACTGTAGTACTTGGATGATTGCTGCTGTTAGTGTTTATACACATACTGTAGTACTGGGATGATTGCTGCTATTGGTGTTTATGCACATACTGTAGTACTGGGCTGATTGCTGCTGTTGGTGTTTATACACATACTGTAGTACTTGGAAGATTGCTGCTGTTGGTGTTTACACACATACCGTAGTACTGGGATGATTGCTGCTATTGGTGTTTACACATACTGTAGTACTTGGATGATTGCTGCTAATGGTGTTTACACACGTACTGTAGTACTTGGATGATTGCTGCTATTGGTGATTATACACATACTGTAGTACTTGGATGATTGCTGCTATTGGTGTTTATGCACATACTGTAGTACTTGGATGATTGCTGCTATTGGTGTTTATCCACATACTGTAGTACTTGGCTTATTGCTGCTATTGGTGATTATACACATACTGTAGTACTTGGATGATTGCTGCTATTGGTGATTATACACATACTGTAGTACTGGGCTGATTGCTGCTATTGGTGTTTATACACATACTGTAGTACTTGGATGATTGCTGCTATTGCTGTTTATACACATACTGTAGTACTGGGATGATTGCCGCTACTGGTGTTTATACACATACTGTAGTACTGGGATGATAGCTGCTATTGGTGTTTATACACATACTGTAGTACTTGGATGATAGCTGCTATTGGTGATTATACACATACTGTAGTACTTGGATGATAGCTGCTATTGGTGTTTATACACATACTGTAGTACTGGGCTGATTGCTGCTATTGGTGATTATACAAATACTGTAGTACTTGGATGATTGCTGCTATTGGTGTTTATACACATACTGTAGTACTGGGCTGATTGCTGCTATTGGTGATTATACACATACTGTAGTACTTGGATGATAGCTGCTATTGGTGATTATACACATACTGTAGTACTTGGATGATTGCTGCTATTGGTGTTTATACACATACTGTAGTACTTGGCTGATTGCTGCTATTGGTGTTTATACACATACTGTAGTACTTGGATGATTGCTGCTATTGGTGTTTATACACATACTGTAGTACTTGGATGTTAGCTGCTATTGGTGTTTATACACATACTGTAGTACTTGGCTGATTGCTGCTATTGGTGATTACACACATACTGTATTACTTGGATGATTGCTGCTATTGGTGTTTATACACATACTGTAGTACTTGGATGATTGCTGCTATTGTTGATTATACACATACTGTAGTACTTGGCTGATTGCTGCTATTGGTGTTTATACACATACTGTAGTTCTGGGATGATTGCTGCTATTGGTGTTTATACACATACTTTAGTACTTGGATGATTGCTGCTATTGGTGATTATACACATACTGTAGTACTTGGATGATTGCCGCTATTGGTGTTTATGCACATACTGTAGTACTTGGATGATTGCCGCTATTGGTGTTTATACACATACTGTAGTACTTGGATGATTGCTGCTATTGGTGTTTATACACATACTGTAGTACTTGGATGATTGCTGCTATTGGTGTTTATACACATACTATAGTACTTGGATGATTGCTGCTATTGATGTTTATACACATACTGTAGTACTGGGATGATTGCCGCTATTGGTGTTTATGCACATACTGTAGTACTGGGATGATTGCTGCTATTGGTGTTTATGTACATACTATAGTACTGGGATGATTGCTGCTATTGGTGTATATACACATACTGTAGTACTTGGATGATTGCTGCTATTGGTATTTATACACATACTGTAGTACTGGGATGATTGCTGCTATTGGTGATTATACACATACTATAGTACTGGGAAGATTGCTGCTATTGGTGATTATACACATACTGTAGTACTTGGATGATTGCTGCTATTGGTGTTTATACACATACTGTAGTACTTGGAAGATTGCTGCTATTGGTGATTATACACATACTGTAGTACTTGGCTGATTGCTGCTATTGGTGTTTATACACATACTGTAGTACTGGGATGAGTGCTGCTATTGGTGTTTATACACATACTGTAGTACTTGGATGATTGCTGCTATTGGTGTTTATACACATACTGTAGTACTTGGATGATTGCTGCTGTTGGTGATTATACACATACTGTAGTAGTTGGCTGATTGCTGCTTTTGGTGATTATACACATACTGTAGTACTTGGCTGATTGCTGCTATTGGTGATTATACACATACTGTAGTACTTGGCTGATTGCTGCTATTGGTGATTATACACATACTGTAGTACTGGGATGAGTGCTGCTATTGGTGTTTATACACATACTGTAGTACTTGGAAGATTGCCGCTATTGGTGTTAATACACATACTGTAGTACTTCGATGATTGCCGCTATTGGTGTTTATGCACATACTGTAGTACTGGGATGATTGCTGCTATTGGTGATTATACACATACTGTAGTACTTGGAGGAATGCTGCTATTGGTGATTATACACATATAGTAGTACTAGGATGATAGCTGCTATTGGTGTTTATACATATACTATAGTACTTGGATGATTGCTGCTATTGGTGTTTATACACATACTGTAGTACTGGGATGAGTGCTGCTATTGCTGTTTATACACATACTGTAGTACTTGGATGATTGCTGCTATTGGTGTTTATACACATACTGTAGTACTTGGATGATTGCTGCTGTTGGTGATCATACACATACTGTAGTACTTGGCTGATTGCTGCTATTGGTGATTATACACATACTGTAGTACTTGGCTGATTGCTGCTATTGGTGATTATACACATACTGTAGTACTTGGCTGATTGCTGCTATTGGTGATTATACACATACTGTAGTACTGGGATGATTGCTGCTATTGGTGTTTATACACATACTGTAGTACTGGGATGATTGCTGCTATTGGAGTTTATACACATACTGTAGTACTTGGATGATTGCTGCTATTGCTGTTTATACACATACTGTAGTACTTGGATGATTGCTGCTATTGGTGTTTATGCACATACTGTAGTACTTGGATTACAGCTGCTATTGCTGATTATACACATACTGTAGTACTTGGATGATGGCTGCTATTGGTGTTTATACACATACTGTAGTACTGGGATGATTGCTGCTATTGGTGATTATATACATACTGTAGTACTTGGCTGATTGCTGCTATTGGTGTTTATGCACATACTGTAGTACTTGGATGATTGCTGCTATTGGTGTTTATGCACATACTGTAGTACTGGGATTACTGCTGCTATTGCTGATTATACACATACTGTAGTACTGGGATGATTGCTGCTATTGGTGATTATATACATACTGTAGTACTTGGCTGATTGCTGCTATTGGTGTTTATGCACATGCTGTAGTACTTGGCTGATTGCTGCTATTGGTGTTTATGCACATACTGTAGTACTGGGATGATTGCTGATATTGGTGTTTATACACATACTGTAGTACTGGGATGATTGCTGCTATTGGTGTTTATACACATACTGTAGTACTTGGATGATTGCTGCTGTTGGTGATTATACACATACTGTAGTACTTGGCTGATTGCTGCTATTGGTGTTTATGCACATACTGTAGTACTGGGCTGATTGCTGCTGTTGGTGTTTATACACATACCGTAGTACTTGGAAGATTGCTGCTATTGGTGTTTACACACATACCGTAGTACTGGGATGATTGCTGCTATTGGTGTTTACACATACTGTAGTACTTGGATGACTGCTGCTATTGGTGTTTACACACGTACTGTAGTACTTGGATGATTGCTGCTATTGGTGATTATACACATACTGTAGTACTTGGATGATTGCTGCTATTGGTGTTTATGCACATACTGTAGTACTGATATGATTGCTGCTATTGGTGTTTATACACATACTGTAGTACTTGGATGATTGCTGCTATTGGTGTTTATACACATACTGTAGTACTTGGCTGATTGCTGCTATTGGTGTTTATTCACATACTGTAGTACTTGGCTGATTGCTGCTATTGGTGATTATACACATACTGTAGCACTTGGATGATTGCTGCTATTGGTGATTATACACATACTGTAGTACTGGGATGATTGCTGCTATTGGTGTTTATGCACATACTGTAGTACTGGGATGATTGCTGCTATTGGTGTTTATACACATACTGTAGTACTTGGATGATTGCTGCTATTGGTGCTTATACACATACTGTAGTACTTGGATGATTGCCGCTATTGGTGTTTATGCACATACTGTAGTACTTGGATGATTGCCGCTATTGGTGTTTATACACATACTGTAGTACTTGGATGATTGCCGCTATTGGTGTTTATAAATATACTGTAATACTGGGATGAGTGCTGCTATTGGTGTATATACACATACTGTAGTACTTGGATGATTGCTGCTATTGGTATTTATGCACATACTGTAGTACTTGGATGATTGCCGCTATTGGTGTTTATGCACATACTGTAGTACTTGGATGATTGCCGCTATTGGTGTTTATACACATACTGTAGTACTTGGATGATTGCCGCTATTGGTGTTTATACACATACTGTAGTACTTGGCTGATTGCTGCTATTGGTGTTTATACACATACTGTAGTACTTGGATGATTGCCGCTATTGGTGTTTATACACATACTGTAGTACTTGGATGATTGCTGCTATTGGTGTTTATACACATACTGTAGTACTTGGATGATTGCTGCTATTGATGTTTATACACATACTGTAGTACTGGGATGATTGCAGCTATTGGTGTTTATGCACATACTGTAGTACTGGGATGATTGCTGCTATTGGTGTTTATGCACATACTATAGTACTGGGATGATTGCTGCTATTGGTGTATATACACATACTGTAGTACTTGGATGATTGCTGCTATTGGTATTTATACACATACTGTAGTACTGGGATGATTGCTGCTATTGGTGATTATACACATACTGTAGTACTTGGAAGATTGCTGCTATTGGTGATTATACACATACTGTAGTACTTGGATGATTGCTGCTATTGGTGTTTATACACATACTGTAGTACTTGGATGATTGCTGCTATTGGTGTTTATACACATACTGTAGTACTGGGATGAGTGCTGCTATTGGTGTTTATACACATACTGTAGTACTTGGATGATTGCTGCTATTGGTGTTTATACACATATTGTAGTACTTGGATGATTGCTGCTGTTGGTGATTATACACATACTGTAGTACTTGGCTGATTGCTGCTTTTGGTGATTATACACATACTGTAGTACTTGGCTGATTGCTGCTATTGGTGATTATACACATACTGTAGTACTGGGATGAGTGCTGCTATTGGTGTTTATACACATACTGTAGTACTTGGAAGATTGCCGCTATTGGTGTTTATACACATACTGTAGTACTTCGATGATTGCCGCTATTGGTGTTTATGCACATACTGTAGTACTGGGATGATTGCTGCTATTGGTGATTATACACATACTGTAGTACTTGGAGGAATGCTGCTATTGGTGATTATACACATACAGTAGTACTAGGATGATAGCTGCTATTGGTGTTTATACACATACTATAGTACTTGGATGATTGCTGCTATTGGTGTTTATACACATACTGTAGTACTGGGATGAGTGCTGCTATTGCTGTTTATACACATACTGTAGTACTTGGATGATTGCTGCTATTGGTGTTTATACACATACTGTAGTACTTGGATGATTGCTGCTGTTGGTGATCATAGACATACTGTAGTACTTGGCTGATTGCTGCTATTGGTGATTATACACATACTGTAGTACTTGGCTGATTGCTGCTATTGGTGATTATACACATACTGTAGTACTTGGCTGATTGCTGCTATTGGTGATTATACACATACTGTAGTACTGGGATGATTGCTGCTATTGGTGTTTATACACATACTGTAGTACTGGGATGATTGCTGCTATTGGAGTTTATACACATACTGTAGTACTTGGATGATTGCTGCTATTGCTGTTTATACACATACTGTAGTACTTGGATGATTGCTGCTATTGGTGTTTATGCACATACTGTAGTACTTGGATTACAGCTGCTATTGCTGATTATACACATACTGTAGTACTGGGATGATGGCTGCTATTGGTGTTTATACACATACTGTAGTACTGGGATGATTGCTGCTATTGGTGATTATATACATACTGTAGTACTTGGCTGATTGCTGCTATTGGTGTTTATGCACATACTGTAGTACTTGGATGATTGCTGCTATTGGTGTTTATGCACATACTGTAGTACTGGGATTACTGCTGCTATTGCTGATTATACACATACTGTAGTACTGGGATGATTGCTGCTATTGGTGATTATATACATACTGTAGTACTTGGCTGATTGCTGCTATTGGTGTTTATGCACATGCTGTAGTACTTGGCTGATTGCTGCTATTGGTGTTTATGCACATACTGTAGTACTGGGATGATTGCTGATATTGGTGTTTATACACATACTGTAGTACTGGGATGATTGCTGCTATTGGTGTTTATACACATACTGTAGTACTTGGATGATTGCTGCTGTTGGTGATTATACACATACTGTAGTACTTGGCTGATTGCTGCTATTGGTGTTTATGCACATACTGTAGTACTGGGCTGATTGCTGCTGTTGGTGTTTATACACATACCGTAGTACTTGGAAGATTGCTGCTATTGGTGTTTACACACATACCGTAGTACTGGGATGATTGCTGCTATTGGTGTTTACACATACTGTAGTACTTGGATGACTGCTGCTATTGGTGTTTACACACGTACTGTAGTACTTGGATGATTGCTGCTATTGGTGATTATACACATACTGTAGTACTTGGATGATTGCTGCTATTGGTGTTTATGCACATACTGTAGTACTGATATGATTGCTGCTATTGGTGTTTATACACATACTGTAGTACTTGGATGATTGCTGCTATTGGTGTTTATACACATACTGTAGTACTTGGCTGATTGCTGCTATTGGTGTTTATCCACATACTGTAGTACTTGGCTGATTGCTGCTATTGGTGATTATACACATACTGTAGTACTTGGATGATTGCTGCTATTGGTGATTATACACATACTGTAGTACTGGGATGATTGCTGCTATTGGTGTTTATGCACAAACTGTAGTACTGGGATGATTGCTGCTATTGGTGTTTATACACATACTGTAGTACTTGGATGATTGCTGCTATTGGTGCTTATACACATACTGTAGTACTTGGATGATTGCCGCTATTGGTGTTTATGCACATACTGTAGTACTTGGATGATTGCCGCTATTGGTGTTTATACACATACTGTAGTACTTGGATGATTGCCGCTATTGGTGTTTATAAATATACTGTAATACTGGGATGAGTGCTGCTATTGGTGTATATACACATACTGTAGTACTTGGATGATTGCTGCTATTGGTATTTATGCACATACTGTAGTACTTGGATGATTGCCGCTATTGGTGTTTATGCACATACTGTAGTACTTGGATGATTGCCGCTATTGGTGTTTATACACATACTGTAGTACTTGGATGATTGCCGCTATTGGTGTTTATACACATACTGTAGTACTTGGCTGATTGCTGCTATTGGTGTTTATACACATACTGTAGTACTTGGATGATTGCCGCTATTGGTGTTTATACACATACTGTAGTACTTGGATGATTGCTGCTATTGGTGTTTATACACATACTGTAGTACTTGGATGATTGCTGCTATTGATGTTTATACACATACTGTAGTACTGGGATGATTGCAGCTATTGGTGTTTATGCACATACTGTAGTACTGGGATGATTGCTGCTATTGGTGTTTATGCACATACTATAGTACTGGGATGATTGCTGCTATTGGTGTATATACACATACTGTAGTACTTGGATGATTGCTGCTATTGGTATTTATACACATACTGTAGTACTGGGATGATTGCTGCTATTGGTGATTATACACATACTGTAGTACTTGGAAGATTGCTGCTATTGGTGATTATACACATACTGTAGTACTTGGATGATTGCTGCTATTGGTGTTTATACACATACTGTAGTACTTGGATGATTGCTGCTATTGGTGTTTATACACATACTGTAGTACTGGGATGATTGCTGCTGTTGGTGATCATACACATACTGTAGTACTTGGCTGATTGCTGCTATTGGTGATTATACACATACTGTAGTACTTGGCTGATTGCTGCTATTGGTGATTATACACATACTGTAGTACTTGGCTGATTGCTGCTATTGGTGATTATACACATACTGTAGTACTGGGATGATTGCTGCTATTGGTGTTTATACACATACTGTAGTACTTGGATGATTGCTGCTATTGGTGTTTATGCACATACTGTAGTACTTGGATGATTGCTGCTATTGGTGTTTATGCACATACTGTAGTACTGGGATTACTGCTGCTATTGCTGATTATACACATACTGTAGTACTGGGATGATTGCTGCTATTGGTGATTATATACATACTGTAGTACTTGGCTGATTGCTGCTATTGGTGTTTATGCACATGCTGTAGTACTTGGCTGATTGCTGCTATTGGTGTTTATGCACATACTGTAGTACTGGGATGATTGCTGATATTGGTGTTTATACACATACTGTAGTACTGGGATGATTGCTGCTATTGGTGTTCATACACATACTGTAATACTTGGATGATTGCTGCTGTTGGTGATTATACACATACTGTAGTACTTGGCTGATTGCTGCTATTGGTGTTTATGCACATACTGTAGTACTGGGCTGATTGCTGCTGTTGGTGTTTATACACATACCGTAGTACTTGGAAGATTGCTGCTATTGGTGTTTACACACATACCGTAGTACTGGGATGATTGCTGCTATTGGTGTTTACACATACTGTAGTACTTGGATGACTGCTGCTATTGGTGTTTACACACGTACTGTAGTACTTGGATGATTGCTGCTATTGGTGATTATACACATACTGTAGTACTTGGATGATTGCTGCTATTGGTGTTTATGCACATACTGTAGTACTGATATGATTGCTGCTATTGGTGTTTATACACATACTGTAGTACTTGGATGATTGCTGCTATTGGTGTTTATACACATACTGTAGTACTTGGCTGATTGCTGCTATTGGTGTTTATCCACATACTGTAGTACTTGGCTGATTGCTGCTATTGGTGATTATACACATACTGTAGTACTTGGATGATTGCTGCTATTGGTGATTATACACATACTGTAGTACTGGGATGATTGCTGCTATTGGTGTTTATGCACATACTGTAGTACTGGGATGATTGCTGCTATTGGTGTTTATACACATACTGTAGTACTTGGATGATTGCTGCTATTGGTGCTTATACACATACTGTAGTACTTGGATGATTGCCGCTATTGGTGTTTATGCACATACTGTAGTACTTGGATGATTGCCGCTATTGGTGTTTATACACATACTGTAGTACTTGGATGATTGCCGCTATTGGTGTTTATAAATATACTGTAATACTGGGATGAGTGCTGCTATTGGTGTATATACACATACTGTAGTACTTGGATGATTGCTGCTATTGGTATTTATGCACATACTGTAGTACTTGGATGATTGCCGCTATTGGTGTTTATGCACATACTGTAGTATTTGGATGATTGCCGCTATTGGTGTTTATACACATACTGTAGTACTTGGATGATTGCCGCTATTGGTGTTTATACACATACTGTAGTACTTGGCTGATTGCTGCTATTGGTGTTTATACACATACTGTAGTACTTGGATGATTGCCGCTATTGGTGTTTATACACATACTGTAGTACTTGGATGATTGCTGCTATTGGTGTTTATACACATACTGTAGTACTTGGATGATTGCTGCTATTGATGTTTATACACATACTGTAGTACTGGGATGATTGCAGCTATTGGTGTTTATGCACATACTGTAGTACTGGGATGATTGCTGCTATTGGTGTTTATGCACATACTATAGTACTGGGATGATTGCTGCTATTGGTGTATATACACATACTGTAGTACTTGGATGATTGCTGCTATTGGTATTTATACACATACTGTAGTACTGGGATGATTGCTGCTATTGGTGATTATACACATACTGTAGTACTTGGAAGATTGCTGCTATTGGTGATTATACACATACTGTAGTACTTGGATGATTGCTGCTATTGGTGTTTATACACATACTGTAGTACTTGGATGATTGCTGCTATTGGTGTTTATACACATACTGTAGTACTGGGATGAGTGCTGCTATTGGTGTTTATACACATACTGTAGTACTTGGATGATTGCTGCTATTGGTGTTTATACACATATTGTAGTACTTGGATGATTGCTGCTGTTGGTGATTATACACATACTGTAGTACTTGGCTGATTGCTGCTTTTGGTGATTATACACATACTGTAGTACTTGGCTGATTGCTGCTATTGGTGATTATACACATACTGTAGTACTTGGCTGATTGCTGCTATTGGTGATTATACACATACTGTAGTACTGGGATGAGTGCTGCTATTGGTGTTTATACACATACTGTAGTACTTGGAAGATTGCCACTATTGGTGTTTATACACATACTGTAGTACATCGATGATTGCTGCTATTGGTGTTTATGCACATACTGTAGTACTGGGATGATTGCTGCTATTGGTGTTTATACACATACTGTAGTACTTGGAGGAATGCTGCTATTGGTGATTATACACATACTGTAGTACTTGGATGATAGCTGCTATTGGTGTTTATACACATACTATAGTACTTGGATGATTGCTGCTATTGGTGTTTATACACATACTGTAGTACTGGGATGAGTGCTGCTATTGGTGTTTATACACATACTGTAGTACTTGGATGATTGCTGCTATTGGTGTTTATACACATACTGTAGTACTTGGATGATTGCTGCTGTTGGTGATTATACACATACTGTAGTACTTGGCTGATTGCTGCTATTGGTGATTATACACATACTGTAGTACTTGGCTGATTGCTGCTATTGGTGATTATACACATACTGTAGTACTTGGCTGATTGCTGCTATTGGTGATTATACACATACTGTAGTACTGGGATGATTGCTGCTATTGGTGTTTATACACATACTGTAGTACTGGGATTACTGCTGCTATTGCTGATTATACACATACTGTAGTACTTGGATGATTGCTGCTGTTGGTGTTTATACACATACTGTAGTACTGGGATGATTGCTGCTATTGGTGATTATATACATACTGTAGTACTTGGCTGATTGCTGCTATTGGTGTTTATGCACATACTGTAGTACTGGGATGATTGCTGCTATTGGTGTTTATACACATACTGTAGTACTTGGATGATTGCTGATATTGGTGTTTATACACATACTGTAGTACTGGGATGATTGCTGCTGTTGGTGATTATACACATACTGTAGTACTTGGCTGATTGCTGCTATTGGTGTTTATGCACATACTGTAGTACTGGGCTGATTGCTGCTGTTGGTGTTTATACACATACTGTAGTACTTGGAAGATTGCTGCTGTTGGTGTTTACACACATACCGTAGTACTGGGATGATTGCTGCTATTGGTGTTTACACATACTGTAGTACTTGGATGATTGCTGCTATTGGTGTTTACACACGTACTGTAGTACTTGGATAATTGCTGCTATTGGTGATTATACACATACTGTAGTACTTGGATGATTGCTGCTATTGGTGTTTATGCACATACTGTAGTACTGATATGATTGCTGCTATTGGTGTTTATACACATACTGTAGTACTTGGCTTATTGCTGCTATTGGTGATTATACACATACTGTAGTACTTGGATGATTGCTGCTATTGGTGATTATACACATACTGTAGTACTGGGCTGATTGCTGCTATTGGTGTTTATACACATACTGTAGTACTTGGATGATTGCTGCTATTGCTGTTTATACACATACTGTAGTACTGGGATGATTGCCGCTATTGGTGTTTATACACATACTGTAGTACTGGGATGATAGCTGCTATTGGTGTTTATACACATACTGTAGTACTTGGATGAAAGCTGCTATTGGTGATTATACATATACTGTAGTACTGGGCTGATTGCTGCTATTGGTGATTATACACATACTGTAGTACTTGGATGATTGCTGCTATTGGTGATTATACACATACTGTAGTACTTGGCTGATTGCTGCTATTGGTGTTTATACACATACTGTAGTACTGGGCTGATTGCTTCTATTGGTGATTATACACATACTGTAGTACTTGGATGATAGCTGCTATTGGTGATTATACACATACTGTAGTACTTGGATGATAGCTGCTATTGGTGTTTATACACATACTGTAGTACTGGGCTGATTGCTGCTATTGGTGATTATACTAATACTGTAGTACTTGGATGATTGCTGCTATTGGTGTTTATACACATACTGTAGTACTGGGCTGATTGCTGCTATTGGTGATTATACACATACTGTAGTACTTGGATGATAGCTGCTATTGGTGATTATACACATACTGTAGTAATTGGATGATTGCTGCTATTGGTGATTATACACATACTGTAGTACTTGGCTGATTGCTGCTATTGGTGTTTATACACATACTGTAGTACTGGGCTGATTGCTTCTATTGGTGATTATACACATACTGTAGTACTTGGATGATAGCTGCTATTGGTGTTTATACACATACTGTAGTACTTGGATGATAGCTGCTATTGGTGTTTATACACATACTGTAGTACTGGGCTGATTGCTGCTATTGGTGATTATACAAATATTGTAGTACTTGGATGATTGCTGCTATTGTTGTTTATACACATACTGTAGTACTGGGCTGATTGCTGCTATTGGTGATTATACACATACTGTAGTACTTGGATGATAGCTGCTATTGGTGATTATACACATACTGTAGTACTTGGATGATTGCTGCTATTGGTGTTTATACACATACTGTAGTACTTGGCTGATTGCTGCTATTGGTGTTTATACACATACTGTAGTACTTGGATGATTGCTGCTATTGGTGTTTATACACATACTGTAGTACTTGGATGTTTGCTGCTATTGGTGTTTATACACATACTGTAGTACTTGGCTGATTGCTGCTATTGGTGATTACACACATACTGTATTACTTGGATGATTGCTGCTATTGGTGTTTATACACATACTGTAGTACTTGGATGATTGCTGCTATTGTTGATTATACACATACTATAGTACTTGGCTGATTGCTGCTATTGGTGTTTATACACATACTGTAGTTCTGGGATGATTGCTGCTATTGGTGTTTATACACATACTTTAGTACTTGGATGATTGCTGCTATTGGTGATTATACACATACTGTAGTACTTGGATGATTGCCGCTATTGGTGTTTATGCACATACTGTAGTACTTGGATGATTGCCGCTATTGGTGTTTATACACATACTGTAGTACTTGGATGATTGCTGCTATTGGTGTTTATACACATACTGTAGTACTTGGATGATTGCTGCTATTGGTGTTTATACACATACTGTAGTACTTGGATGATTGCTGCTATTGATGTTTATGCACATACTGTAGTACTGGGATGATTGCCGCTATTGGTGTTTATGCACATACTGTAGTACTGGGATGATTGCTGCTATTGGTGTTTATGCACATACTATAGTACTGGGATGATTGCTGCTATTGGTGTATATACACATACTGTAGTATTTGGATGATTGCTGCTATTGGTATTTATACACATACTGTAGTACTGGGATGATTGCTGCTATTGGTGATTATACACATACTATAGTACTTGGAAGATTGCTGCTATTGGTGATTATACACATACTGTAGTACTTGGATGATTGCTGCTATTGGTGTTTATACACGTACTGTAGTACTTGGAAGATTGCTGCTATTGGTGATTATACACATACTGTAGTACTTGGCTGATTGCTGCTATTGGTGTTTATACACATACTGTAGTACTGGGATGAGTGCTGCTATTGGTGTTTATACACATACTGTAGTACTTGGATGATTGCTGCTATTGGTGTTTATACACATACTGTAGTACTTGGAAGATTGCCGCTATTGGTGTTTATACACATACTGTAGTACTTCGATGATTGCCGCTATTGGTGTTTATGCACATACTGTAGTACTGGGATGATTGCTGCTATTGGTGATTATACACATACTGTAGTACTTGGAGGAATGCTGCTATTGGTGATTCTACACATACAGTAGTACTAGGATGATAGCTGCTATAGGTGTTTATACACATACTATAGTACTTGGATGATTGCTGCTATTGGTGTTTATACACATACTGTAGTACTGGGATGAGTGCTGCTATTGCTGTTTATACACATACTGTAGTACTTGGATGATTGCTGCTATTGGTGTTTATACACATACTGTAGTACTTGGATGATTGCTGCTGTTGGTGATCATACACATACTGTAGTACTTGGCTGATTGCTGCTATTGGTGATTATACACATACTGTAGTACTTGGCTGATTGCTGCTATTGGTGATTATACACATACTGTAGTACTTGGCTGATTGCTGCTATTGGTGATTATACACATACTGTAGTACTGGGATGATTGCTGCTATTGGTGTTTATACACATACTGTAGTACTGGGATGAGTGCTGCTATTGGTGTTTATACACATACTGTAGTACTTGGATGATTGCTGCTATTGGTGTTTATACACATATTGTAGTACTTGGATGATTGCTGCTGTTGGTGATTATACACATACTGTAGTACTTGGCTGATTGCTGCTTTTGGTGATTATACACATACTGTAGTACTTGGCTGATTGCTGCTATTGGTGATTATACACATACTGTAGTACTGGGATGAGTGCTGCTATTGGTGTTTATACACATACTGTAGTACTTGGAAGATTGCCGCTATTGGTGTTTATACACATACTGTAGTACTTCGATGATTGCCGCTATTGGTGTTTATGCACATACTGTAGTACTGGGATGATTGCTGCTATTGGTGATTATACACATACTGTAGTACTTGGAGGAATGCTGCTATTGGTGATTATACACATACAGTAGTACTAGGATGATAGCTGCTATTGGTGTTTATACACATACTATAGTACTTGGATGATTGCTGCTATTGGTGTTTATACACATACTGTAGTACTGGGATGAGTGCTGCTATTGCTGTTTATACACATACTGTAGTACTTGGATGATTGCTGCTATTGGTGTTTATACACATACTGTAGTACTTGGATGATTGCTGCTGTTGGTGATCATAGACATACTGTAGTACTTGGCTGATTGCTGCTATTGGTGATTATACACATACTGTAGTACTTGGCTGATTGCTGCTATTGGTGATTATACACATACTGTAGTACTTGGCTGATTGCTGCTATTGGTGATTATACACATACTGTAGTACTGGGATGATTGCTGCTATTGGTGTTTATACACATACTGTAGTACTGGGATGATTGCTGCTATTGGAGTTTATACACATACTGTAGTACTTGGATGATTGCTGCTATTGCTGTTTATACACATACTGTAGTACTTGGATGATTGCTGCTATTGGTGTTTATGCACATACTGTAGTACTTGGATTACAGCTGCTATTGCTGATTATACACATACTGTAGTACTGGGATGATGGCTGCTATTGGTGTTTATACACATACTGTAGTACTGGGATGATTGCTGCTATTGGTGATTATATACATACTGTAGTACTTGGCTGATTGCTGCTATTGGTGTTTATGCACATACTGTAGTACTTGGATGATTGCTGCTATTGGTGTTTATGCACATACTGTAGTACTGGGATTACTGCTGCTATTGCTGATTATACACATACTGTAGTACTGGGATGATTGCTGCTATTGGTGATTATATACATACTGTAGTACTTGGCTGATTGCTGCTATTGGTGTTTATGCACATGCTGTAGTACTTGGCTGATTGCTGCTATTGGTGTTTATGCACATACTGTAGTACTGGGATGATTGCTGATATTGGTGTTTATACACATACTGTAGTACTGGGATGATTGCTGCTATTGGTGTTTATACACATACTGTAGTACTTGGATGATTGCTGCTGTTGGTGATTATACACATACTGTAGTACTTGGCTGATTGCTGCTATTGGTGTTTATGCACATACTGTAGTACTGGGCTGATTGCTGCTGTTGGTGTTTATACACATACCGTAGTACTTGGAAGATTGCTGCTATTGGTGTTTACACACATACCGTAGTACTGGGATGATTGCTGCTATTGGTGTTTACACATACTGTAGTACTTGGATGACTGCTGCTATTGGTGTTTACACACGTACTGTAGTACTTGGATGATTGCTGCTATTGGTGATTATACACATACTGTAGTACTTGGATGATTGCTGCTATTGGTGTTTATGCACATACTGTAGTACTGATATGATTGCTGCTATTGGTGTTTATACACATACTGTAGTACTTGGATGATTGCTGCTATTGGTGTTTATACACATACTGTAGTACTTGGCTGATTGCTGCTATTGGTGTTTATCCACATACTGTAGTACTTGGCTGATTGCTGCTATTGGTGATTATACACATACTGTAGTACTTGGATGATTGCTGCTATTGGTGATTATACACATACTGTAGTACTGGGATGATTGCTGCTATTGGTGTTTATGCACAAACTGTAGTACTGGGATGATTGCTGCTATTGGTGTTTATACACATACTGTAGTACTTGGATGATTGCTGCTATTGGTGCTTATACACATACTGTAGTACTTGGATGATTGCCGCTATTGGTGTTTATGCACATACTGTAGTACTTGGATGATTGCCGCTATTGGTGTTTATACACATACTGTAGTACTTGGATGATTGCCGCTATTGGTGTTTATAAATATACTGTAATACTGGGATGAGTGCTGCTATTGGTGTATATACACATACTGTAGTACTTGGATGATTGCTGCTATTGGTATTTATGCACATACTGTAGTACTTGGATGATTGCCGCTATTGGTGTTTATGCACATACTGTAGTACTTGGATGATTGCCGCTATTGGTGTTTATACACATACTGTAGTACTTGGATGATTGCCGCTATTGGTGTTTATACACATACTGTAGTACTTGGCTGATTGCTGCTATTGGTGTTTATACACATACTGTAGTACTTGGATGATTGCCGCTATTGGTGTTTATACACATACTGTAGTACTTGGATGATTGCTGCTATTGGTGTTTATACACATACTGTAGTACTTGGATGATTGCTGCTATTGATGTTTATACACATACTGTAGTACTGGGATGATTGCAGCTATTGGTGTTTATGCACATACTGTAGTACTGGGATGATTGCTGCTATTGGTGTTTATGCACATACTATAGTACTGGGATGATTGCTGCTATTGGTGTATATACACATACTGTAGTACTTGGATGATTGCTGCTATTGGTATTTATACACATACTGTAGTACTGGGATGATTGCTGCTATTGGTGATTATACACATACTGTAGTACTTGGAAGATTGCTGCTATTGGTGATTATACACATACTGTAGTACTTGGATGATTGCTGCTATTGGTGTTTATACACATACTGTAGTACTTGGATGATTGCTGCTATTGGTGTTTATACACATACTGTAGTACTGGGATGATTGCTGCTGTTGGTGATCATACACATACTGTAGTACTTGGCTGATTGCTGCTATTGGTGATTATACACATACTGTAGTACTTGGCTGATTGCTGCTATTGGTGATTATACACATACTGTAGTACTTGGCTGATTGCTGCTATTGGTGATTATACACATACTGTAGTACTGGGATGATTGCTGCTATTGGTGTTTATACACATACTGTAGTACTGGGATGATTGCTGCTATTGGAGTTTATACACATACTGTAGTACTTGGATGATTGCTGCTATTGCTGTTTATACACATACTGTAGTACTTGGATGATTGCTGCTATTGGTGTTTATGCACATACTGTAGTACTTGGATTACAGCTGCTATTGCTGATTATACACATACTGTAGTACTGGGATGATGGCTGCTATTGGTGTTTATACACATACTGTAGTACTGGGATGATTGCTGCTATTGGTGATTATATACATACTGTAGTACTTGGCTGATTGCTGCTATTGGTGTTTATGCACATACTGTAGTACTTGGATGATTGCTGCTATTGGTGTTTATGCACATACTGTAGTACTGGGATTACTGCTGCTATTGCTGATTATACACATACTGTAGTACTGGGATGATTGCTGCTATTGGTGATTATATACATACTGTAGTACTTGGCTGATTGCTGCTATTGGTGTTTATGCACATGCTGTAGTACTTGGCTGATTGCTGCTATTGGTGTTTATGCACATACTGTAGTACTGGGATGATTGCTGATATTGGTGTTTATACACATACTGTAGTACTGGGATGATTGCTGCTATTGGTGTTCATACACATACTGTAATACTTGGATGATTGCTGCTGTTGGTGATTATACACATACTGTAGTACTTGGCTGATTGCTGCTATTGGTGTTTATGCACATACTGTAGTACTGGGCTGATTGCTGCTGTTGGTGTTTATACACATACCGTAGTACTTGGAAGATTGCTGCTATTGGTGTTTACACACATACCGTAGTACTGGGATGATTGCTGCTATTGGTGTTTACACATACTGTAGTACTTGGATGACTGCTGCTATTGGTGTTTACACACGTACTGTAGTACTTGGATGATTGCTGCTATTGGTGATTATACACATACTGTAGTACTTGGATGATTGCTGCTATTGGTGTTTATGCACATACTGTAGTACTGATATGATTGCTGCTATTGGTGTTTATACACATACTGTAGTACTTGGATGATTGCTGCTATTGGTGTTTATACACATACTGTAGTACTTGGCTGATTGCTGCTATTGGTGTTTATCCACATACTGTAGTACTTGGCTGATTGCTGCTATTGGTGATTATACACATACTGTAGTACTTGGATGATTGCTGCTATTGGTGATTATACACATACTGTAGTACTGGGATGATTGCTGCTATTGGTGTTTATGCACATACTGTAGTACTGGGATGATTGCTGCTATTGGTGTTTATACACATACTGTAGTACTTGGATGATTGCTGCTATTGGTGCTTATACACATACTGTAGTACTTGGATGATTGCCGCTATTGGTGTTTATGCACATACTGTAGTACTTGGATGATTGCCGCTATTGGTGTTTATACACATACTGTAGTACTTGGATGATTGCCGCTATTGGTGTTTATAAATATACTGTAATACTGGGATGAGTGCTGCTATTGGTGTATATACACATACTGTAGTACTTGGATGATTGCTGCTATTGGTATTTATGCACATACTGTAGTACTTGGATGATTGCCGCTATTGGTGTTTATGCACATACTGTAGTATTTGGATGATTGCCGCTATTGGTGTTTATACACATACTGTAGTACTTGGATGATTGCCGCTATTGGTGTTTATACACATACTGTAGTACTTGGCTGATTGCTGCTATTGGTGTTTATACACATACTGTAGTACTTGGATGATTGCCGCTATTGGTGTTTATACACATACTGTAGTACTTGGATGATTGCTGCTATTGGTGTTTATACACATACTGTAGTACTTGGATGATTGCTGCTATTGATGTTTATACACATACTGTAGTACTGGGATGATTGCAGCTATTGGTGTTTATGCACATACTGTAGTACTGGGATGATTGCTGCTATTGGTGTTTATGCACATACTATAGTACTGGGATGATTGCTGCTATTGGTGTATATACACATACTGTAGTACTTGGATGATTGCTGCTATTGGTATTTATACACATACTGTAGTACTGGGATGATTGCTGCTATTGGTGATTATACACATACTGTAGTACTTGGAAGATTGCTGCTATTGGTGATTATACACATACTGTAGTACTTGGATGATTGCTGCTATTGGTGTTTATACACATACTGTAGTACTTGGATGATTGCTGCTATTGGTGTTTATACACATACTGTAGTACTGGGATGAGTGCTGCTATTGGTGTTTATACACATACTGTAGTACTTGGATGATTGCTGCTATTGGTGTTTATACACATATTGTAGTACTTGGATGATTGCTGCTGTTGGTGATTATACACATACTGTAGTACTTGGCTGATTGCTGCTTTTGGTGATTATACACATACTGTAGTACTTGGCTGATTGCTGCTATTGGTGATTATACACATACTGTAGTACTTGGCTGATTGCTGCTATTGGTGATTGTACACATACTGTAGTACTGGGATGAGTGCTGCTATTGGTGTTTATACACATACTGTAGTACTTGGAAGATTGCCACTATTGGTGTTTATACACATACTGTAGTACATCGATGATTGCTGCTATTGGTGTTTATGCACATACTGTAGTACTGGGATGATTGCTGCTATTGGTGTTTATACACATACTGTAGTACTTGGAGGAATGCTGCTATTGGTGATTATACACATACTGTAGTACTTGGATGATAGCTGCTATTGGTGTTTATACACATACTATAGTACTTGGATGATTGCTGCTATTGGTGTTTATACACATACTGTAGTACTGGGATGAGTGCTGCTATTGGTGTTTATACACATACTGTAGTACTTGGATGATTGCTGCTATTGGTGTTTATACACATACTGTAGTACTTGGATGATTGCTGCTGTTGGTGATTATACACATACTGTAGTACTTGGCTGATTGCTGCTATTGGTGATTATACACATACTGTAGTACTTGGCTGATTGCTGCTATTGGTGATTATACACATACTGTAGTACTTGGCTGATTGCTGCTATTGGTGATTATACACATACTGTAGTACTGGGATGATTGCTGCTATTGGTGTTTATACACATACTGTAGTACTGGGATTACTGCTGCTATTGCTGATTATACACATACTGTAGTACTTGGATGATTGCTGCTGTTGGTGTTTATACACATACTGTAGTACTGGGATGATTGCTGCTATTGGTGATTATATACATACTGTAGTACTTGGCTGATTGCTGCTATTGGTGTTTATGCACATACTGTAGTACTGGGATGATTGCTGCTATTGGTGTTTATACACATACTGTAGTACTTGGATGATTGCTGATATTGGTGTTTATACACATACTGTAGTACTGGGATGATTGCTGCTGTTGGTGATTATACACATACTGTAGTACTTGGCTGATTGCTGCTATTGGTGTTTATGCACATACTGTAGTACTGGGCTGATTGCTGCTGTTGGTGTTTATACACATACTGTAGTACTTGGAAGATTGCTGCTGTTGGTGTTTACACACATACCGTAGTACTGGGATGATTGCTGCTATTGGTGTTTACACATACTGTAGTACTTGGATGATTGCTGCTATTGGTGTTTACACACGTACTGTAGTACTTGGATGATTGCTGCTATTGGTGATTATACACATACTGTAGTACTTGGATGATTGCTGCTATTGGTGTTTATGCACATACTGTAGTACTGATATGATTGCTGCTATTGGTGTTTATACACATACTGTAGTACTTGGCTTATTGCTGCTATTGGTGATTATACACATACTGTAGTACTTGGATGATTGCTGCTATTGGTGATTATACACATACTGTAGTACTGGGCTGATTGCTGCTATTGGTGTTTATACACATACTGTAGTACTTGGATGATTGCTGCTATTGCTGTTTATACACATACTGTAGTACTGGGATGATTGCCGCTATTGGTGTTTATACACATACTGTAGTACTGGGATGATAGCTGCTATTGGTGTTTATACACATACTGTAGTACTTGGATGAAAGCTGCTATTGGTGATTATACATATACTGTAGTACTGGGCTGATTGCTGCTATTGGTGATTATACACATACTGTAGTACTTGGATGATTGCTGCTATTGGTGATTATACACATACTGTAGTACTTGGCTGATTGCTGCTATTGGTGTTTATACACATACTGTAGTACTGGGCTGATTGCTTCTATTGGTGATTATACACATACTGTAGTACTTGGATGATAGCTGCTATTGGTGATTATACACATACTGTAGTACTTGGATGATAGCTGCTATTGGTGTTTATACACATACTGTAGTACTGGGCTGATTGCTGCTATTGGTGATTATACTAATACTGTAGTACTTGGATGATTGCTGCTATTGGTGTTTATACACATACTGTAGTACTGGGCTGATTGCTGCTATTGGTGATTATACACATACTGTAGTACTTGGATGATAGCTGCTATTGGTGATTATACACATACTGTAGTAATTGGATGATTGCTGCTATTGGTGATTATACACATACTGTAGTACTTGGCTGATTGCTGCTATTGGTGTTTATACACATACTGTAGTACTGGGCTGATTGCTTCTATTGGTGATTATACACATACTGTAGTACTTGGATGATAGCTGCTATTGGTGTTTATACACATACTGTAGTACTTGGATGATAGCTGCTATTGGTGTTTATACACATACTGTAGTACTGGGCTGATTGCTGCTATTGGTGATTATACAAATATTGTAGTACTTGGATGATTGCTGCTATTGTTGTTTATACACATACTGTAGTACTGGGCTGATTGCTGCTATTGGTGATTATACACATACTGTAGTACTTGGATGATAGCTGCTATTGGTGATTATACACATACTGTAGTACTTGGATGATTGCTGCTATTGGTGTTTATACACATACTGTAGTACTTGGCTGATTGCTGCTATTGGTGTTTATACACATACTGTAGTACTTGGATGATTGCTGCTATTGGTGTTTATACACATACTGTAGTACTTGGATGTTTGCTGCTATTGGTGTTTATACACATACTGTAGTACTTGGCTGATTGCTGCTATTGGTGATTACACACATACTGTATTACTTGGATGATTGCTGCTATTGGTGTTTATACACATACTGTAGTACTTGGATGATTGCTGCTATTGTTGATTATACACATACTATAGTACTTGGCTGATTGCTGCTATTGGTGTTTATACACATACTGTAGTTCTGGGATGATTGCTGCTATTGGTGTTTATACACATACTTTAGTACTTGGATGATTGCTGCTATTGGTGATTATACACATACTGTAGTACTTGGATGATTGCCGCTATTGGTGTTTATGCACATACTGTAGTACTTGGATGATTGCCGCTATTGGTGTTTATACACATACTGTAGTACTTGGATGATTGCTGCTATTGGTGTTTATACACATACTGTAGTACTTGGATGATTGCTGCTATTGGTGTTTATACACATACTGTAGTACTTGGATGATTGCTGCTATTGATGTTTATGCACATACTGTAGTACTGGGATGATTGCCGCTATTGGTGTTTATGCACATACTGTAGTACTGGGATGATTGCTGCTATTGGTGTTTATGCACATACTATAGTACTGGGATGATTGCTGCTATTGGTGTATATACACATACTGTAGTACTTGGATGATTGCTGCTATTGGTATTTATACACATACTGTAGTACTGGGATGATTGCTGCTATTGGTGATTATACACATACTATAGTACTTGGAAGATTGCTGCTATTGGTGATTATACACATACTGTAGTACTTGGATGATTGCTGCTATTGGTGTTTATACACGTACTGTAGTACTTGGAAGATTGCTGCTATTGGTGATTATACACATACTGTAGTACTTGGCTGATTGCTGCTATTGGTGTTTATACACATACTGTAGTACTGGGATGAGTGCTGCTATTGGTGTTTATACACATACTGTAGTACTTGGATGATTGCTGCTATTGGTGTTTATACACATACTGTAGTACTTGGAAGATTGCCGCTATTGGTGTTTATACACATACTGTAGTACTTCGATGATTGCCGCTATTGGTGTTTATGCACATACTGTAGTACTGGGATGATTGCTGCTATTGGTGATTATACACATACTGTAGTACTTGGAGGAATGCTGCTATTGGTGATTCTACACATACAGTAGTACTAGGATGATAGCTGCTATAGGTGTTTATACACATACTATAGTACTTGGATGATTGCTGCTATTGGTGTTTATACACATACTGTAGTACTGGGATGAGTGCTGCTATTGCTGTTTATACACATACTGTAGTACTTGGATGATTGCTGCTATTGGTGTTTATACACATACTGTAGTACTTGGATGATTGCTGCTGTTGGTGATCATACACATACTGTAGTACTTGGCTGATTGCTGCTATTGGTGATTATACACATACTGTAGTACTTGGCTGATTGCTGCTATTGGTGATTATACACATACTGTAGTACTGGGCTGATTGCTGCTGTTGGTGTTTATACACATACTGTAGTACTTGGAAGATTGCTGCTGTTGGTGTTTACACACATACCGTAGTACTGGGATGATTGCTGCTATTGGTGTTTACACATACTGTAGTACTTGGATGATTGCTGCTATTGGTGTTTACACACGTACTGTAGTACTTGGATGATTGCTGCTATTGGTGATTATACACATACTGTAGTACTTGGATGATTGCTGCTATTGGTGTTTATGCACATACTGTAGTACTGATATGATTGCTGCTATTGGTGTTTATACACATACTGTAGTACTTGGCTTATTGCTGCTATTGGTGATTATACACATACTGTAGTACTTGGATGATTGCTGCTATTGGTGATTATACACATACTGTAGTACTGGGCTGATTGCTGCTATTGGTGTTTATACACATACTGTAGTACTTGGATGATTGCTGCTATTGCTGTTTATACACATACTGTAGTACTGGGATGATTGCCGCTATTGGTGTTTATACACATACTGTAGTACTGGGATGATAGCTGCTATTGGTGTTTATACACATACTGTAGTACTTGGATGAAAGCTGCTATTGGTGATTATACATATACTGTAGTACTGGGCTGATTGCTGCTATTGGTGATTATACACATACTGTAGTACTTGGATGATTGCTGCTATTGGTGATTATACACATACTGTAGTACTTGGCTGATTGCTGCTATTGGTGTTTATACACATACTGTAGTACTGGGCTGATTGCTTCTATTGGTGATTATACACATACTGTAGTACTTGGATGATAGCTGCTATTGGTGATTATACACATACTGTAGTACTTGGATGATAGCTGCTATTGGTGTTTATACACATACTGTAGTACTGGGCTGATTGCTGCTATTGGTGATTATACTAATACTGTAGTACTTGGATGATTGCTGCTATTGGTGTTTACACACATACCGTAGTACTAGGATGATTGCTGCTATTGGTGTTTACACATACTGTAGTACTTGGATGACTGCTGCTATTGGTGTTTACACACGTACTGTAGTACTTGGATGATTGCTGCTATTGGTGATTATACACATACTGTAGTACTTGGATGATTGCTGCTATTGGTGTTTATGCACATACTGTAGTACTGATATGATTGCTGCTATTGGTGTTTATACACATACTGTAGTACTTGGATGATTGCTGCTATTGGTGTTTATACACATACTGTAGTACTTGGCTGATTGCTGCTATTGGTGTTTATCCACATACTGTAGTACTTGGCTGATTGCTGCTATTGGTGATTATACACATACTGTAGTACTTGGATGATTGCTGCTATTGGTGATTATACACATACTGTAGTACTGGGATGATTGCTGCTATTGGTGTTTATGCACATACTGTAGTACTGGGATGATTGCTGCTATTGGTGTTTATACACATACTGTAGTACTTGGATGATTGCTGCTATTGGTGATTATACACATACTGTAGTACTGGGATGATTGCCGCTACTGGTGTTTATACACATACTGTAGTACTGGGATGATAGCTGCTATTGGTGTTTATACACATACTGTAGTACTTGGATGATAGCTGCTATTGGTGATTATACACATACTGTAGTACTTGGATGATAGCTGCTATTGGTGTTTATACACATACTGTAGTACTGGGCTGATTGCTGCTATTGGTGATTATACAAATACTGTAGTACTTGGATGATTGCTGCTATTGGTGTTTATACACATACTGTAGTACTGGGCTGATTGCTGCTATTGGTGATTATACACATACTGTAGTACTTGGATGATAGCTGCTATTGGTGATTATACACATACTGTAGTACTTGGATGATTGCTGCTATTGGTGTTTATACACATACTGTAGTACTTGGCTGATTGCTGCTATTGGTGTTTATACACATACTGTAGTACTTGGATGATTGCTGCTATTGGTGTTTATACACATACTGTAGTACTTGGATGTTTGCTGCTATTGGTGTTTATACACATACTGTAGTACTTGGCTGATTGCTGCTATTGGTGATTACACACATACTGTATTACTTGGATGATTGCTGCTATTGGTGTTTATACACATACTGTAGTACTTGGATGATTGCTGCTATTGTTGATTATACACATACTGTAGTACTTGGCTGATTGCTGCTATTGGTGTTTATACACATACTGTAGTTCTGGGATGATTGCTGCTATTGGTGTTTATACACATACTTTAGTACTTGGATGATTGCTGCTATTGGTGATTATACACATACTGTAGTACTTGGATGATTGCCGCTATTGGTGTTTATGCACATACTGTAGTACTTGGATGATTGCTGCTATTGGTGTTTATACACATACTGTAGTACTTGGATGATTGCTGCTATTGGTGTTTATACACATACTATAGTACTTGGATGATTGCTGCTATTGATGTTTATACACATACTGTAGTACTGGGATGATTGCCGCTATTGGTGTTTATGCACATACTGTAGTACTGGGATGATTGCTGCTATTGGTGTTTATGTACATACTATAGTACTGGGATGATTGCTGCTATTGGTGTATATACACATACTGTAGTACTTGGATGATTGCTGCTATTGGTATTTATACACATACTGTAGTACTGGGATGATTGCTGCTATTGGTGATTATACACATACTATAGTACTGGGAAGATTGCTGCTATTGGTGATTATACACATACTGTAGTACTTGGATGATTGCTGCTATTGGTGTTTATACACATACTGTAGTACTTGGAAGATTGCTGCTATTGGTGATTATACACATACTGTAGTTCTGGGATGATTGCTGCTATTGGTGTTTATACACATACTTTAGTACTTGGATGATTGCTGCTATTGGTGATTATACACATACTGTAGTACTTGGATGATTGCCGCTATTGGTGTTTATACACATACTGTAGTACTTGGATGATTGCTGCTATTGGTGTTTATACACATACTGTAGTACTTGGATGATTGCTGCTATTGGTGTTTATACACATACTATAGTACTTGGATGATTGCTGCTATTGATGTTTATACACATACTGTAGTACTGGGATGATTGCCGCTATTGGTGTTTATGCACATACTGTAGTACTGGGATGATTGCTGCTATTGGTGTTTATGTACATACTATAGTACTGGGATGATTGCTGCTATTGGTGTATATACACATACTGTAGTACTTGGATGATTGCTGCTATTGGTATTTATACACATACTGTAGTACTGGGATGATTGCTGCTATTGGTGATTATACACATACTATAGTACTGGGAAGATTGCTGCTATTGGTGATTATACACATACTGTAGTACTTGGATGATTGCTGCTATTGGTGTTTATACACATACTGTAGTACTTGGAAGATTGCTGCTATTGGTGATTATACACATACTGTAGTACTTGGCTGATTGCTGCTATTGGTGTTTATACACATACTGTAGTACTGGGATGAGTGCTGCTATTGGTGTTTATACACATACTGTAGTACTTGGATGATTGCTGCTATTGGTGTTTATACACATACTGTAGTACTTGGATGATTGCTGCTGTTGGTGATTATACACATACTGTAGTAGTTGGCTGATTGCTGCTTTTGGTGATTATACACATACTGTAGTACTTGGCTGATTGCTGCTATTGGTGATTATACACATACTGTAGTACTTGGCTGATTGCTGCTATTGGTGATTATACACATACTGTAGTACTGGGATGAGTGCTGCTATTGGTGTTTATACACATACTGTAGTACTTGGAAGATTGCCGCTATTGGTGTTTATACACATACTGTAGTACTTCGATGATTGCCGCTATTGGTGTTTATGCACATACTGTAGTACTGGGATGATTGCTGCTATTGGTGATTATACACATACTGTAGTACTTGGAGGAATGCTGCTATTGGTGATTATACACATATAGTAGTACTAGGATGATAGCTGCTATTGGTGTTTATACACATACTATAGTACTTGGATGATTGCTGCTATTGGTGTTTATACACATACTGTAGTACTGGGATGAGTGCTGCTATTGCTGTTTATACACATACTGTAGTACTTGGATGATTGCTGCTATTGGTGTTTATACACATACTGTAGTACTTGGATGATTGCTGCTGTTGGTGATCATACACATACTGTAGTACTTGGCTGATTGCTGCTATTGGTGATTATACACATACTGTAGTACTTGGCTGATTGCTGCTATTGGTGATTATACACATACTGTAGTACTTGGCTGATTGCTGCTATTGGTGATTATACACATACTGTAGTACTGGGATGATTGCTGCTATTGGTGTTTATACACATACTGTAGTACTGGGATGATTGCTGCTATTGGAGTTTATACACATACTGTAGTACTTGGATGATTGCTGCTATTGCTGTTTATACACATACTGTAGTACTTGGATGATTGCTGCTATTGGTGTTTATGCACATACTGTAGTACTTGGATTACAGCTGCTATTGCTGATTATACACATACTGTAGTACTTGGATGATGGCTGCTATTGGTGTTTATACACATACTGTAGTACTGGGATGATTGCTGCTATTGGTGATTATATACATACTGTAGTACTTGGCTGATTGCTGCTATTGGTGTTTATGCACATACTGTAGTACTTGGATGATTGCTGCTATTGGTGTTTATGCACATACTGTAGTACTGGGATTACTGCTGCTATTGCTGATTATACACATACTGTAGTACTGGGATGATTGCTGCTATTGGTGATTATATACATACTGTAGTACTTGGCTGATTGCTGCTATTGGTGTTTATGCACATGCTGTAGTACTTGGCTGATTGCTGCTATTGGTGTTTATGCACATACTGTAGTACTGGGATGATTGCTGATATTGGTGTTTATACACATACTGTAGTACTGGGATGATTGCTGCTATTGGTGTTTATACACATACTGTAGTACTTGGATGATTGCTGCTGTTGGTGATTATACACATACTGTAGTACTTGGCTGATTGCTGCTATTGGTGTTTATGCACATACTGTAGTACTGGGCTGATTGCTGCTGTTGGTGTTTATACACATACCGTAGTACTTGGAAGATTGCTGCTATTGGTGTTTACACACATACCGTAGTACTGGGATGATTGCTGCTATTGGTGTTTACACATACTGTAGTACTTGGATGACTGCTGCTATTGGTGTTTACACACGTACTGTAGTACTTGGATGATTGCTGCTATTGGTGATTATACACATACTGTAGTACTTGGATGATTGCTGCTATTGGTGTTTATGCACATACTGTAGTACTGATATGATTGCTGCTATTGGTGTTTATACACATACTGTAGTACTTGGATGATTGCTGCTATTGGTGTTTATACACATACTGTAGTACTTGGCTGATTGCTGCTATTGGTGTTTATCCACATACTGTAGTACTTGGCTGATTGCTGCTATTGGTGATTATACACATACTGTAGTACTTGGATGATTGCTGCTATTGGTGATTATACACATACTGTAGTACTGGGATGATTGCTGCTATTGGTGTTTATGCACATACTGTAGTACTGGGATGATTGCTGCTATTGGTGTTTATACACATACTGTAGTACTTGGATGATTGCTGCTATTGGTGCTTATACACATACTGTAGTACTTGGATGATTGCCGCTATTGGTGTTTATGCACATACTGTAGTACTTGGATGATTGCCGCTATTGGTGTTTATACACATACTGTAGTACTTGGATGATTGCCGCTATTGGTGTTTATAAATATACTGTAATACTGGGATGAGTGCTGCTATTGGTGTATATACACATACTGTAGTACTTGGATGATTGCTGCTATTGGTATTTATGCACATACTGTAGTACTTGGATGATTGCCGCTATTGGTGTTTATGCACATACTGTAGTACTTGGATGATTGCCGCTATTGGTGTTTATACACATACTGTAGTACTTGGATGATTGCCGCTATTGGTGTTTATACACATACTGTAGTACTTGGCTGATTGCTGCTATTGGTGTTTATACACATACTGTAGTACTTGGATGATTGCCGCTATTGGTGTTTATACACATACTGTAGTACTTGGATGATTGCTGCTATTGGTGTTTATACACATACTGTAGTACTTGGATGATTGCTGCTATTGATGTTTATACACATACTGTAGTACTGGGATGATTGCAGCTATTGGTGTTTATGCACATACTGTAGTACTGGGATGATTGCTGCTATTGGTGTTTATGCACATACTATAGTACTGGGATGATTGCTGCTATTGGTGTATATACACATACTGTAGTACTTGGATGATTGCTGCTATTGGTATTTATACACATACTGTAGTACTGGGATGATTGCTGCTATTGGTGATTATACACATACTGTAGTACTTGGAAGATTGCTGCTATTGGTGATTATACACATACTGTAGTACTTGGATGATTGCTGCTATTGGTGTTTATACACATACTGTAGTACTTGGATGATTGCTGCTATTGGTGTTTATACACATACTGTAGTACTGGGATGAGTGCTGCTATTGGTGTTTATACACATACTGTAGTACTTGGATGATTGCTGCTATTGGTGTTTATACACATATTGTAGTACTTGGATGATTGCTGCTGTTGGTGATTATACACATACTGTAGTACTTGGCTGATTGCTGCTTTTGGTGATTATACACATACTGTAGTACTTGGCTGATTGCTGCTATTGGTGATTATACACATACTGTAGTACTGGGATGAGTGCTGCTATTGGTGTTTATACACATACTGTAGTACTTGGAAGATTGCCGCTATTGGTGTTTATACACATACTGTAGTACTTCGATGATTGCCGCTATTGGTGTTTATGCACATACTGTAGTACTGGGATGATTGCTGCTATTGGTGATTATACACATACTGTAGTACTTGGAGGAATGCTGCTATTGGTGATTATACACATACAGTAGTACTAGGATGATAGCTGCTATTGGTGTTTATACACATACTATAGTACTTGGATGATTGCTGCTATTGGTGTTTATACACATACTGTAGTACTGGGATGAGTGCTGCTATTGCTGTTTATACACATACTGTAGTACTTGGATGATTGCTGCTATTGGTGTTTATACACATACTGTAGTACTTGGATGATTGCTGCTGTTGGTGATCATACACATACTGTAGTACTTGGCTGATTGCTGCTATTGGTGATTATACACATACTGTAGTACTGGGATGATTGCTGCTATTGGTGTTTATGCACATACTGTAGTACTGGGATTACTGCTGCTATTGCTGATTATACACATACTGTAGTACTGGGATGATTGCTGCTATTGGTGATTATATACATACTGTAGTACTTGGCTGATTGCTGCTATTGGTGTTTATGCACATGCTGTAGTACTTGGCTGATTGCTGCTATTGGTGTTTATGCACATACTGTAGTACTGGGATGATTGCTGATATTGGTGTTTATACACATACTGTAGTACTGGGATGATTGCTGCTATTGGTGTTTATACACATACTGTAGTACTTGGATGATTGCTGCTGTTGGTGATTATACACATACTGTAGTACTTGGCTGATTGCTGCTATTGGTGTTTATGCACATGCTGTAGTACTTGGCTGATTGCTGCTATTGGTGTTTATGCACATACTGTAGTACTGGGATGATTGCTGATATTGGTGTTTATACACATACTGTAGTACTGGGATGATTGCTGCTATTGGTGTTTATACACATACTGTAGTACTTGGATGATTGCTGCTGTTGGTGATTATACACATACTGTAGTACTTGGCTGATTGCTGCTATTGGTGTTTATACACATACTGTAGTACTTGGATGATTGCTGCTGTTGGTGATTATACACATACTGTAGTACTGGGCTGATTGCTGCTGTTGGTGTTTATACACATACCGTAGTACTTGGAAGATTGCTGCTATTGGTGTTTACACACATACCGTAGTACTGGGATGATTGCTGCTATTGGTGTTTACACATACTGTAGTACTTGGATGACTGCTGCTATTGGTGTTTACACACGTACTGTAGTACTTGGATGATTGCTGCTATTGGTGTTTATACACATACTGTAGTACTTGGATGATTGCCGCTATTGGTGTTTATACACATACTGTAGTACTTGGATGATTGCTGCTATTGGTGTTTATACACATACTGTAGTACTTGGATGATTGCTGCTATTGATGTTTATACACATACTGTAGTACTGGGATGATTGCAGCTATTGGTGTTTATGCACATACTGTAGTACTGGGATGATTGCTGCTATTGGTGTTTATGCACATACTATAGTACTGGGATGATTGCTGCTATTGGTGTATATACACATACTGTAGTACTTGGATGATTGCTGCTATTGGTATTTATACACATACTGTAGTACTGGGATGATTGCTGCTATTGGTGATTATACACATACTGTAGTACTTGGAAGATTGCTGCTATTGGTGATTATACACATACTGTAGTACTTGGATGATTGCTGCTATTGGTGTTTATACACATACTGTAGTACTTGGATGATTGCTGCTATTGGTGTTTATACACATACTGTAGTACTGGGATGATTGCTGCTGTTGGTGATCATACACATACTGTAGTACTTGGCTGATTGCTGCTATTGGTGATTATACACATACTGTAGTACTTGGCTGATTGCTGCTATTGGTGATTATACACATACTGTAGTACTTGGCTGATTGCTGCTATTGGTGATTATACACATACTGTAGTACTGGGATGATTGCTGCTATTGGTGTTTATACACATACTGTAGTACTGGGATGATTGCTGCTATTGGAGTTTATACACATACTGTAGTACTTGGATGATTGCTGCTATTGCTGTTTATACACATACTGTAGTACTTGGATGATTGCTGCTATTGGTGTTTATGCACATACTGTAGTACTTGGATTACAGCTGCTATTGCTGATTATACACATACTGTAGTACTGGGATGATGGCTGCTATTGGTGTTTATACACATACTGTAGTACTGGGATGATTGCTGCTATTGGTGATTATATACATACTGTAGTACTTGGCTGATTGCTGCTATTGGTGTTTATGCACATACTGTAGTACTTGGATGATTGCTGCTATTGGTGTTTATGCACATACTGTAGTACTGGGATTACTGCTGCTATTGCTGATTATACACATACTGTAGTACTGGGATGATTGCTGCTATTGGTGATTATATACATACTGTAGTACTTGGCTGATTGCTGCTATTGGTGTTTATGCACATGCTGTAGTACTTGGCTGATTGCTGCTATTGGTGTTTATGCACATACTGTAGTACTGGGATGATTGCTGATATTGGTGTTTATACACATACTGTAGTACTGGGATGATTGCTGCTATTGGTGTTTATACACATACTGTAGTACTTGGATGATTGCTGCTGTTGGTGATTATACACATACTGTAGTACTTGGCTGATTGCTGCTATTGGTGTTTATGCACATACTGTAGTACTGGGCTGATTGCTGCTGTTGGTGTTTATACACATACCGTAGTACTTGGAAGATTGCTGCTATTGGTGTTTACACACATACCGTAGTACTGGGATGATTGCTGCTATTGGTGTTTACACATACTGTAGTACTTGGATGACTGCTGCTATTGGTGTTTACACACGTACTGTAGTACTTGGATGATTGCTGCTATTGGTGATTATACACATACTGTAGTACTTGGATGATTGCTGCTATTGGTGTTTATGCACATACTGTAGTACTGATATGATTGCTGCTATTGGTGTTTATACACATACTGTAGTACTTGGATGATTGCTGCTATTGGTGTTTATACACATACTGTAGTACTTGGCTGATTGCTGCTATTGGTGTTTATCCACATACTGTAGTACTTGGCTGATTGCTGCTATTGGTGATTATACACATACTGTAGTACTTGGATGATTGCTGCTATTGGTGATTATACACATACTGTAGTACTGGGATGATTGCTGCTATTGGTGTTTATGCACATACTGTAGTACTGGGATGATTGCTGCTATTGGTGTTTATACACATACTGTAGTACTTGGATGATTGCTGCTATTGGTGCTTATACACATACTGTAGTACTTGGATGATTGCCGCTATTGGTGTTTATGCACATACTGTAGTACTTGGATGATTGCCGCTATTGGTGTTTATACACATACTGTAGTACTTGGATGATTGCCGCTATTGGTGTTTATAAATATACTGTAATACTGGGATGAGTGCTGCTATTGGTGTATATACACATACTGTAGTACTTGGATGATTGCTGCTATTGGTATTTATGCACATACTGTAGTACTTGGATGATTGCCGCTATTGGTGTTTATGCACATACTGTAGTATTTGGATGATTGCCGCTATTGGTGTTTATACACATACTGTAGTACTTGGATGATTGCCGCTATTGGTGTTTATACACATACTGTAGTACTTGGCTGATTGCTGCTATTGGTGTTTATACACATACTGTAGTACTTGGATGATTGCCGCTATTGGTGTTTATACACATACTGTAGTACTTGGATGATTGCTGCTATTGGTGTTTATACACATACTGTAGTACTTGGATGATTGCTGCTATTGATGTTTATACACATACTGTAGTACTGGGATGATTGCAGCTATTGGTGTTTATGCACATACTGTAGTACTGGGATGATTGCTGCTATTGGTGTTTATGCACATACTATAGTACTGGGATGATTGCTGCTATTGGTGTATATACACATACTGTAGTACTTGGATGATTGCTGCTATTGGTATTTATACACGTACTGTAGTACTGGGATGATTGCTGCTATTGGTGATTATACACATACTGTAGTACTTGGAAGATTGCTGCTATTGGTGATTATACACATACTGTAGTACTTGGATGATTGCTGCTATTGGTGTTTATACACATACTGTAGTACTTGGATGATTGCTGCTATTGGTGTTTATACACATACTGTAGTACTGGGATGAGTGCTGCTATTGGTGTTTATACACATACTGTAGTACTTGGATGATTGCTGCTATTGGTGTTTATACACATATTGTAGTACTTGGATGATTGCTGCTGTTGGTGATTATACACATACTGTAGTACTTGGCTGATTGCTGCTTTTGGTGATTATACACATACTGTAGTACTTGGCTGATTGCTGCTATTGGTGATTATACACATACTGTAGTACTTGGCTGATTGCTGCTATTGGTGATTATACACATACTGTAGTACTGGGATGAGTGCTGCTATTGGTGTTTATACACATACTGTAGTACTTGGAAGATTGCCACTATTGGTGTTTATACACATACTGTAGTACATCGATGATTGCTGCTATTGGTGTTTATGCACATACTGTAGTACTGGGATGATTGCTGCTATTGGTGTTTATACACATACTGTAGTACTTGGAGGAATGCTGCTATTGGTGATTATACACATACTGTAGTACTTGGATGATAGCTGCTATTGGTGTTTATACACATACTATAGTACTTGGATGATTGCTGCTATTGGTGTTTATACACATACTGTAGTACTGGGATGAGTGCTGCTATTGGTGTTTATACACATACTGTAGTACTTGGATGATTGCTGCTATTGGTGTTTATACACATACTGTAGTACTTGGATGATTGCTGCTGTTGGTGATTATACACATACTGTAGTACTTGGCTGATTGCTGCTATTGGTGATTATACACATACTGTAGTACTTGGCTGATTGCTGCTATTGGTGATTATACACATACTGTAGTACTTGGCTGATTGCTGCTATTGGTGATTATACACATACTGTAGTACTGGGATGATTGCTGCTATTGGTGTTTATACACATACTGTAGTACTGGGATTACTGCTGCTATTGCTGATTATACACATACTGTAGTACTTGGATGATTGCTGCTGTTGGTGTTTATACACATACTGTAGTACTGGGATGATTGCTGCTATTGGTGATTATATACATACTGTAGTACTTGGCTGATTGCTGCTATTGGTGTTTATGCACATACTGTAGTACTGGGATGATTGCTGCTATTGGTGTTTATACACATACTGTAGTACTTGGATGATTGCTGCTGTTAGTGTTTATACACATACTGTAGTACTGGGATGATTGCTGCTATTGGTGATTATATACATACTGTAGTACTTGGCTGATTGCTGCTATTGGTGTTTATGCACATACTGTAGTACTGGGATGATTGCTGCTATTGGTGTTTATACACATACTGTAGTACTTGGAAGATTGCTGCTATTGGTGTTTATGCACATACTGTAGTACTGGGATTACTGCTGCTATTGCTGATTATACACATACTGTAGTACTTGGATGATTGCTGCTGTTAGTGTTTATACACATACTGTAGTACTGGGATGATTGCTGCTATTGGTGTTTATGCACATACTGTAGTACTGGGCTGATTGCTGCTGTTGGTGTTTATACACATACTGTAGTACTTGGAAGATTGCTGCTGTTGGTGTTTACACACATACCGTAGTACTGGGATGATTGCTGCTATTGGTGTTTACACATACTGTAGTACTTGGATGATTGCTGCTAATGGTGTTTACACACGTACTGTAGTACTTGGATGATTGCTGCTATTGGTGATTATACACATACTGTAGTACTTGGATGATTGCTGCTATTGGTGTTTATGCACATACTGTAGTACTTGGATGATTGCTGCTATTGGTGTTTATCCACATACTGTAGTACTTGGCTTATTGCTGCTATTGGTGATTATACACATACTGTAGTACTTGGATGATTGCTGCTATTGGTGATTATACACATACTGTAGTACTGGGCTGATTGCTGCTATTGGTGTTTATACACATACTGTAGTACTTGGATGATTGCTGCTATTGCTGTTTATACACATACTGTAGTACTGGGATGATTGCCGCTACTGGTGTTTATACACATACTGTAGTACTGGGATGATAGCTGCTATTGGTGTTTATACACATACTGTAGTACTTGGATGATAGCTGCTATTGGTGATTATACACATACTGTAGTACTTGGATGATAGCTGCTATTGGTGTTTATACACATACTGTAGTACTGGGCTGATTGCTGCTATTGGTGATTATACAAATACTGTAGTACTTGGATGATTGCTGCTATTGGTGTTTATACACATACTGTAGTACTGGGCTGATTGCTGCTATTGGTGATTATACACATACTGTAGTACTTGGATGATAGCTGCTATTGGTGATTATACACATACTGTAGTACTTGGATGATTGCTGCTATTGGTGTTTATACACATACTGTAGTACTTGGCTGATTGCTGCTATTGGTGTTTATACACATACTGTAGTACTTGGATGATTGCTGCTATTGGTGTTTATACACATACTGTAGTACTTGGATGTTAGCTGCTATTGGTGTTTATACACATACTGTAGTACTTGGCTGATTGCTGCTATTGGTGATTACACACATACTGTATTACTTGGATGATTGCTGCTATTGGTGTTTATACACATACTGTAGTACTTGGATGATTGCTGCTATTGTTGATTATACACATACTGTAGTACTTGGCTGATTGCTGCTATTGGTGTTTATACACATACTGTAGTTCTGGGATGATTGCTGCTATTGGTGTTTATACACATACTTTAGTACTTGGATGATTGCTGCTATTGGTGATTATACACATACTGTAGTACTTGGATGATTGCCGCTATTGGTGTTTATGCACATACTGTAGTACTTGGATGATTGCCGCTATTGGTGTTTATACACATACTGTAGTACTTGGATGATTGCTGCTATTGGTGTTTATACACATACTGTAGTACTTGGATGATTGCTGCTATTGGTGTTTATACACATACTATAGTACTTGGATGATTGCTGCTATTGATGTTTATACACATACTGTAGTACTGGGATGATTGCCGCTATTGGTGTTTATGCACATACTGTAGTACTGGGATGATTGCTGCTATTGGTGTTTATGTACATACTATAGTACTGGGATGATTGCTGCTATTGGTGTATATACACATACTGTAGTACTTGGATGATTGCTGCTATTGGTATTTATACACATACTGTAGTACTGGGATGATTGCTGCTATTGGTGATTATACACATACTATAGTACTGGGAAGATTGCTGCTATTGGTGATTATACACATACTGTAGTACTTGGATGATTGCTGCTATTGGTGTTTATACACATACTGTAGTACTTGGAAGATTGCTGCTATTGGTGATTATACACATACTGTAGTACTTGGCTGATTGCTGCTATTGGTGTTTATACACATACTGTAGTACTGGGATGAGTGCTGCTATTGGTGTTTATACACATACTGTAGTACTTGGATGATTGCTGCTATTGGTGTTTATACACATACTGTAGTACTTGGATGATTGCTGCTGTTGGTGATTATACACATACTGTAGTAGTTGGCTGATTGCTGCTTTTGGTGATTATACACATACTGTAGTACTTGGCTGATTGCTGCTATTGGTGATTATACACATACTGTAGTACTTGGCTGATTGCTGCTATTGGTGATTATACACATACTGTAGTACTGGGATGAGTGCTGCTATTGGTGTTTATACACATACTGTAGTACTTGGAAGATTGCCGCTATTGGTGTTTATACACATACTGTAGTACTTCGATGATTGCCGCTATTGGTGTTTATGCACATACTGTAGTACTGGGATGATTGCTGCTATTGGTGATTATACACATACTGTAGTACTTGGAGGAATGCTGCTATTGGTGATTATACACATATAGTAGTACTAGGATGATAGCTGCTATTGGTGTTTATACATATACTATAGTACTTGGATGATTGCTGCTATTGGTGTTTATACACATACTGTAGTACTGGGATGAGTGCTGCTATTGCTGTTTATACACATACTGTAGTACTTGGATGATTGCTGCTATTGGTGTTTATACACATACTGTAGTACTTGGATGATTGCTGCTGTTGGTGATCATACACATACTGTAGTACTTGGCTGATTGCTGCTATTGGTGATTATACACATACTGTAGTACTTGGCTGATTGCTGCTATTGGTGATTATACACATACTGTAGTACTTGGCTGATTGCTGCTATTGGTGATTATACACATACTGTAGTACTGGGATGATTGCTGCTATTGGTGTTTATACACATACTGTAGTACTGGGATGATTGCTGCTATTGGAGTTTATACACATACTGTAGTACTTGGATGATTGCTGCTATTGCTGTTTATACACATACTGTAGTACTTGGATGATTGCTGCTATTGGTGTTTATGCACATACTGTAGTACTTGGATTACAGCTGCTATTGCTGATTATACACATACTGTAGTACTTGGATGATGGCTGCTATTGGTGTTTATACACATACTGTAGTACTGGGATGATTGCTGCTATTGGTGATTATATACATACTGTAGTACTTGGCTGATTGCTGCTATTGGTGTTTATGCACATACTGTAGTACTTGGATGATTGCTGCTATTGGTGTTTATGCACATACTGTAGTACTGGGATTACTGCTGCTATTGCTGATTATACACATACTGTAGTACTGGGATGATTGCTGCTATTGGTGATTATATACATACTGTAGTACTTGGCTGATTGCTGCTATTGGTGTTTATGCACATGCTGTAGTACTTGGCTGATTGCTGCTATTGGTGTTTATGCACATACTGTAGTACTGGGATGATTGCTGATATTGGTGTTTATACACATACTGTAGTACTGGGATGATTGCTGCTATTGGTGTTTATACACATACTGTAGTACTTGGATGATTGCTGCTGTTGGTGATTATACACATACTGTAGTACTTCGCTGATTGCTGCTATTGGTGTTTATGCACATACTGTAGTACTGGGCTGATTGCTGCTGTTGGTGTTTATACACATACCGTAGTACTTGGAAGATTGCTGCTATTGGTGTTTACACACATACCGTAGTACTGGGATGATTGCTGCTATTGGTGTTTACACATACTGTAGTACTTGGATGACTGCTGCTATTGGTGTTTACACACGTACTGTAGTACTTGGATGATTGCTGCTATTGGTGATTATACACATACTGTAGTACTTGGATGATTGCTGCTATTGGTGTTTATGCACATACTGTAGTACTGATATGATTGCTGCTATTGGTGTTTATACACATACTGTAGTACTTGGATGATTGCTGCTATTGGTGTTTATACACATACTGTAGTACTTGGCTGATTGCTGCTATTGGTGTTTATCCACATACTGTAGTACTTGGCTGATTGCTGCTATTGGTGATTATACACATACTGTAGTACTTGGATGATTGCTGCTATTGGTGATTATACACATACTGTAGTACTGGGATGATTGCTGCTATTGGTGTTTATGCACATACTGTAGTACTGGGATGATTGCTGCTATTGGTGTTTATACACATACTGTAGTACTTGGATGATTGCTGCTATTGGTGCTTATACACATACTGTAGTACTTGGATGATTGCCGCTATTGGTGTTTATGCACATACTGTAGTACTTGGATGATTGCCGCTATTGGTGTTTATACACATACTGTAGTACTTGGATGATTGCCGCTATTGGTGTTTATAAATATACTGTAATACTGGGATGAGTGCTGCTATTGGTGTATATACACATACTGTAGTACTTGGATGATTGCTGCTATTGGTATTTATGCACATACTGTAGTACTTGGATGATTGCCGCTATTGGTGTTTATGCACATACTGTAGTACTTGGATGATTGCCGCTATTGGTGTTTATACACATACTGTAGTACTTGGATGATTGCCGCTATTGGTGTTTATACACATACTGTAGTACTTGGCTGATTGCTGCTATTGGTGTTTATACACATACTGTAGTACTTGGATGATTGCCGCTATTGGTGTTTATACACATACTGTAGTACTTGGATGATTGCTGCTATTGGTGTTTATACACATACTGTAGTACTTGGATGATTGCTGCTATTGATGTTTATACACATACTGTAGTACTGGGATGATTGCAGCTATTGGTGTTTATGCACATACTGTAGTACTGGGATGATTGCTGCTATTGGTGTTTATGCACATACTATAGTACTGGGATGATTGCTGCTATTGGTGTATATACACATACTGTAGTACTTGGATGATTGCTGCTATTGGTATTTATACACATACTGTAGTACTGGGATGATTGCTGCTATTGGTGATTATACACATACTGTAGTACTTGGAAGATTGCTGCTATTGGTGATTATACACATACTGTAGTACTTGGATGATTGCTGCTATTGGTGTTTATACACATACTGTAGTACTTGGATGATTGCTGCTATTGGTGTTTATACACATACTGTAGTACTGGGATGAGTGCTGCTATTGGTGTTTATACACATACTGTAGTACTTGGATGATTGCTGCTATTGGTGTTTATACACATATTGTAGTACTTGGATGATTGCTGCTGTTGGTGATTATACACATACTGTAGTACTTGGCTGATTGCTGCTTTTGGTGATTATACACATACTGTAGTACTTGGCTGATTGCTGCTATTGGTGATTATACACATACTGTAGTACTGGGATGAGTGCTGCTATTGGTGTTTATACACATACTGTAGTACTTGGAAGATTGCCGCTATTGGTGTTTATACACATACTGTAGTACTTCGATGATTGCCGCTATTGGTGTTTATGCACATACTGTAGTACTGGGATGATTGCTGCTATTGGTGATTATACACATACTGTAGTACTTGGAGGAATGCTGCTATTGGTGATTATACACATACAGTAGTACTAGGATGATAGCTGCTATTGGTGTTTATACACATACTATAGTACTTGGATGATTGCTGCTATTGGTGTTTATACACATACTGTAGTACTGGGATGAGTGCTGCTATTGCTGTTTATACACATACTGTAGTACTTGGATGATTGCTGCTATTGGTGTTTATACACATACTGTAGTACTTGGATGATTGCTGCTGTTGGTGATCATAGACATACTGTAGTACTTGGCTGATTGCTGCTATTGGTGATTATACACATACTGTAGTACTTGGCTGATTGCTGCTATTGGTGATTATACACATACTGTAGTACTTGGCTGATTGCTGCTATTGGTGATTATACACATACTGTAGTACTGGGATGATTGCTGCTATTGGTGTTTATACACATACTGTAGTACTGGGATGATTGCTGCTATTGGAGTTTATACACATACTGTAGTACTTGGATGATTGCTGCTATTGCTGTTTATACACATACTGTAGTACTTGGATGATTGCTGCTATTGGTGTTTATGCACATACTGTAGTACTTGGATTACAGCTGCTATTGCTGATTATACACATACTGTAGTACTGGGATGATGGCTGCTATTGGTGTTTATACACATACTGTAGTACTGGGATGATTGCTGCTATTGGTGATTATATACATACTGTAGTACTTGGCTGATTGCTGCTATTGGTGTTTATGCACATACTGTAGTACTTGGATGATTGCTGCTATTGGTGTTTATGCACATACTGTAGTACTGGGATTACTGCTGCTATTGCTGATTATACACATACTGTAGTACTGGGATGATTGCTGCTATTGGTGATTATATACATACTGTAGTACTTGGCTGATTGCTGCTATTGGTGTTTATGCACATGCTGTAGTACTTGGCTGATTGCTGCTATTGGTGTTTATGCACATACTGTAGTACTGGGATGATTGCTGATATTGGTGTTTATACACATACTGTAGTACTGGGATGATTGCTGCTATTGGTGTTTATACACATACTGTAGTACTTGGATGATTGCTGCTGTTGGTGATTATACACATACTGTAGTACTTGGCTGATTGCTGCTATTGGTGTTTATGCACATACTGTAGTACTGGGCTGATTGCTGCTGTTGGTGTTTATACACATACCGTAGTACTTGGAAGATTGCTGCTATTGGTGTTTACACACATACCGTAGTACTGGGATGATTGCTGCTATTGGTGTTTACACATACTGTAGTACTTGGATGACTGCTGCTATTGGTGTTTACACACGTACTGTAGTACTTGGATGATTGCTGCTATTGGTGATTATACACATACTGTAGTACTTGGATGATTGCTGCTATTGGTGTTTATGCACATACTGTAGTACTGATATGATTGCTGCTATTGGTGTTTATACACATACTGTAGTACTTGGATGATTGCTGCTATTGGTGTTTATACACATACTGTAGTACTTGGCTGATTGCTGCTATTGGTGTTTATCCACATACTGTAGTACTTGGCTGATTGCTGCTATTGGTGATTATACACATACTGTAGTACTTGGATGATTGCTGCTATTGGTGATTATACACATACTGTAGTACTGGGATGATTGCTGCTATTGGTGTTTATGCACAAACTGTAGTACTGGGATGATTGCTGCTATTGGTGTTTATACACATACTGTAGTACTTGGATGATTGCTGCTATTGGTGCTTATACACATACTGTAGTACTTGGATGATTGCCGCTATTGGTGTTTATGCACATACTGTAGTACTTGGATGATTGCCGCTATTGGTGTTTATACACATACTGTAGTACTTGGATGATTGCCGCTATTGGTGTTTATAAATATACTGTAATACTGGGATGAGTGCTGCTATTGGTGTATATACACATACTGTAGTACTTGGATGATTGCTGCTATTGGTATTTATGCACATACTGTAGTACTTGGATGATTGCCGCTATTGGTGTTTATGCACATACTGTAGTACTTGGATGATTGCCGCTATTGGTGTTTATACACATACTGTAGTACTTGGATGATTGCCGCTATTGGTGTTTATACACATACTGTAGTACTTGGCTGATTGCTGCTATTGGTGTTTATACACATACTGTAGTACTTGGATGATTGCCGCTATTGGTGTTTATACACATACTGTAGTACTTGGATGATTGCTGCTATTGGTGTTTATACACATACTGTAGTACTTGGATGATTGCTGCTATTGATGTTTATACACATACTGTAGTACTGGGATGATTGCAGCTATTGGTGTTTATGCACATACTGTAGTACTGGGATGATTGCTGCTATTGGTGTTTATGCACATACTATAGTACTGGGATGATTGCTGCTATTGGTGTATATACACATACTGTAGTACTTGGATGATTGCTGCTATTGGTATTTATACACATACTGTAGTACTGGGATGATTGCTGCTATTGGTGATTATACACATACTGTAGTACTTGGAAGATTGCTGCTATTGGTGATTATACACATACTGTAGTACTTGGATGATTGCTGCTATTGGTGTTTATACACATACTGTAGTACTTGGATGATTGCTGCTATTGGTGTTTATACACATACTGTAGTACTGGGATGATTGCTGCTGTTGGTGATCATACACATACTGTAGTACTTGGCTGATTGCTGCTATTGGTGATTATACACATACTGTAGTACTTGGCTGATTGCTGCTATTGGTGATTATACACATACTGTAGTACTTGGCTGATTGCTGCTATTGGTGATTATACACATACTGTAGTACTGGGATGATTGCTGCTATTGGTGTTTATACACATACTGTAGTACTTGGATGATTGCTGCTATTGGTGTTTATGCACATACTGTAGTACTTGGATGATTGCTGCTATTGGTGTTTATGCACATACTGTAGTACTGGGATTACTGCTGCTATTGCTGATTATACACATACTGTAGTACTGGGATGATTGCTGCTATTGGTGATTATATACATACTGTAGTACTTGGCTGATTGCTGCTATTGGTGTTTATGCACATGCTGTAGTACTTGGCTGATTGCTGCTATTGGTGTTTATGCACATACTGTAGTACTGGGATGATTGCTGATATTGGTGTTTATACACATACTGTAGTACTGGGATGATTGCTGCTATTGGTGTTCATACACATACTGTAATACTTGGATGATTGCTGCTGTTGGTGATTATACACATACTGTAGTACTTGGCTGATTGCTGCTATTGGTGTTTATGCACATACTGTAGTACTGGGCTGATTGCTGCTGTTGGTGTTTATACACATACCGTAGTACTTGGAAGATTGCTGCTATTGGTGTTTACACACATACCGTAGTACTGGGATGATTGCTGCTATTGGTGTTTACACATACTGTAGTACTTGGATGACTGCTGCTATTGGTGTTTACACACGTACTGTAGTACTTGGATGATTGCTGCTATTGGTGATTATACACATACTGTAGTACTTGGATGATTGCTGCTATTGGTGTTTATGCACATACTGTAGTACTGATATGATTGCTGCTATTGGTGTTTATACACATACTGTAGTACTTGGATGATTGCTGCTATTGGTGTTTATACACATACTGTAGTACTTGGCTGATTGCTGCTATTGGTGTTTATCCACATACTGTAGTACTTGGCTGATTGCTGCTATTGGTGATTATACACATACTGTAGTACTTGGATGATTGCTGCTATTGGTGATTATACACATACTGTAGTACTGGGATGATTGCTGCTATTGGTGTTTATGCACATACTGTAGTACTGGGATGATTGCTGCTATTGGTGTTTATACACATACTGTAGTACTTGGATGATTGCTGCTATTGGTGCTTATACACATACTGTAGTACTTGGATGATTGCCGCTATTGGTGTTTATGCACATACTGTAGTACTTGGATGATTGCCGCTATTGGTGTTTATACACATACTGTAGTACTTGGATGATTGCCGCTATTGGTGTTTATAAATATACTGTAATACTGGGATGAGTGCTGCTATTGGTGTATATACACATACTGTAGTACTTGGATGATTGCTGCTATTGGTATTTATGCACATACTGTAGTACTTGGATGATTGCCGCTATTGGTGTTTATGCACATACTGTAGTATTTGGATGATTGCCGCTATTGGTGTTTATACACATACTGTAGTACTTGGATGATTGCCGCTATTGGTGTTTATACACATACTGTAGTACTTGGCTGATTGCTGCTATTGGTGTTTATACACATACTGTAGTACTTGGATGATTGCCGCTATTGGTGTTTATACACATACTGTAGTACTTGGATGATTGCTGCTATTGGTGTTTATACACATACTGTAGTACTTGGATGATTGCTGCTATTGATGTTTATACACATACTGTAGTACTGGGATGATTGCAGCTATTGGTGTTTATGCACATACTGTAGTACTGGGATGATTGCTGCTATTGGTGTTTATGCACATACTATAGTACTGGGATGATTGCTGCTATTGGTGTATATACACATACTGTAGTACTTGGATGATTGCTGCTATTGGTATTTATACACATACTGTAGTACTGGGATGATTGCTGCTATTGGTGATTATACACATACTGTAGTACTTGGAAGATTGCTGCTATTGGTGATTATACACATACTGTAGTACTTGGATGATTGCTGCTATTGGTGTTTATACACATACTGTAGTACTTGGATGATTGCTGCTATTGGTGTTTATACACATACTGTAGTACTGGGATGAGTGCTGCTATTGGTGTTTATACACATACTGTAGTACTTGGATGATTGCTGCTATTGGTGTTTATACACATATTGTAGTACTTGGATGATTGCTGCTGTTGGTGATTATACACATACTGTAGTACTTGGCTGATTGCTGCTTTTGGTGATTATACACATACTGTAGTACTTGGCTGATTGCTGCTATTGGTGATTATACACATACTGTAGTACTTGGCTGATTGCTGCTATTGGTGATTATACACATACTGTAGTACTGGGATGAGTGCTGCTATTGGTGTTTATACACATACTGTAGTACTTGGAAGATTGCCACTATTGGTGTTTATACACATACTGTAGTACATCGATGATTGCTGCTATTGGTGTTTATGCACATACTGTAGTACTGGGATGATTGCTGCTATTGGTGTTTATACACATACTGTAGTACTTGGAGGAATGCTGCTATTGGTGATTATACACATACTGTAGTACTTGGATGATAGCTGCTATTGGTGTTTATACACATACTATAGTACTTGGATGATTGCTGCTATTGGTGTTTATACACATACTGTAGTACTGGGATGAGTGCTGCTATTGGTGTTTATACACATACTGTAGTACTTGGATGATTGCTGCTATTGGTGTTTATACACATACTGTAGTACTTGGATGATTGCTGCTGTTGGTGATTATACACATACTGTAGTACTTGGCTGATTGCTGCTATTGGTGATTATACACATACTGTAGTACTTGGCTGATTGCTGCTATTGGTGATTATACACATACTGTAGTACTTGGCTGATTGCTGCTATTGGTGATTATACACATACTGTAGTACTGGGATGATTGCTGCTATTGGTGTTTATACACATACTGTAGTACTGGGATTACTGCTGCTATTGCTGATTATACACATACTGTAGTACTTGGATGATTGCTGCTGTTGGTGTTTATACACATACTGTAGTACTGGGATGATTGCTGCTATTGGTGATTATATACATACTGTAGTACTTGGCTGATTGCTGCTATTGGTGTTTATGCACATACTGTAGTACTGGGATGATTGCTGCTATTGGTGTTTATACACATACTGTAGTACTTGGATGATTGCTGATATTGGTGTTTATACACATACTGTAGTACTGGGATGATTGCTGCTGTTGGTGATTATACACATACTGTAGTACTTGGCTGATTGCTGCTATTGGTGTTTATGCACATACTGTAGTACTGGGCTGATTGCTGCTGTTGGTGTTTATACACATACTGTAGTACTTGGAAGATTGCTGCTGTTGGTGTTTACACACATACCGTAGTACTGGGATGATTGCTGCTATTGGTGTTTACACATACTGTAGTACTTGGATGATTGCTGCTATTGGTGTTTACACACGTACTGTAGTACTTGGATAATTGCTGCTATTGGTGATTATACACATACTGTAGTACTTGGATGATTGCTGCTATTGGTGTTTATGCACATACTGTAGTACTGATATGATTGCTGCTATTGGTGTTTATACACATACTGTAGTACTTGGCTTATTGCTGCTATTGGTGATTATACACATACTGTAGTACTTGGATGATTGCTGCTATTGGTGATTATACACATACTGTAGTACTGGGCTGATTGCTGCTATTGGTGTTTATACACATACTGTAGTACTTGGATGATTGCTGCTATTGCTGTTTATACACATACTGTAGTACTGGGATGATTGCCGCTATTGGTGTTTATACACATACTGTAGTACTGGGATGATAGCTGCTATTGGTGTTTATACACATACTGTAGTACTTGGATGAAAGCTGCTATTGGTGATTATACATATACTGTAGTACTGGGCTGATTGCTGCTATTGGTGATTATACACATACTGTAGTACTTGGATGATTGCTGCTATTGGTGATTATACACATACTGTAGTACTTGGCTGATTGCTGCTATTGGTGTTTATACACATACTGTAGTACTGGGCTGATTGCTTCTATTGGTGATTATACACATACTGTAGTACTTGGATGATAGCTGCTATTGGTGATTATACACATACTGTAGTACTTGGATGATAGCTGCTATTGGTGTTTATACACATACTGTAGTACTGGGCTGATTGCTGCTATTGGTGATTATACACATACTGTAGTACTTGGATGATTGCTGCTATTGGTGTTTATGCACATACTGTAGTACTGATATGATTGCTGCTATTGGTGTTTATACACATACTGTAGTACTTGGATGATTGCTGCTATTGGTGTTTATACACATACTGTAGTACTTGGCTGATTGCTGCTATTGGTGTTTATCCACATACTGTAGTACTTGGCTGATTGCTGCTATTGGTGATTATACACATACTGTAGTACTTGGATGATTGCTGCTATTGGTGATTATACACATACTGTAGTACTGGGATGATTGCTGCTATTGGTGTTTATGCACAAACTGTAGTACTGGGATGATTGCTGCTATTGGTGTTTATACACATACTGTAGTACTTGGATGATTGCTGCTATTGGTGCTTATACACATACTGTAGTACTTGGATGATTGCCGCTATTGGTGTTTATGCACATACTGTAGTACTTGGATGATTGCCGCTATTGGTGTTTATACACATACTGTAGTACTTGGATGATTGCCGCTATTGGTGTTTATAAATATACTGTAATACTGGGATGAGTGCTGCTATTGGTGTATATACACATACTGTAGTACTTGGATGATTGCTGCTATTGGTATTTATGCACATACTGTAGTACTTGGATGATTGCCGCTATTGGTGTTTATGCACATACTGTAGTACTTGGATGATTGCCGCTATTGGTGTTTATACACATACTGTAGTACTTGGATGATTGCCGCTATTGGTGTTTATACACATACTGTAGTACTTGGCTGATTGCTGCTATTGGTGTTTATACACATACTGTAGTACTTGGATGATTGCCGCTATTGGTGTTTATACACATACTGTAGTACTTGGATGATTGCTGCTATTGGTGTTTATACACATACTGTAGTACTTGGATGATTGCTGCTATTGATGTTTATACACATACTGTAGTACTGGGATGATTGCAGCTATTGGTGTTTATGCACATACTGTAGTACTGGGATGATTGCTGCTATTGGTGTTTATGCACATACTATAGTACTGGGATGATTGCTGCTATTGGTGTATATACACATACTGTAGTACTTGGATGATTGCTGCTATTGGTATTTATACACATACTGTAGTACTGGGATGATTGCTGCTATTGGTGATTATACACATACTGTAGTACTTGGAAGATTGCTGCTATTGGTGATTATACACATACTGTAGTACTTGGATGATTGCTGCTATTGGTGTTTATACACATACTGTAGTACTTGGATGATTGCTGCTATTGGTGTTTATACACATACTGTAGTACTGGGATGATTGCTGCTGTTGGTGATCATACACATACTGTAGTACTTGGCTGATTGCTGCTATTGGTGATTATACACATACTGTAGTACTTGGCTGATTGCTGCTATTGGTGATTATACACATACTGTAGTACTTGGCTGATTGCTGCTATTGGTGATTATACACATACTGTAGTACTGGGATGATTGCTGCTATTGGTGTTTATACACATACTGTAGTACTTGGATGATTGCTGCTATTGGTGTTTATGCACATACTGTAGTACTTGGATGATTGCTGCTATTGGTGTTTATGCACATACTGTAGTACTGGGATTACTGCTGCTATTGCTGATTATACACATACTGTAGTACTGGGATGATTGCTGCTATTGGTGATTATATACATACTGTAGTACTTGGCTGATTGCTGCTATTGGTGTTTATGCACATGCTGTAGTACTTGGCTGATTGCTGCTATTGGTGTTTATGCACATACTGTAGTACTGGGATGATTGCTGATATTGGTGTTTATACACATACTGTAGTACTGGGATGATTGCTGCTATTGGTGTTCATACACATACTGTAATACTTGGATGATTGCTGCTGTTGGTGATTATACACATACTGTAGTACTTGGCTGATTGCTGCTATTGGTGTTTATGCACATACTGTAGTACTGGGCTGATTGCTGCTGTTGGTGTTTATACACATACCGTAGTACTTGGAAGATTGCTGCTATTGGTGTTTACACACATACCGTAGTACTGGGATGATTGCTGCTATTGGTGTTTACACATACTGTAGTACTTGGATGACTGCTGCTATTGGTGTTTACACACGTACTGTAGTACTTGGATGATTGCTGCTATTGGTGATTATACACATACTGTAGTACTTGGATGATTGCTGCTATTGGTGTTTATGCACATACTGTAGTACTGATATGATTGCTGCTATTGGTGTTTATACACATACTGTAGTACTTGGATGATTGCTGCTATTGGTGTTTATACACATACTGTAGTACTTGGCTGATTGCTGCTATTGGTGTTTATCCACATACTGTAGTACTTGGCTGATTGCTGCTATTGGTGATTATACACATACTGTAGTACTTGGATGATTGCTGCTATTGGTGATTATACACATACTGTAGTACTGGGATGATTGCTGCTATTGGTGTTTATGCACATACTGTAGTACTGGGATGATTGCTGCTATTGGTGTTTATACACATACTGTAGTACTTGGATGATTGCTGCTATTGGTGCTTATACACATACTGTAGTACTTGGATGATTGCCGCTATTGGTGTTTATGCACATACTGTAGTACTTGGATGATTGCCGCTATTGGTGTTTATACACATACTGTAGTACTTGGATGATTGCCGCTATTGGTGTTTATAAATATACTGTAATACTGGGATGAGTGCTGCTATTGGTGTATATACACATACTGTAGTACTTGGATGATTGCTGCTATTGGTATTTATGCACATACTGTAGTACTTGGATGATTGCCGCTATTGGTGTTTATGCACATACTGTAGTATTTGGATGATTGCCGCTATTGGTGTTTATACACATACTGTAGTACTTGGATGATTGCCGCTATTGGTGTTTATACACATACTGTAGTACTTGGCTGATTGCTGCTATTGGTGTTTATACACATACTGTAGTACTTGGATGATTGCCGCTATTGGTGTTTATACACATACTGTAGTACTTGGATGATTGCTGCTATTGGTGTTTATACACATACTGTAGTACTTGGATGATTGCTGCTATTGATGTTTATACACATACTGTAGTACTGGGATGATTGCAGCTATTGGTGTTTATGCACATACTGTAGTACTGGGATGATTGCTGCTATTGGTGTTTATGCACATACTATAGTACTGGGATGATTGCTGCTATTGGTGTATATACACATACTGTAGTACTTGGATGATTGCTGCTATTGGTATTTATACACATACTGTAGTACTGGGATGATTGCTGCTATTGGTGATTATACACATACTGTAGTACTTGGAAGATTGCTGCTATTGGTGATTATACACATACTGTAGTACTTGGATGATTGCTGCTATTGGTGTTTATACACATACTGTAGTACTTGGATGATTGCTGCTATTGGTGTTTATACACATACTGTAGTACTGGGATGAGTGCTGCTATTGGTGTTTATACACATACTGTAGTACTTGGATGATTGCTGCTATTGGTGTTTATACACATATTGTAGTACTTGGATGATTGCTGCTGTTGGTGATTATACACATACTGTAGTACTTGGCTGATTGCTGCTTTTGGTGATTATACACATACTGTAGTACTTGGCTGATTGCTGCTATTGGTGATTATACACATACTGTAGTACTTGGCTGATTGCTGCTATTGGTGATTATACACATACTGTAGTACTGGGATGAGTGCTGCTATTGGTGTTTATACACATACTGTAGTACTTGGAAGATTGCCACTATTGGTGTTTATACACATACTGTAGTACATCGATGATTGCTGCTATTGGTGTTTATGCACATACTGTAGTACTGGGATGATTGCTGCTATTGGTGTTTATACACATACTGTAGTACTTGGAGGAATGCTGCTATTGGTGATTATACACATACTGTAGTACTTGGATGATAGCTGCTATTGGTGTTTATACACATACTATAGTACTTGGATGATTGCTGCTATTGGTGTTTATACACATACTGTAGTACTGGGATGAGTGCTGCTATTGGTGTTTATACACATACTGTAGTACTTGGATGATTGCTGCTATTGGTGTTTATACACATACTGTAGTACTTGGATGATTGCTGCTGTTGGTGATTATACACATACTGTAGTACTTGGCTGATTGCTGCTATTGGTGATTATACACATACTGTAGTACTTGGCTGATTGCTGCTATTGGTGATTATACACATACTGTAGTACTTGGCTGATTGCTGCTATTGGTGATTATACACATACTGTAGTACTGGGATGATTGCTGCTATTGGTGTTTATACACATACTGTAGTACTGGGATTACTGCTGCTATTGCTGATTATACACATACTGTAGTACTTGGATGATTGCTGCTGTTGGTGTTTATACACATACTGTAGTACTGGGATGATTGCTGCTATTGGTGATTATATACATACTGTAGTACTTGGCTGATTGCTGCTATTGGTGTTTATGCACATACTGTAGTACTGGGATGATTGCTGCTATTGGTGTTTATACACATACTGTAGTACTTGGATGATTGCTGATATTGGTGTTTATACACATACTGTAGTACTGGGATGATTGCTGCTGTTGGTGATTATACACATACTGTAGTACTTGGCTGATTGCTGCTATTGGTGTTTATGCACATACTGTAGTACTGGGCTGATTGCTGCTGTTGGTGTTTATACACATACTGTAGTACTTGGAAGATTGCTGCTGTTGGTGTTTACACACATACCGTAGTACTGGGATGATTGCTGCTATTGGTGTTTACACATACTGTAGTACTTGGATGATTGCTGCTATTGGTGTTTACACACGTACTGTAGTACTTGGATAATTGCTGCTATTGGTGATTATACACATACTGTAGTACTTGGATGATTGCTGCTATTGGTGTTTATGCACATACTGTAGTACTGATATGATTGCTGCTATTGGTGTTTATACACATACTGTAGTACTTGGCTTATTGCTGCTATTGGTGATTATACACATACTGTAGTACTTGGATGATTGCTGCTATTGGTGATTATACACATACTGTAGTACTGGGCTGATTGCTGCTATTGGTGTTTATACACATACTGTAGTACTTGGATGATTGCTGCTATTGCTGTTTATACACATACTGTAGTACTGGGATGATTGCCGCTATTGGTGTTTATACACATACTGTAGTACTGGGATGATAGCTGCTATTGGTGTTTATACACATACTGTAGTACTTGGATGAAAGCTGCTATTGGTGATTATACATATACTGTAGTACTGGGCTGATTGCTGCTATTGGTGATTATACACATACTGTAGTACTTGGATGATTGCTGCTATTGGTGATTATACACATACTGTAGTACTTGGCTGATTGCTGCTATTGGTGTTTATACACATACTGTAGTACTGGGCTGATTGCTTCTATTGGTGATTATACACATACTGTAGTACTTGGATGATAGCTGCTATTGGTGATTATACACATACTGTAGTACTTGGATGATAGCTGCTATTGGTGTTTATACACATACTGTAGTACTGGGCTGATTGCTGCTATTGGTGATTATACTAATACTGTAGTACTTGGATGATTGCTGCTATTGGTGTTTATACACATACTGTAGTACTGGGCTGATTGCTGCTATTGGTGATTATACACATACTGTAGTACTTGGATGATAGCTGCTATTGGTGATTATACACATACTGTAGTAATTGGATGATTGCTGCTATTGGTGATTATACACATACTGTAGTACTTGGCTGATTGCTGCTATTGGTGTTTATACACATACTGTAGTACTGGGCTGATTGCTTCTATTGGTGATTATACACATACTGTAGTACTTGGATGATAGCTGCTATTGGTGTTTATACACATACTGTAGTACTTGGATGATAGCTGCTATTGGTGTTTATACACATACTGTAGTACTGGGCTGATTGCTGCTATTGGTGATTATACAAATATTGTAGTACTTGGATGATTGCTGCTATTGTTGTTTATACACATACTGTAGTACTGGGCTGATTGCTGCTATTGGTGATTATACACATACTGTAGTACTTGGATGATAGCTGCTATTGGTGATTATACACATACTGTAGTACTTGGATGATTGCTGCTATTGGTGTTTATACACATACTGTAGTACTTGGCTGATTGCTGCTATTGGTGTTTATACACATACTGTAGTACTTGGATGATTGCTGCTATTGGTGTTTATACACATACTGTAGTACTTGGATGTTTGCTGCTATTGGTGTTTATACACATACTGTAGTACTTGGCTGATTGCTGCTATTGGTGATTACACACATACTGTATTACTTGGATGATTGCTGCTATTGGTGTTTATACACATACTGTAGTACTTGGATGATTGCTGCTATTGTTGATTATACACATACTATAGTACTTGGCTGATTGCTGCTATTGGTGTTTATACACATACTGTAGTTCTGGGATGATTGCTGCTATTGGTGTTTATACACATACTTTAGTACTTGGATGATTGCTGCTATTGGTGATTATACACATACTGTAGTACTTGGATGATTGCCGCTATTGGTGTTTATGCACATACTGTAGTACTTGGATGATTGCCGCTATTGGTGTTTATACACATACTGTAGTACTTGGATGATTGCTGCTATTGGTGTTTATACACATACTGTAGTACTTGGATGATTGCTGCTATTGGTGTTTATACACATACTGTAGTACTTGGATGATTGCTGCTATTGATGTTTATGCACATACTGTAGTACTGGGATGATTGCCGCTATTGGTGTTTATGCACATACTGTAGTACTGGGATGATTGCTGCTATTGGTGTTTATGCACATACTATAGTACTGGGATGATTGCTGCTATTGGTGTATATACACATACTGTAGTACTTGGATGATTGCTGCTATTGGTATTTATACACATACTGTAGTACTGGGATGATTGCTGCTATTGGTGATTATACACATACTATAGTACTTGGAAGATTGCTGCTATTGGTGATTATACACATACTGTAGTACTTGGATGATTGCTGCTATTGGTGTTTATACACGTACTGTAGTACTTGGAAGATTGCTGCTATTGGTGATTATACACATACTGTAGTACTTGGCTGATTGCTGCTATTGGTGTTTATACACATACTGTAGTACTGGGATGAGTGCTGCTATTGGTGTTTATACACATACTGTAGTACTTGGATGATTGCTGCTATTGGTGTTTATACACATACTGTAGTACTTGGAAGATTGCCGCTATTGGTGTTTATACACATACTGTAGTACTTCGATGATTGCCGCTATTGGTGTTTATGCACATACTGTAGTACTGGGATGATTGCTGCTATTGGTGATTATACACATACTGTAGTACTTGGAGGAATGCTGCTATTGGTGATTCTACACATACAGTAGTACTAGGATGATAGCTGCTATAGGTGTTTATACACATACTATAGTACTTGGATGATTGCTGCTATTGGTGTTTATACACATACTGTAGTACTGGGATGAGTGCTGCTATTGCTGTTTATACACATACTGTAGTACTTGGATGATTGCTGCTATTGGTGTTTATACACATACTGTAGTACTTGGATGATTGCTGCTGTTGGTGATCATACACATACTGTAGTACTTGGCTGATTGCTGCTATTGGTGATTATACACATACTGTAGTACTTGGCTGATTGCTGCTATTGGTGATTATACACATACTGTAGTACTTGGCTGATTGCTGCTATTGGTGATTATACACATACTGTAGTACTGGGATGATTGCTGCTATTGGTGTTTATACACATACTGTAGTACTGGGATGAGTGCTGCTATTGGTGTTTATACACATACTGTAGTACTTGGATGATTGCTGCTATTGGTGTTTATACACATATTGTAGTACTTGGATGATTGCTGCTGTTGGTGATTATACACATACTGTAGTACTTGGCTGATTGCTGCTTTTGGTGATTATACACATACTGTAGTACTTGGCTGATTGCTGCTATTGGTGATTATACACATACTGTAGTACTGGGATGAGTGCTGCTATTGGTGTTTATACACATACTGTAGTACTTGGAAGATTGCCGCTATTGGTGTTTATACACATACTGTAGTACTTCGATGATTGCCGCTATTGGTGTTTATGCACATACTGTAGTACTGGGATGATTGCTGCTATTGGTGATTATACACATACTGTAGTACTTGGAGGAATGCTGCTATTGGTGATTATACACATACAGTAGTACTAGGATGATAGCTGCTATTGGTGTTTATACACATACTATAGTACTTGGATGATTGCTGCTATTGGTGTTTATACACATACTGTAGTACTGGGATGAGTGCTGCTATTGCTGTTTATACACATACTGTAGTACTTGGATGATTGCTGCTATTGGTGTTTATACACATACTGTAGTACTTGGATGATTGCTGCTGTTGGTGATCATAGACATACTGTAGTACTTGGCTGATTGCTGCTATTGGTGATTATACACATACTGTAGTACTTGGCTGATTGCTGCTATTGGTGATTATACACATACTGTAGTACTTGGCTGATTGCTGCTATTGGTGATTATACACATACTGTAGTACTGGGATGATTGCTGCTATTGGTGTTTATACACATACTGTAGTACTGGGATGATTGCTGCTATTGGAGTTTATACACATACTGTAGTACTTGGATGATTGCTGCTATTGCTGTTTATACACATACTGTAGTACTTGGATGATTGCTGCTATTGGTGTTTATGCACATACTGTAGTACTTGGATTACAGCTGCTATTGCTGATTATACACATACTGTAGTACTGGGATGATGGCTGCTATTGGTGTTTATACACATACTGTAGTACTGGGATGATTGCTGCTATTGGTGATTATATACATACTGTAGTACTTGGCTGATTGCTGCTATTGGTGTTTATGCACATACTGTAGTACTTGGATGATTGCTGCTATTGGTGTTTATGCACATACTGTAGTACTGGGATTACTGCTGCTATTGCTGATTATACACATACTGTAGTACTGGGATGATTGCTGCTATTGGTGATTATATACATACTGTAGTACTTGGCTGATTGCTGCTATTGGTGTTTATGCACATGCTGTAGTACTTGGCTGATTGCTGCTATTGGTGTTTATGCACATACTGTAGTACTGGGATGATTGCTGATATTGGTGTTTATACACATACTGTAGTACTGGGATGATTGCTGCTATTGGTGTTTATACACATACTGTAGTACTTGGATGATTGCTGCTGTTGGTGATTATACACATACTGTAGTACTTGGCTGATTGCTGCTATTGGTGTTTATGCACATACTGTAGTACTGGGCTGATTGCTGCTGTTGGTGTTTATACACATACCGTAGTACTTGGAAGATTGCTGCTATTGGTGTTTACACACATACCGTAGTACTGGGATGATTGCTGCTATTGGTGTTTACACATACTGTAGTACTTGGATGACTGCTGCTATTGGTGTTTACACACGTACTGTAGTACTTGGATGATTGCTGCTATTGGTGATTATACACATACTGTAGTACTTGGATGATTGCTGCTATTGGTGTTTATGCACATACTGTAGTACTGATATGATTGCTGCTATTGGTGTTTATACACATACTGTAGTACTTGGATGATTGCTGCTATTGGTGTTTATACACATACTGTAGTACTTGGCTGATTGCTGCTATTGGTGTTTATCCACATACTGTAGTACTTGGCTGATTGCTGCTATTGGTGATTATACACATACTGTAGTACTTGGATGATTGCTGCTATTGGTGATTATACACATACTGTAGTACTGGGATGATTGCTGCTATTGGTGTTTATGCACAAACTGTAGTACTGGGATGATTGCTGCTATTGGTGTTTATACACATACTGTAGTACTTGGATGATTGCTGCTATTGGTGCTTATACACATACTGTAGTACTTGGATGATTGCCGCTATTGGTGTTTATGCACATACTGTAGTACTTGGATGATTGCCGCTATTGGTGTTTATACACATACTGTAGTACTTGGATGATTGCCGCTATTGGTGTTTATAAATATACTGTAATACTGGGATGAGTGCTGCTATTGGTGTATATACACATACTGTAGTACTTGGATGATTGCTGCTATTGGTATTTATGCACATACTGTAGTACTTGGATGATTGCCGCTATTGGTGTTTATGCACATACTGTAGTACTTGGATGATTGCCGCTATTGGTGTTTATACACATACTGTAGTACTTGGATGATTGCCGCTATTGGTGTTTATACACATACTGTAGTACTTGGCTGATTGCTGCTATTGGTGTTTATACACATACTGTAGTACTTGGATGATTGCCGCTATTGGTGTTTATACACATACTGTAGTACTTGGATGATTGCTGCTATTGGTGTTTATACACATACTGTAGTACTTGGATGATTGCTGCTATTGATGTTTATACACATACTGTAGTACTGGGATGATTGCAGCTATTGGTGTTTATGCACATACTGTAGTACTGGGATGATTGCTGCTATTGGTGTTTATGCACATACTATAGTACTGGGATGATTGCTGCTATTGGTGTATATACACATACTGTAGTACTTGGATGATTGCTGCTATTGGTATTTATACACATACTGTAGTACTGGGATGATTGCTGCTATTGGTGATTATACACATACTGTAGTACTTGGAAGATTGCTGCTATTGGTGATTATACACATACTGTAGTACTTGGATGATTGCTGCTATTGGTGTTTATACACATACTGTAGTACTTGGATGATTGCTGCTATTGGTGTTTATACACATACTGTAGTACTGGGATGATTGCTGCTGTTGGTGATCATACACATACTGTAGTACTTGGCTGATTGCTGCTATTGGTGATTATACACATACTGTAGTACTTGGCTGATTGCTGCTATTGGTGATTATACACATACTGTAGTACTTGGCTGATTGCTGCTATTGGTGATTATACACATACTGTAGTACTGGGATGATTGCTGCTATTGGTGTTTATACACATACTGTAGTACTGGGATGATTGCTGCTATTGGAGTTTATACACATACTGTAGTACTTGGATGATTGCTGCTATTGCTGTTTATACACATACTGTAGTACTTGGATGATTGCTGCTATTGGTGTTTATGCACATACTGTAGTACTTGGATTACAGCTGCTATTGCTGATTATACACATACTGTAGTACTGGGATGATGGCTGCTATTGGTGTTTATACACATACTGTAGTACTGGGATGATTGCTGCTATTGGTGATTATATACATACTGTAGTACTTGGCTGATTGCTGCTATTGGTGTTTATGCACATACTGTAGTACTTGGATGATTGCTGCTATTGGTGTTTATGCACATACTGTAGTACTGGGATTACTGCTGCTATTGCTGATTATACACATACTGTAGTACTGGGATGATTGCTGCTATTGGTGATTATATACATACTGTAGTACTTGGCTGATTGCTGCTATTGGTGTTTATGCACATGCTGTAGTACTTGGCTGATTGCTGCTATTGGTGTTTATGCACATACTGTAGTACTGGGATGATTGCTGATATTGGTGTTTATACACATACTGTAGTACTGGGATGATTGCTGCTATTGGTGTTCATACACATACTGTAATACTTGGATGATTGCTGCTGTTGGTGATTATACACATACTGTAGTACTTGGCTGATTGCTGCTATTGGTGTTTATGCACATACTGTAGTACTGGGCTGATTGCTGCTGTTGGTGTTTATACACATACCGTAGTACTTGGAAGATTGCTGCTATTGGTGTTTACACACATACCGTAGTACTGGGATGATTGCTGCTATTGGTGTTTACACATACTGTAGTACTTGGATGACTGCTGCTATTGGTGTTTACACACGTACTGTAGTACTTGGATGATTGCTGCTATTGGTGATTATACACATACTGTAGTACTTGGATGATTGCTGCTATTGGTGTTTATGCACATACTGTAGTACTGATATGATTGCTGCTATTGGTGTTTATACACATACTGTAGTACTTGGATGATTGCTGCTATTGGTGTTTATACACATACTGTAGTACTTGGCTGATTGCTGCTATTGGTGTTTATCCACATACTGTAGTACTTGGCTGATTGCTGCTATTGGTGATTATACACATACTGTAGTACTTGGATGATTGCTGCTATTGGTGATTATACACATACTGTAGTACTGGGATGATTGCTGCTATTGGTGTTTATGCACATACTGTAGTACTGGGATGATTGCTGCTATTGGTGTTTATACACATACTGTAGTACTTGGATGATTGCTGCTATTGGTGCTTATACACATACTGTAGTACTTGGATGATTGCCGCTATTGGTGTTTATGCACATACTGTAGTACTTGGATGATTGCCGCTATTGGTGTTTATACACATACTGTAGTACTTGGATGATTGCCGCTATTGGTGTTTATAAATATACTGTAATACTGGGATGAGTGCTGCTATTGGTGTATATACACATACTGTAGTACTTGGATGATTGCTGCTATTGGTATTTATGCACATACTGTAGTACTTGGATGATTGCCGCTATTGGTGTTTATGCACATACTGTAGTATTTGGATGATTGCCGCTATTGGTGTTTATACACATACTGTAGTACTTGGATGATTGCCGCTATTGGTGTTTATACACATACTGTAGTACTTGGCTGATTGCTGCTATTGGTGTTTATACACATACTGTAGTACTTGGATGATTGCCGCTATTGGTGTTTATACACATACTGTAGTACTTGGATGATTGCTGCTATTGGTGTTTATACACATACTGTAGTACTTGGATGATTGCTGCTATTGATGTTTATACACATACTGTAGTACTGGGATGATTGCAGCTATTGGTGTTTATGCACATACTGTAGTACTGGGATGATTGCTGCTATTGGTGTTTATGCACATACTATAGTACTGGGATGATTGCTGCTATTGGTGTATATACACATACTGTAGTACTTGGATGATTGCTGCTATTGGTATTTATACACATACTGTAGTACTGGGATGATTGCTGCTATTGGTGATTATACACATACTGTAGTACTTGGAAGATTGCTGCTATTGGTGATTATACACATACTGTAGTACTTGGATGATTGCTGCTATTGGTGTTTATACACATACTGTAGTACTTGGATGATTGCTGCTATTGGTGTTTATACACATACTGTAGTACTGGGATGAGTGCTGCTATTGGTGTTTATACACATACTGTAGTACTTGGATGATTGCTGCTATTGGTGTTTATACACATATTGTAGTACTTGGATGATTGCTGCTGTTGGTGATTATACACATACTGTAGTACTTGGCTGATTGCTGCTTTTGGTGATTATACACATACTGTAGTACTTGGCTGATTGCTGCTATTGGTGATTATACACATACTGTAGTACTTGGCTGATTGCTGCTATTGGTGATTATACACATACTGTAGTACTGGGATGAGTGCTGCTATTGGTGTTTATACACATACTGTAGTACTTGGAAGATTGCCACTATTGGTGTTTATACACATACTGTAGTACATCGATGATTGCTGCTATTGGTGTTTATGCACATACTGTAGTACTGGGATGATTGCTGCTATTGGTGTTTATACACATACTGTAGTACTTGGAGGAATGCTGCTATTGGTGATTATACACATACTGTAGTACTTGGATGATAGCTGCTATTGGTGTTTATACACATACTATAGTACTTGGATGATTGCTGCTATTGGTGTTTATACACATACTGTAGTACTGGGATGAGTGCTGCTATTGGTGTTTATACACATACTGTAGTACTTGGATGATTGCTGCTATTGGTGTTTATACACATACTGTAGTACTTGGATGATTGCTGCTGTTGGTGATTATACACATACTGTAGTACTTGGCTGATTGCTGCTATTGGTGATTATACACATACTGTAGTACTTGGCTGATTGCTGCTATTGGTGATTATACACATACTGTAGTACTTGGCTGATTGCTGCTATTGGTGATTATACACATACTGTAGTACTGGGATGATTGCTGCTATTGGTGTTTATACACATACTGTAGTACTGGGATTACTGCTGCTATTGCTGATTATACACATACTGTAGTACTTGGATGATTGCTGCTGTTGGTGTTTATACACATACTGTAGTACTGGGATGATTGCTGCTATTGGTGATTATATACATACTGTAGTACTTGGCTGATTGCTGCTATTGGTGTTTATGCACATACTGTAGTACTGGGATGATTGCTGCTATTGGTGTTTATACACATACTGTAGTACTTGGATGATTGCTGATATTGGTGTTTATACACATACTGTAGTACTGGGATGATTGCTGCTGTTGGTGATTATACACATACTGTAGTACTTGGCTGATTGCTGCTATTGGTGTTTATGCACATACTGTAGTACTGGGCTGATTGCTGCTGTTGGTGTTTATACACATACTGTAGTACTTGGAAGATTGCTGCTGTTGGTGTTTACACACATACCGTAGTACTGGGATGATTGCTGCTATTGGTGTTTACACATACTGTAGTACTTGGATGATTGCTGCTATTGGTGTTTACACACGTACTGTAGTACTTGGATGATTGCTGCTATTGGTGATTATACACATACTGTAGTACTTGGATGATTGCTGCTATTGGTGTTTATGCACATACTGTAGTACTGATATGATTGCTGCTATTGGTGTTTATACACATACTGTAGTACTTGGCTTATTGCTGCTATTGGTGATTATACACATACTGTAGTACTTGGATGATTGCTGCTATTGGTGATTATACACATACTGTAGTACTGGGCTGATTGCTGCTATTGGTGTTTATACACATACTGTAGTACTTGGATGATTGCTGCTATTGCTGTTTATACACATACTGTAGTACTGGGATGATTGCCGCTATTGGTGTTTATACACATACTGTAGTACTGGGATGATAGCTGCTATTGGTGTTTATACACATACTGTAGTACTTGGATGAAAGCTGCTATTGGTGATTATACATATACTGTAGTACTGGGCTGATTGCTGCTATTGGTGATTATACACATACTGTAGTACTTGGATGATTGCTGCTATTGGTGATTATACACATACTGTAGTACTTGGCTGATTGCTGCTATTGGTGTTTATACACATACTGTAGTACTGGGCTGATTGCTTCTATTGGTGATTATACACATACTGTAGTACTTGGATGATAGCTGCTATTGGTGATTATACACATACTGTAGTACTTGGATGATAGCTGCTATTGGTGTTTATACACATACTGTAGTACTGGGCTGATTGCTGCTATTGGTGATTATACTAATACTGTAGTACTTGGATGATTGCTGCTATTGGTGTTTATACACATACTGTAGTACTGGGCTGATTGCTGCTATTGGTGATTATACACATACTGTAGTACTTGGATGATAGCTGCTATTGGTGATTATACACATACTGTAGTAATTGGATGATTGCTGCTATTGGTGATTATACACATACTGTAGTACTTGGCTGATTGCTGCTATTGGTGTTTATACACATACTGTAGTACTGGGCTGATTGCTTCTATTGGTGATTATACACATACTGTAGTACTTGGATGATAGCTGCTATTGGTGTTTATACACATACTGTAGTACTTGGATGATAGCTGCTATTGGTGTTTATACACATACTGTAGTACTGGGCTGATTGCTGCTATTGGTGATTATACAAATATTGTAGTACTTGGATGATTGCTGCTATTGTTGTTTATACACATACTGTAGTACTGGGCTGATTGCTGCTATTGGTGATTATACACATACTGTAGTACTTGGATGATAGCTGCTATTGGTGATTATACACATACTGTAGTACTTGGATGATTGCTGCTATTGGTGTTTATACACATACTGTAGTACTTGGCTGATTGCTGCTATTGGTGTTTATACACATACTGTAGTACTTGGATGATTGCTGCTATTGGTGTTTATACACATACTGTAGTACTTGGATGTTTGCTGCTATTGGTGTTTATACACATACTGTAGTACTTGGCTGATTGCTGCTATTGGTGATTACACACATACTGTATTACTTGGATGATTGCTGCTATTGGTGTTTATACACATACTGTAGTACTTGGATGATTGCTGCTATTGTTGATTATACACATACTATAGTACTTGGCTGATTGCTGCTATTGGTGTTTATACACATACTGTAGTTCTGGGATGATTGCTGCTATTGGTGTTTATACACATACTTTAGTACTTGGATGATTGCTGCTATTGGTGATTATACACATACTGTAGTACTTGGATGATTGCCGCTATTGGTGTTTATGCACATACTGTAGTACTTGGATGATTGCCGCTATTGGTGTTTATACACATACTGTAGTACTTGGATGATTGCTGCTATTGGTGTTTATACACATACTGTAGTACTTGGATGATTGCTGCTATTGGTGTTTATACACATACTGTAGTACTTGGATGATTGCTGCTATTGATGTTTATGCACATACTGTAGTACTGGGATGATTGCCGCTATTGGTGTTTATGCACATACTGTAGTACTGGGATGATTGCTGCTATTGGTGTTTATGCACATACTATAGTACTGGGATGATTGCTGCTATTGGTGTATATACACATACTGTAGTACTTGGATGATTGCTGCTATTGGTATTTATACACATACTGTAGTACTGGGATGATTGCTGCTATTGGTGATTATACACATACTATAGTACTTGGAAGATTGCTGCTATTGGTGATTATACACATACTGTAGTACTTGGATGATTGCTGCTATTGGTGTTTATACACGTACTGTAGTACTTGGAAGATTGCTGCTATTGGTGATTATACACATACTGTAGTACTTGGCTGATTGCTGCTATTGGTGTTTATACACATACTGTAGTACTGGGATGAGTGCTGCTATTGGTGTTTATACACATACTGTAGTACTTGGATGATTGCTGCTATTGGTGTTTATACACATACTGTAGTACTTGGAAGATTGCCGCTATTGGTGTTTATACACATACTGTAGTACTTCGATGATTGCCGCTATTGGTGTTTATGCACATACTGTAGTACTGGGATGATTGCTGCTATTGGTGATTATACACATACTGTAGTACTTGGAGGAATGCTGCTATTGGTGATTCTACACATACAGTAGTACTAGGATGATAGCTGCTATAGGTGTTTATACACATACTATAGTACTTGGATGATTGCTGCTATTGGTGTTTATACACATACTGTAGTACTGGGATGAGTGCTGCTATTGCTGTTTATACACATACTGTAGTACTTGGATGATTGCTGCTATTGGTGTTTATACACATACTGTAGTACTTGGATGATTGCTGCTGTTGGTGATCATACACATACTGTAGTACTTGGCTGATTGCTGCTATTGGTGATTATACACATACTGTAGTACTTGGCTGATTGCTGCTATTGGTGATTATACACATACTGTAGTACTTGGCTGATTGCTGCTATTGGTGATTATACACATACTGTAGTACTGGGATGATTGCTGCTATTGGTGTTTATACACATACTGTAGTACTGGGATGATTGCTGCTATTGGAGTTTATACACATACTGTAGTACTTGGATGATTGCTGCTATTGCTGTTTATACACATACTGTAGTACTTGGCTGATTGCTGCTATTGGTGTTTATGCACATACTGTAGTACTTGGCTGATTGCTGCTATTGGTGATTATACACATACTGTAGTACTGGGATGAGTGCTGCTATTGGTGTTTATACACATACTGTAGTACTTGGAAGATTGCCACTATTGGTGTTTATACACATACTGTAGTACATCGATGATTGCTGCTATTGGTGTTTATGCACATACTGTAGTACTGGGATGATTGCTGCTATTGGTGTTTATACACATACTGTAGTACTTGGAGGAATGCTGCTATTGGTGATTATACACATACTGTAGTACTTGGATGATAGCTGCTATTGGTGTTTATACACATACTATAGTACTTGGATGATTGCTGCTATTGGTGTTTATACACATACTGTAGTACTGGGATGAGTGCTGCTATTGGTGTTTATACACATACTGTAGTACTTGGATGATTGCTGCTATTGGTGTTTATACACATACTGTAGTACTTGGATGATTGCTGCTGTTGGTGATTATACACATACTGTAGTACTTGGCTGATTGCTGCTATTGGTGATTATACACATACTGTAGTACTTGGCTGATTGCTGCTATTGGTGATTATACACATACTGTAGTACTTGGCTGATTGCTGCTATTGGTGATTATACACATACTGTAGTACTGGGATGATTGCTGCTATTGGTGTTTATACACATACTGTAGTACTGGGATTACTGCTGCTATTGCTGATTATACACATACTGTAGTACTTGGATGATTGCTGCTGTTGGTGTTTATACACATACTGTAGTACTGGGATGATTGCTGCTATTGGTGATTATATACATACTGTAGTACTTGGCTGATTGCTGCTATTGGTGTTTATGCACATACTGTAGTACTGGGATGATTGCTGCTATTGGTGTTTATACACATACTGTAGTACTTGGATGATTGCTGATATTGGTGTTTATACACATACTGTAGTACTGGGATGATTGCTGCTGTTGGTGATTATACACATACTGTAGTACTTGGCTGATTGCTGCTATTGGTGTTTATGCACATACTGTAGTACTGGGCTGATTGCTGCTGTTGGTGTTTATACACATACTGTAGTACTTGGAAGATTGCTGCTGTTGGTGTTTACACACATACCGTAGTACTGGGATGATTGCTGCTATTGGTGTTTACACATACTGTAGTACTTGGATGATTGCTGCTATTGGTGTTTACACACGTACTGTAGTACTTGGATGATTGCTGCTATTGGTGATTATACACATACTGTAGTACTTGGATGATTGCTGCTATTGGTGTTTATGCACATACTGTAGTACTGATATGATTGCTGCTATTGGTGTTTATACACATACTGTAGTACTTGGCTTATTGCTGCTATTGGTGATTATACACATACTGTAGTACTTGGATGATTGCTGCTATTGGTGATTATACACATACTGTAGTACTGGGCTGATTGCTGCTATTGGTGTTTATACACATACTGTAGTACTTGGATGATTGCTGCTATTGCTGTTTATACACATACTGTAGTACTGGGATGATTGCCGCTATTGGTGTTTATACACATACTGTAGTACTGGGATGATAGCTGCTATTGGTGTTTATACACATACTGTAGTACTTGGATGAAAGCTGCTATTGGTGATTATACATATACTGTAGTACTGGGCTGATTGCTGCTATTGGTGATTATACACATACTGTAGTACTTGGATGATTGCTGCTATTGGTGATTATACACATACTGTAGTACTTGGCTGATTGCTGCTATTGGTGTTTATACACATACTGTAGTACTGGGCTGATTGCTTCTATTGGTGATTATACACATACTGTAGTACTTGGATGATAGCTGCTATTGGTGATTATACACATACTGTAGTACTTGGATGATAGCTGCTATTGGTGTTTATACACATACTGTAGTACTGGGCTGATTGCTGCTATTGGTGATTATACTAATACTGTAGTACTTGGATGATTGCTGCTATTGGTGTTTATACACATACTGTAGTACTGGGCTGATTGCTGCTATTGGTGATTATACACATACTGTAGTACTTGGATGATAGCTGCTATTGGTGATTATACACATACTGTAGTAATTGGATGATTGCTGCTATTGGTGATTATACACATACTGTAGTACTTGGCTGATTGCTGCTATTGGTGTTTATACACATACTGTAGTACTGGGCTGATTGCTTCTATTGGTGATTATACACATACTGTAGTACTTGGATGATAGCTGCTATTGGTGTTTATACACATACTGTAGTACTTGGATGATAGCTGCTATTGGTGTTTATACACATACTGTAGTACTGGGCTGATTGCTGCTATTGGTGATTATACAAATATTGTAGTACTTGGATGATTGCTGCTATTGTTGTTTATACACATACTGTAGTACTGGGCTGATTGCTGCTATTGGTGATTATACACATACTGTAGTACTTGGATGATAGCTGCTATTGGTGATTATACACATACTGTAGTACTTGGATGATTGCTGCTATTGGTGTTTATACACATACTGTAGTACTTGGCTGATTGCTGCTATTGGTGTTTATACACATACTGTAGTACTTGGATGATTGCTGCTATTGGTGTTTATACACATACTGTAGTACTTGGATGTTTGCTGCTATTGGTGTTTATACACATACTGTAGTACTTGGCTGATTGCTGCTATTGGTGATTACACACATACTGTATTACTTGGATGATTGCTGCTATTGGTGTTTATACACATACTGTAGTACTTGGATGATTGCTGCTATTGTTGATTATACACATACTATAGTACTTGGCTGATTGCTGCTATTGGTGTTTATACACATACTGTAGTTCTGGGATGATTGCTGCTATTGGTGTTTATACACATACTTTAGTACTTGGATGATTGCTGCTATTGGTGATTATACACATACTGTAGTACTTGGATGATTGCCGCTATTGGTGTTTATGCACATACTGTAGTACTTGGATGATTGCCGCTATTGGTGTTTATACACATACTGTAGTACTTGGATGATTGCTGCTATTGGTGTTTATACACATACTGTAGTACTTGGATGATTGCTGCTATTGGTGTTTATACACATACTGTAGTACTTGGATGATTGCTGCTATTGATGTTTATGCACATACTGTAGTACTGGGATGATTGCCGCTATTGGTGTTTATGCACATACTGTAGTACTGGGATGATTGCTGCTATTGGTGTTTATGCACATACTATAGTACTGGGATGATTGCTGCTATTGGTGTATATACACATACTGTAGTACTTGGATGATTGCTGCTATTGGTATTTATACACATACTGTAGTACTGGGATGATTGCTGCTATTGGTGATTATACACATACTATAGTACTTGGAAGATTGCTGCTATTGGTGATTATACACATACTGTAGTACTTGGATGATTGCTGCTATTGGTGTTTATACACGTACTGTAGTACTTGGAAGATTGCTGCTATTGGTGATTATACACATACTGTAGTACTTGGCTGATTGCTGCTATTGGTGTTTATACACATACTGTAGTACTGGGATGAGTGCTGCTATTGGTGTTTATACACATACTGTAGTACTTGGATGATTGCTGCTATTGGTGTTTATACACATACTGTAGTACTTGGAAGATTGCCGCTATTGGTGTTTATACACATACTGTAGTACTTCGATGATTGCCGCTATTGGTGTTTATGCACATACTGTAGTACTGGGATGATTGCTGCTATTGGTGATTATACACATACTGTAGTACTTGGAGGAATGCTGCTATTGGTGATTCTACACATACAGTAGTACTAGGATGATAGCTGCTATAGGTGTTTATACACATACTATAGTACTTGGATGATTGCTGCTATTGGTGTTTATACACATACTGTAGTACTGGGATGAGTGCTGCTATTGCTGTTTATACACATACTGTAGTACTTGGATGATTGCTGCTATTGGTGTTTATACACATACTGTAGTACTTGGATGATTGCTGCTGTTGGTGATCATACACATACTGTAGTACTTGGCTGATTGCTGCTATTGGTGATTATACACATACTGTAGTACTTGGCTGATTGCTGCTATTGGTGATTATACACATACTGTAGTACTTGGCTGATTGCTGCTATTGGTGATTATACACATACTGTAGTACTGGGATGATTGCTGCTATTGGTGTTTATACACATACTGTAGTACTGGGATGATTGCTGCTATTGGAGTTTATACACATACTGTAGTACTTGGATGATTGCTGCTATTGCTGTTTATACACATACTGTAGTACTTGGATGATTGCTGCTATTGGTGTTTATGCACATACTGTAGTACTTGGATTACAGCTGCTATTGCTGATTATACACATACTGTAGTACTGGGATGATGGCTGCTATTGGTGTTTATACACATACTGTAGTACTGGGATGATTGCTGCTATTGGTGATTATATACATACTGTAGTACTTGGCTGATTGCTGCTATTGGTGTTTATGCACATACTGTAGTACTTGGATGATTGCTGCTATTGGTGTTTATGCACATACTGTAGTACTGGGATTACTGCTGCTATTGCTGATTATACACATACTGTAGTACTGGGATGATTGCTGCTATTGGTGATTATTTACATACTGTAGTACTTGGCTGATTGCTGCTATTGGTGTTTATGCACATGCTGTAGTACTTGGCTGATTGCTGCTATTGGTGTTTATGCACATACTGTAGTACTGGGATGATTGCTGATATTGGTGTTTATACACATACTGTAGTACTGGGATGATTGCTGCTATTGGTGTTTATACACATACTGTAGTACTTGGATGATTGCTGCTGTTGGTGATTATACACATACTGTAGTACTTGGCTGATTGCTGCTATTGGTGTTTATGCACATACTGTAGTACTGGGCTGATTGCTGCTGTTGGTGTTTATACACATACCGTAGTACTTGGAAGATTGCTGCTGTTGGTGTTTACACACATACCGTAGTACTAGGATGATTGCTGCTATTGGTGTTTACACATACTGTAGTACTTGGATGACTGCTGCTATTGGTGTTTACACACGTACTGTAGTACTTGGATGATTGCTGCTATTGGTGATTATACACATACTGTAGTACTTGGATGATTGCTGCTATTGGTGTTTATGCACATACTGTAGTACTGATATGATTGCTGCTATTGGTGTTTATACACATACTGTAGTACTTGGATGATTGCTGCTATTGGTGTTTATACACATACTGTAGTACTTGGCTGATTGCTGCTATTGGTGTTTATCCACATACTGTAGTACTTGGCTGATTGCTGCTATTGGTGATTATACACATACTGTAGTACTTGGATGATTGCTGCTATTGGTGATTATACACATACTGTAGTACTGGGATGATTGCTGCTATTGGTGTTTATGCACATACTGTAGTACTGGGATGATTGCTGCTATTGGTGTTTATACACATACTGTAGTACTTGGATGATTGCTGCTATTGGTGATTATACACATACTGTAGTACTTGGATGATTGCCGCTATTGGTGTTTATGCACATACTGTAGTACTTGGATGATTGCCGCTATTGGTGTTTATACACATACTGTAGTACTTGGATGATTGCCGCTATTGGTGTTTTTAAACATACTGTAATACTGGGATTAGTGCTGCTATTGGTGTATATACACATACTGTAGTACTTGGATGATTGCTGCTATTGGTATTTATGCACATACTGTAGTACTTGGATGATTGCCGCTATTGGTGTTTATGCACATACTGTAGTACTTGGATGATTGCCGCTATTGGTGTTTATACACATACTGTAGTACTTGGATGATTGCCGCTATTGGTGTTTATACACATACTGTAGTACTTGGCTGATTGCTGCTATTGGTGTTTATACACATACTGTAGTACTTGGATGATTGCCGCTATTGGTGTTTATACACATACTGTAGTACTTGGATGATTGCTGCTATTGGTGTTTATACACATACTGTAGTACTTGGATGATTGCTGCTATTGATGTTTATACACATACTGTAGTACTGGGATGATTGCAGCTATTGGTGTTTATGCACATACTGTAGTACTGGGATGATTGCTGCTATTGGTGTTTATGCACATACTATAGTACTGTGATGATTGCTGCTATTGGTGTATATACACATACTGTAGTACTTGGATGATTGCTGCTATTGGTATTTATACACATACTGTAGTACTGGGATGATTGCTGCTATTGGTGATTATACACATACTGTAGTACTTGGAAGATTGCTGCTATTGGTGATTATACACATACTGTAGTACTTGGATGATTGCTGCTATTGGTGTTTATACACATACTGTAGTACTTGGATGATTGCTGCTATTGGTGTTTATACACATACTGTAGTACTGGGATGAGTGCTGCTATTGGTGTTTATACATATACTGTAGTACTTGGATGATTGCTGCTATTGGTGTTTATACACATACTGTAGTACTTGGATGATTGCTGCTGTTGGTGATTATACACATACTGTAGTACTTGGCTGATTGCTGCTTTTGGTGATTATACACATACTGTAGTACTTGGCTGATTGCTGCTATTGGTGATTATACACATACTGTAGTACTTGGCTGATTGCTGCTATTGGTGATTCTACACATACTGTAGTACTGGGATGAGTGCTGCTATTGGTGTTTATACACATACTGTAGTACTTGGAAGATTGCCGCTATTGGTGTTTATACACATACTGTAGTACATCGATGATTGCTGCTATTGGTGTTTATGCACATACTGTAGTACTGGGATGATTGCTGCTATTGGTGTTTATACACATACTGTAGTACTTGGAGGAATGCTGCTATTGGTGATTATACACATACTGTAGTACTTGGATGATAGCTGCTATTGGTGTTTATACACATACTATAGTACTTGGATGATTGCTGCTATTGGTGTTTATACACATACTGTAGTACTGGGATGAGTGCTGCTATTGGTGTTTATACACATACTGTAGTACTTGGATGATTGCTGCTATTGGTGTTTATACACATACTGTAGTACTTGGATGATTCCTGCTGTTGGTGATTATACACATACTGTAGTACTTGGCTGATTGCTGCTATTGGTGATTATACACATACTGTAGTACTTGGCTGATTGCTGCTATGGGTGATTATACACATACTGTAGTACTTGGCTGATTGCTGCTATTGGTGATTATACACATACTGTAGTACTGGGATGATTGCTGCTATTGGTGTTTATACACATACTGTAGTACTGGGATGATTGCTGCTATTGGTGATTATACACATACTGTAGTACTTGGCTGATTGCTGCTATTGGTGATTATACACATACTGTAGTACTGGGATGATTGCTGCTATTGGTGTTTATACACATACTGTAGTACTTGGATGATTGCTGCTATTGGTGTTTATGCACATACTGTAGTACTGGGATGATTGCTGCTATTGGTGTTTATACACATACTGTAGTACTTGGAGGAATGCTGCTATTGGTGATTATACACATACTGTAGTACTGGGATGATTGCTGCTATTGGTGATTATATACATACTGTAGTACTTGGATGATTGCTGCTATTGCTGTTTATACACATACTGTAGTACTTGGATGATTGCTGCTATTGGTGTTTATACACATACTGTAGTACTGGGATGATTGCTGCTATTGGTGATTATATACATACTGTAGTACTTGGCTGATTGCTGCTATTGGTGTTTATGCACATACTGTAGTACTTGGAAGATTGCTGCTATTGGTGTTTATGCACATACTGTAGTACTGGGATTACTGCTGCTATTGCTGATTATACACATACTGTAGTACTTGGATGATTGCTGCTGTTGGTATTTATACACATACTGTAGTACTGGGATGATTGCTGCTATTGGTGATTATATACATACTGTAGTACTTGGCTGATTGCTGCTATTGGTGTTTATGCACATACTGTAGTACTGGGATGATTGCTGCTATTGGTGTTTATACACATACTGTAGTACTTGGATGATTGCTGATATTGGTGTTTATACACATACTGTAGTACTGGGATGATTGCTGCTATTGGTGTTTATACACATACTGTAGTACTTGGATGATTGCTGCTGTTGGTGATTATACACATACTGTAGTACTTGGCTGATTGCTGCTATTGGTGTTTATGCACATACTGTAGTACTGGGCTGATTGCTGCTGTTGGTGTTTATACACATACTGTAGTACTTGGAAGATTGCTGCTGTTGGTGTTTACACACATACCGTAGTACTGGGATGATTGCTGCTATTGGTGTTTACACATACTGTAGTACTTGGATGATTGCTGCTATTGGTGTTTACACACGTACTGTAGTACTTGGATGATTGCTGCTATTGGTGATTATACACATACTGTAGTACTTGGATGATTGCTGCTATTGGTGTTTATGCACATACTGTAGTACTGATATGATTGCTGCTATTGGTGTTTATACACATACTGTAGTACTTGGATGATTGCTGCTATTGGTGTTTATCCACATACTGTAGTACTTGGCTTATTGCTGCTATTGGTGATTATACACATACTGTAGTACTTGGATGATTGCTGCTATTGGTGATTATACACATACTGTAGTACTGGGCTGATTGCTGCTATTGGTGTTTATACACATACTGTAGTACTTGGATGATTGCTGCTATTGCTGTTTATACACATACTGTAGTACTGGGATGATTGCCGCTATTGGTGTTTATACACATACTGTAGTACTGGGATGATAGCTGCTATTGGTGTTTATACACATACTGTAGTACTTGGATGAAAGCTGCTATTGGTGATTATACATATACTGTAGTACTGGGCTGATTGCTGCTATTGGTGATTATACACATACTGTAGTACTTGGATGATTGCTGCTATTGGTGATTATACACATACTGTAGTACTGGGCTGATTGCTGCTATTGGTGATTATACTAATACTGTAGTACTTGGATGATTGCTGCTATTGGTGTTTATACACATACTGTAGTACTGGGCTGATTGCTGCTATTGGTGATTATACACATACTGTAGTACTTGGATGATAGCTGCTATTGGTGATTATACACATACTGTAGTAATTGGATGATTGCTGCTATTGGTGATTATACACATACTGTAGTACTTGGCTGATTGCTGCTATTGGTGTTTATACACATACTGTAGTACTGGGCTGATTGCTTCTATTGGTGATTATACACATACTGTAGTACTTGGATGATAGCTGCTATTGGTGTTTATACACATACTGTAGTACTTGGATGATAGCTGCTATTGGTGTTTATACACATACTGTAGTACTGGGCTGATTGCTGCTATTGGTGATTATACAAATATTGTAGTACTTGGATGATTGCTGCTATTGTTGTTTATACACATACTGTAGTACTGGGCTGATTGCTGCTATTGGTGATTATACACATACTGTAGTACTTGGATGATAGCTGCTATTGGTGATTATACACATACTGTAGTACTTGGATGATTGCTGCTATTGGTGTTTATACACATACTGTAGTACTTGGCTGATTGCTGCTATTGGTGTTTATACACATACTGTAGTACTTGGATGATTGCTGCTATTGGTGTTTATACACATACTGTAGTACTTGGATGTTTGCTGCTATTGGTGTTTATACACATACTGTAGTACTTGGCTGATTGCTGCTATTGGTGATTACACACATACTGTATTACTTGGATGATTGCTGCTATTGGTGTTTATACACATACTGTAGTACTTGGATGATTGCTGCTATTGTTGATTATACACATACTATAGTACTTGGCTGATTGCTGCTATTGGTGTTTATACACATACTGTAGTTCTGGGATGATTGCTGCTATTGGTGTTTATACACATACTTTAGTACTTGGATGATTGCTGCTATTGGTGATTATACACATACTGTAGTACTTGGATGATTGCCGCTATTGGTGTTTATGCACATACTGTAGTACTTGGATGATTGCCGCTATTGGTGTTTATACACATACTGTAGTACTTGGATGATTGCTGCTATTGGTGTTTATACACATACTGTAGTACTTGGATGATTGCTGCTATTGGTGTTTATACACATACTGTAGTACTTGGATGATTGCTGCTATTGATGTTTATGCACATACTGTAATACTGGGATGATTGCCGCTATTGGTGTTTATGCACATACTGTAGTACTGGGATGATTGCTGCTATTGGTGTTTATGCACATACTATAGTACTGGGATGATTGCTGCTATTGGTGTATATACACATACTGTAGTACTTGGATGATTGCTGCTATTGGTATTTATACACATACTGTAGTACTGGGATGATTGCTGCTATTGGTGATTATACACATACTATAGTACTTGGAAGATTGCTGCTATTGGTGATTATACACATACTGTAGTACTTGGATGATTGCTGCTATTGGTGTTTATACACGTACTGTAGTACTTGGAAGATTGCTGCTATTGGTGATTATACACATACTGTAGTACTTGGCTGATTGCTGCTATTGGTGTTTATACACATACTGTAGTACTGGGATGAGTGCTGCTATTGGTGTTTATACACATACTGTAGTACTTGGATGATTGCTGCTATTGGTGTTTATACACATACTGTAGTACTTGGAAGATTGCCGCTATTGGTGTTTATACACATACTGTAGTACTTCGATGATTGCCGCTATTGGTGTTTATGCACATACTGTAGTACTGGGATGATTGCTGCTATTGGTGATTATACACATACTGTAGTACTTGGAGGAATGCTGCTATTGGTGATTCTACACATACAGTAGTACTAGGATGATAGCTGCTATAGGTGTTTATACACATACTATAGTACTTGGATGATTGCTGCTATTGGTGTTTATACACATACTGTAGTACTGGGATGAGTGCTGCTATTGCTGTTTATACACATACTGTAGTACTTGGATGATTGCTGCTATTGGTGTTTATACACATACTGTAGTACTTGGATGATTGCTGCTGTTGGTGATCATACACATACTGTAGTACTTGGCTGATTGCTGCTATTGGTGATTATACACATACTGTAGTACTTGGCTGATTGCTGCTATTGGTGATTATACACATACTGTAGTACTTGGCTGATTGCTGCTATTGGTGATTATACACATACTGTAGTACTGGGATGATTGCTGCTATTGGTGTTTATACACATACTGTAGTACTGGGATGATTGCTGCTATTGGAGTTTATACACATACTGTAGTACTTGGATGATTGCTGCTATTGCTGTTTATACACATACTGTAGTACTTGGATGATTGCTGCTATTGGTGTTTATGCACATACTGTAGTACTTGGATTACAGCTGCTATTGCTGATTATACACATACTGTAGTACTGGGATGATGGCTGCTATTGGTGTTTATACACATACTGTAGTACTGGGATGATTGCTGCTATTGGTGATTATATACATACTGTAGTACTTGGCTGATTGCTGCTATTGGTGTTTATGCACATACTGTAGTACTTGGATGATTGCTGCTATTGGTGTTTATGCACATACTGTAGTACTGGGATTACTGCTGCTATTGCTGATTATACACATACTGTAGTACTGGGATGATTGCTGCTATTGGTGATTATTTACATACTGTAGTACTTGGCTGATTGCTGCTATTGGTGTTTATGCACATGCTGTAGTACTTGGCTGATTGCTGCTATTGGTGTTTATGCACATACTGTAGTACTGGGATGATTGCTGATATTGGTGTTTATACACATACTGTAGTACTGGGATGATTGCTGCTATTGGTGTTTATACACATACTCTAGTACTTGGATGATTGCTGCTGTTGGTGATTATACACATACTGTAGTACTTGGCTGATTGCTGCTATTGGTGTTTATGCACATACTGTAGTACTGGGCTGATTGCTGCTGTTGGTGTTTATACACATACCGTAGTACTTGGAAGATTGCTGCTGTTGGTGTTTACACACATACCGTAGTACTAGGATGATTGCTGCTATTGGTGTTTACACATACTGTAGTACTTGGATGACTGCTGCTATTGGTGTTTACACACGTACTGTAGTACTTGGATGATTGCTGCTATTGGTGATTATACACATACTGTAGTACTTGGATGATTGCTGCTATTGGTGTTTATGCACATACTGTAGTACTGATATGATTGCTGCTATTGGTGTTTATACACATACTGTAGTACTTGGATGATTGCTGCTATTGGTGTTTATACACATACTGTAGTACTTGGCTGATTGCTGCTATTGGTGTTTATCCACATACTGTAGTACTTGGCTGATTGCTGCTATTGGTGATTATACACATACTGTAGTACTTGGATGATTGCTGCTATTGGTGATTATACACATACTGTAGTACTGGGATGATTGCTGCTATTGGTGTTTATGCACATACTGTAGTACTGGGATGATTGCTGCTATTGGTGTTTATACACATACTGTAGTACTTGGATGATTGCTGCTATTGGTGATTATACACATACTGTAGTACTTGGATGATTGCCGCTATTGGTGTTTATGCACATACTGTAGTACTTGGATGATTGCCGCTATTGGTGTTTATACACATACTGTAGTACTTGGATGATTGCCGCTATTGGTGTTTTTAAACATACTGTAATACTGGGATTAGTGCTGCTATTGGTGTATATACACATACTGTAGTACTTGGATGATTGCTGCTATTGGTATTTATGCACATACTGTAGTACTTGGATGATTGCCGCTATTGGTGTTTATGCACATACTGTAGTACTTGGATGATTGCCGCTATTGGTGTTTATACACATACTGTAGTACTTGGATGATTGCCGCTATTGGTGTTTATACACATACTGTAGTACTTGGCTGATTGCTGCTATTGGTGTTTATACACATACTGTAGTACTTGGATGATTGCCGCTATTGGTGTTTATACACATACTGTAGTACTTGGATGATTGCTGCTATTGGTGTTTATACACATACTGTAGTACTTGGATGATTGCTGCTATTGATGTTTATACACATACTGTAGTACTGGGATGATTGCAGCTATTGGTGTTTATGCACATACTGTAGTACTGGGATGATTGCTGCTATTGGTGTTTATGCACATACTATAGTACTGGGATGATTGCTGCTATTGGTGTATATACACATACTGTAGTACTTGGATGATTGCTGCTATTGGTATTTATACACATACTGTAGTACTGGGATGATTGCTGCTATTGGTGATTATACACATACTGTAGTACTTGGAAGATTGCTGCTATTGGTGATTATACACATACTGTAGTACTTGGATGATTGCTGCTATTGGTGTTTATACACATACTGTAGTACTTGGATGATTGCTGCTATTGGTGTTTATACACATACTGTAGTACTGGGATGAGTGCTGCTATTGGTGTTTATACATATACTGTAGTACTTGGATGATTGCTGCTATTGGTGTTTATACACATACTGTAGTACTTGGATGATTGCTGCTGTTGGTGATTATACACATACTGTAGTACTTGGCTGATTGCTGCTTTTGGTGATTATACACATACTGTAGTACTTGGCTGATTGCTGCTATTGGTGATTATACACATACTGTAGTACTTGGCTGATTGCTGCTATTGGTGATTCTACACATACTGTAGTACTGGGATGAGTGCTGCTATTGGTGTTTATACACATACTGTAGTACTTGGAAGATTGCCGCTATTGGTGTTTATACACATACTGTAGTACATCGATGATTGCTGCTATTGGTGTTTATGCACATACTGTAGTACTGGGATGATTGCTGCTATTGGTGTTTATACACATACTGTAGTACTTGGAGGAATGCTGCTATTGGTGATTATACACATACTGTAGTACTTGGATGATAGCTGCTATTGGTGTTTATACACATACTATAGTACTTGGATGATTGCTGCTATTGGTGTTTATACACATACTGTAGTACTGGGATGAGTGCTGCTATTGGTGTTTATACACATACTGTAGTACTTGGATGATTGCTGCTATTGGTGTTTATACACATACTGTAGTACTTGGATGATTCCTGCTGTTGGTGATTATACACATACTGTAGTACTTGGCTGATTGCTGCTATTGGTGATTATACACATACTGTAGTACTTGGCTGATTGCTGCTATGGGTGATTATACACATACTGTAGTACTTGGCTGATTGCTGCTATTGGTGATTATACACATACTGTAGTACTGGGATGATTGCTGCTATTGGTGTTTATACACATACTGTAGTACTGGGATGATTGCTGCTATTGGTGATTATACACATACTGTAGTACTTGGCTGATTGCTGCTATTGGTGATTATACACATACTGTAGTACTGGGATGATTGCTGCTATTGGTGTTTATACACATACTGTAGTACTTGGATGATTGCTGCTATTGGTGTTTATGCACATACTGTAGTACTGGGATGATTGCTGCTATTGGTGTTTATACACATACTGTAGTACTTGGAGGAATGCTGCTATTGGTGATTATACACATACTGTAGTACTGGGATGATTGCTGCTATTGGTGATTATATACATACTGTAGTACTTGGATGATTGCTGCTATTGCTGTTTATACACATACTGTAGTACTTGGATGATTGCTGCTATTGGTGATTATATACATACTGTAGTACTTGGCTGATTGCTGCTATTGGTGTTTATGCACATACTGTAGTACTTGGAAGATTGCTGCTATTGGTGTTTATGCACATACTGTAGTACTGGGATTACTGCTGCTATTGCTGATTATACACATACTGTAGTACTTGGATGATTGCTGCTGTTGGTATTTATACACATACTGTAGTACTGGGATGATTGCTGCTATTGGTGATTATATACATACTGTAGTACTTGGCTGATTGCTGCTATTGGTGTTTATGCACATACTGTAGTACTGGGATGATTGCTGCTATTGGTGTTTATACACATACTGTAGTACTTGGATGATTGCTGATATTGGTGTTTATACACATACTGTAGTACTGGGATGATTGCTGCTATTGGTGTTTATACACATACTGTAGTACTTGGATGATTGCTGCTGTTGGTGATTATACACATACTGTAGTACTTGGCTGATTGCTGCTATTGGTGTTTATGCACATACTGTAGTACTGGGCTGATTGCTGCTGTTGGTGTTTATACACATACTGTAGTACTTGGAAGATTGCTGCTGTTGGTGTTTACACACATACCGTAGTACTGGGATGATTGCTGCTATTGGTGTTTACACATACTGTAGTACTTGGATGATTGCTGCTATTGGTGTTTACACACGTACTGTAGTACTTGGATGATTGCTGCTATTGGTGATTATACACATACTGTAGTACTTGGATGATTGCTGCTATTGGTGTTTATGCACATACTGTAGTACTGATATGATTGCTGCTATTGGTGTTTATACACATACTGTAGTACTTGGATGATTGCTGCTATTGGTGTTTATCCACATACTGTAGTACTTGGCTTATTGCTGCTATTGGTGATTATACACATACTGTAGTACTTGGATGATTGCTGCTATTGGTGATTATACACATACTGTAGTACTGGGCTGATTGCTGCTATTGGTGTTTATACACATACTGTAGTACTTGGATGATTGCTGCTATTGCTGTTTATACACATACTGTAGTACTGGGATGATTGCCGCTATTGGTGTTTATACACATACTGTAGTACTGGGATGATAGCTGCTATTGGTGTTTATACACATACTGTAGTACTTGGATGAAAGCTGCTATTGGTGATTATACATATACTGTAGTACTGGGCTGATTGCTGCTATTGGTGATTATACACATACTGTAGTACTTGGATGATTGCTGCTATTGGTGATTATACACATACTGTAGTACTTGGCTGATTGCTGCTATTGGTGTTTATACACATACTGTAGTACTGGGCTGATTGCTTCTATTGGTGATTATACACATACTGTAGTACTTGGATGATAGCTGCTATTGGTGATTATACACATACTGTAGTACTTGGATAATAGCTGCTATTGGTGTTTATACACATACTGTAGTACTGGGCTGATTGCTGCTATTGGTGATTATACAAATACTGTAGTACTTGGATGATTGCTGCTATTGGTGTTTATACACATACTGTAGTACTGGGCTGATTGCTGCTATTGGTGATTATACACATACTGTAGTACTTGGATGATAGCTGCTATTGGTGATTATACACATACTGTAGTAATTGGATGATTGCTGCTATTGGTGATTATACACATACTGTAGTACTTGGCTGATTGCTGCTATTGGTGTTTATACACATACTGTAGTACTGGGCTGATTGCTTCTATTGGTGATTATACACATACTGTAGTACTTGGATGATAGCTGCTATTGGTGATTATACACATACTGTAGTACTTGGATGATAGCTGCTATTGGTGTTTATACACATACTGTAGTACTGGGCTGATTGCTGCTATTGGTGATTATACAAATACTGTAGTACTTGGATGATTGCTGCTATTGGTGTTTATACACATACTGTAGTACTGGGCTGATTGCAGCTATTGGTGATTATACACATACTGTAGTACTTGGATGATAGCTGCTATTGGTGATTATACACATACTGTAGTACTTGGATGATTGCTGCTATTGGTGTTTATACACATACTGTAGTACTTGGCTGATTGCTGCTATTGGTGTTTATACACATACTGTAGTACTTGGATGATTGCTGCTATTGGTGTTTATACACATACTGTAGTACTTGGATGTTTGCTGCTATTGGTGTTTATACACATACTGTAGTACTTGGCTGATTGCTGCTATTGGTGATTACACACATACTGTATTACTTGGATGATTGCTGCTATTGGTGATTATACACATACTGTAGTACTTGGCTGATTGCTGCTATTGGTGTTTATACACATACTGTAGTTCTGGGATGATTGCTGCTATTGGTGTTTATACACATACTTTAGTACTTGGATGATTGCTGCTATTGGTGATTATACACATACTGTAGTACTTGGATGATTGCCGCTATTGGTGTTTATGCACATACTGTAGTACTTGGATGATTGCCGCTATTGGTGTTTATACACATACTGTAGTACTTGGATGATTGCTGCTATTGGTGTTTATACACATACTGTAGTACTTGGATGATTGCTGCTATTGGTGTTTATACACATACTATAGTACTTGGATGATTGCTGCTATTGATGTTTATACACATACTGTAGTACTGGGATGATTGCCGCTATTGGTGTTTATGCACATACTGTAGTACTGGGCTGATTGCTTCTATTGGTGATTATACACATACTGTAGTACTTGGATGATAGCTGCTATTGGTGATTATACACATACTGTAGTACTTGGATGATAGCTGCTATTGGTGTTTATACACATACTGTAGTACTGGGCTGATTGCTGCTATTGGTGATTATACAAATACTGTAGTACTTGGATGATTGCTGCTATTGGTGTTTATACACATACTGTAGTACTGGGCTGATTGCTGCTATTGGTGATTATACACATACTGTAGTACTTGGATGATAGCTGCTATTGGTGATTATACACATACTGTAGTACTTGGATGATTGCTGCTATTGGTGTTTATACACATACTGTAGTACTTGGCTGATTGCTGCTATTGGTGTTTATACACATACTGTAGTACTTGGATGATTGCTGCTATTGGTGTTTATACACATACTGTAGTACTTGGATGTTTGCTGCTATTGGTGTTTATACACATACTGTAGTACTTGGCTGATTGCTGCTATTGGTGATTACACACATACTGTATTACTTGGATGATTGCTGCTATTGGTGTTTATACACATACTGTAGTACTTGGATGATTGCTGCTATTGGTGATTATACACATACTGTAGTACTTGGCTGATTGCTGCTATTGGTGTTTATACACATACTGTAGTTCTGGGATGATTGCTGCTATTGGTGTTTATACACATACTTTAGTACTTGGATGATTGCTGCTATTGGTGATTATACACATACTGTAGTACTTGGATGATTGCCGCTATTGGTGTTTATGCACATACTGTAGTACTTGGATGATTGCCGCTATTGGTGTTTATACACATACTGTAGTACTTGGATGATTGCTGCTATTGGTGTTTATACACATACTGTAGTACTTGGATGATTGCTGCTATTGGTGTTTATACACATACTGTAGTACTTGGATGATTGCTGCTATTGATGTTTATACACATACTGTAGTACTGGGATGATTGCCGCTATTGGTGTTTATGCACATACTGTAGTACTGGGATGATTGCTGCTATTGGTGTTTATGCACATACTATAGTACTGGGATGATTGCTGCTATTGGTGTATATACACATACTGTAGTACTTGGATGATTGCTGCTATTGGTATTTATACACATACTGTAGTACTGGGATGATTGCTGCTATTGGTGATTATACACATACCATAGTACTTGGAAGATTGCTGCTATTGGTGATTATACACATACTGTAGTACTTGGATGATTGCTGCTATTGGTGTTTATACACATACTGTAGTACTTGGAAGATTGCTGCTATTGGTGATTATACACATACTGTAGTACTTGGCTGATTGCTGCTATTGGTGTTTATACACATACTGTAGTACTGGGATGAGTGCTGCTATTGGTGTTTATACACATACTGTAGTACTTGGATGATTGCTGCTGTTGGTGATTATACACATACTGTAGTACTTGGCTGATTGCTGCTTTTGGTGATTATACACATACTGTAGTACTTGGCTGATTGCTGCTATTGGTGTTAATACACATACTGTAGTACTTGGATGATTGCTGCTATTGGTGTTTATGCACATACTGTAGTACTTGGATGATTGCCGCTATTGGTGTTTATACACATACTGTAGTACTTGGATGATTGCCGCTATTGGTGTTTATACACATACTGTAGTACTTGGATGATTGCTGCTATTGGTGTTTATACACATACTGTAGTACTTGGATGATTGCTGCTATTGATGTTTATACACATACTGTAGTACTGGGATGATTGCCGCTATTGGTGTTTATGCACATACTGTAGTACTGGGATGATTGCTGCTATTGGTGTTTATGCACATACTATAGTACTGGGATGATTGCTGCTATTGGTGTATATACACATACTGTAGTACTTGGATGATTGCTGCTATTGGTATTTATACACATACTGTAGTACTGGGATGATTGCTGCTATTGGTGATTATACACATACTGTAGTACTTGGAAGATTGCTGCTATTGGTGATTATACACATACTGTAGTACTTGGATGATTGCTGCTATTGGTGTTTATACACATACTGTAGTACTTGGATGATTGCTGCTATTGGTGTTTATACACATACTGTAGTACTGGGATGAGTGCTGCTATTGGTGTTTATACACATACTGTAGTACTTGGATGATTGCTGCTATTGGTGTTTATACACATACTGTAGTACTTGGATGATTGCTGCTGTTGGTGATTATACACATACTGTAGTACTTGGCTGATTGCTGCTTTTGGTGATTATACACATACTGTAGTACTTGGCTGATTGCTGCTATTGGTGATGATACACATACTGTAGTACTTGGCTGATTGCTGCTATTGGTGATTCTACACATACTGTAGTACTGGGATGAGTGCTGCTATTGGTGTTTATACACATACTGTAGTACTTGGAAGATTGCCGCTATTGGTGTTTATACACATACTGTAGTACATCGATGATTGCTGCTATTGGTGTTTATGCACATACTGTAGTACTGGGATGATTGCTGCTATTGGTGTTTATACACATACTGTAGTACTTGGAGGAATGCTGCTATTGGTGATTATACACATACTGTAGTACTTGGATGATAGCTGCTATTGGTGTTTATACACATACTATAGTACTTGGATGATTGCTGCTATTGGTGTTTATACACATACTGTAGTACTGGGATGAGTGCTGCTATTGGTGTTTATGCACATACTGTAGTACTGGGCTGATTGCTGCTGTTGGTGTTTATACACATACTGTAGTACTTGGAAGATTGCTGCTGTTGGTGTTTACACACATACCGTAGTACTGGGATGATTGCTGCTATTGGTGTTTACACATACTGTAGTACTTGGATGATTGCTGCTATTGGTGTTTACACACGTACTGTAGTACTTGGATGATAGCTGCTATTGGTGATTATACACATACTGTAGTACTTGGATGATTGCTGCTATTGGTGTTTATACACATACTGTAGTACTTGGCTGATTGCTGCTATTGGTGTTTATACACATACTGTAGTACTTGGATGATTGCTGCTATTGGTGTTTATACACATACTGTAGTACTTGGCTGATTGCTGCTATTGGTGATTATACACATACTGTAGTACTGGGATGATTGCTGCTATTGGTGTTTATACACATACTGTAGTACTTGGATGATTGCTGCTATTGGAGTTTATACACATACTGTAGTACTGGGATGATTGCTGCTATTGGTGATTATATACATACTGTAGTACTTGGCTGATTGCTGCCATTGGTGTTTATGCACATACTGTAGTACTTGGAAGATTGCTGCTATTGGTGTTTATGCACATACTGTAGTACTGGGATTACTGCTGCTATTGCTGATTATACACATACTGTAGTACTTGGATGATTGCTGCTGTTGGTGTTTATACACATACTGTAGTACTGGGATGATTGCTGCTATTGGTGATTATATACATACTGTAGTACTTGGCTGATTGCTGCTATTGGTGTTTATGCACATACTGTAGTACTGGGATGATTGCTGCTATTGGTGTTTATACACATACTGTAGTACTTGGATGATTGCTGATATTGGTGTTTATACACATACTGTAGTACTGGGATGATTGCTGCTATTGGTGTTTATACACATACTGTAGTACTTGGATGATTGCTGCTGTTGGTGATTATACACATACTGTAGTACTTGGCTGATTGCTGCTATTGGTGTTTATGCACATACTGTAGTACTGGGCTGATTGCTGCTGTTGGTGTTTATACACATACTGTAGTACTTGGAAGATTGCTGCTGTTGGTGTTTACACACATACCGTAGTACTGGGATGATTGCTGCTATTGGTGTTTACACATACTGTAGTACTTGGATGATTGCTGCTATTGGTGTTTACACACGTACTGTAGTACTTGGATGATTGCTGCTATTGGTGATTATACACATACTGTAGTAATTGGATGATTGCTGCTATTGGTGTTTATGCACATACTGTAGTACTGATATGATTGCTGCTATTGGTGTTTATACACATACTGTAGTACTTGGATGATTGCTGCTATTGGTGTTTATCCACATACTGTAGTACTTGGCTTATTGCTGCTATTGGTGATTATACACATACTGTAGTACTTGGATGATTGCTGCTATTGGTGATTATACACATACTGTAGTACTGGGCTGATTGCTGCTATTGGTGTTTATACACATACTGTAGTACTTGGATGATTGCTGCTATTGCTGTTTATACACATACTGTAGTACTGGGATGATTGCCGCTATTGGTGTTTATACACATACTGTAGTACTGGGATGATAGCTGCTATTGGTGTTTATACACATACTGTAGTACTTGGATGAAAGCTGCTGTTGGTGATTATACATATACTGTAGTACTGGGCTGATTGCTGCTATTGGTGATTATACACATACTGTAGTACTTGGATGATTGCTGCTATTGGTGATTATACACATACTGTAGTACTTGGCTGATTGCTGCTATTGGTGTTTATACACATACTGTAGTACTGGGCTGATTGCTTCTATTGGTGATTATACACATACTGTAGTACTTGGATGATAGCTGCTATTGGTGATTATACACATACTGTAGTACTTGGATAATAGCTGCTATTGGTGTTTATACACATACTGTAGTACTGGGCTGATTGCTGCTATTGGTGATTATACAAATACTGTAGTACTTGGATGATTGCTGCTATTGGTGTTTATACACATACTGTAGTACTGGGCTGATTGCTGCTATTGGTGATTATACACATACTGTAGTACTTGGATGATAGCTGCTATTGGTGATTATACACATACTGTAGTAATTGGATGATTGCTGCTATTGGTGATTATACACATACTGTAGTACTTGGCTGATTGCTGCTATTGGTGTTTATACACATACTGTAGTACTGGGCTGATTGCTTCTATTGGTGATTATACACATACTGTAGTACTTGGATGATAGCTGCTATTGGTGATTATACACATACTGTAGTACTTGGATGATAGCTGCTATTGGTGTTTATACACATACTGTAGTACTGGGCTGATTGCTGCTATTGGTGATTATACAAATACTGTAGTACTTGGATGATTGCTGCTATTGGTGATTATACACATACTGTAGTACTGGGCTGATTGCTGCTATTGGTGATTATACACATACTGTAGTACTTGGATGATAGCTGCTATTGGTGATTATACACATACTGTAGTACTTGGATGATTGCTGCTATTGGTGTTTATACACATACTGTAGTACTTGGCTGATTGCTGCTATTGGTGTTTATACACATACTGTAGTACTTGGATGATTGCTGCTATTGGTGTTTATACACATACTGTAGTACTTGGATGTCTGCTGCTATTGGTGTTTATACACATACTGTAGTACTTGGCTGATTGCTGCTATTGGTGATTACACACATACTGTATTACTTGGATGATTGCTGCTATTGGTGTTTATACACATACTGTAGTACTTGGATGATTGCTGCTATTGGTGATTATACACATACTGTAGTACTTGGCTGATTGCTGCTATTGGTGTTTATACACATACTGTAGTTCTGGGATGATTGCTGCTATTGGTGTTTATACACATACTTTAGTACTTGGATGATTGCTGCTATTGGTGATTATACACATACTGTAGTACTTGGATGATTGCCGCTATTGGTGTTTATGCACATACTGTAGTACTTGGATGATTGCCGCTATTGGTGTTTATACACATACTGTAGTACTTGGATGATTGCTGCTATTGGTGTTTATACACATACTGTAGTACTTGGATGATTGCTGCTATTGGTGTTTATACACATACTGTAGTACTTGGATGATTGCTGCTATTGATGTTTATACACATACTGTAGTACTGGGATGATTGCCGCTATTGGTGTTTATGCACATACTGTAGTACTGGGATGATTGCTGCTATTGGTGTTTATGCACATACTATAGTACTGGGATGATTGCTGCTATTGGTGTATATACACATACTGTAGTACTTGGATGATTGCTGCTATTGGTATTTATACACATACTGTAGTACTGGGATGATTGCTGCTATTGGTGATTATACACATACTATAGTACTTGGAAGATTGCTGCTATTGGTGATTATACACATACTGTAGTACTTGGATGATTGCTGCTATTGGTGTTTATACACATACTGTAGTACTTGGAAGATTGCTGCTATTGGTGATAATACACATACTGTAGTACTTGGCTGATTGCTGCTATTGGTGTTTATAAACATACTGTAGTACTGGGATGAGTGCTGCTATTGGTGTTTATACACATACTGTAGTACTTGGATGATTGCTGCTATTGGTGTTTATACACATACTGTAGTACTTGGATGATTGCTGCTGTTGGTGATTATACACATACTGTAGTAGTTGGCTGATTGCTGCTTTTGGTGATTATACACATACTGTAGTACTTGGCTGATTGCTGCTATTGGTGATTATACACATACTGTAGTACTTGGCTGATTGCTGCTATTGGTGATTATACACATACTGTAGTACTGGGATGAGTGCTGCTATTGGTGTTTATACACATACTGTAGTACTTGGAAGATTGCCGCTATTGGTGTTTATACACATACTGTAGTACTTCGATGATTGCCGCTATTGGTGTTTATGCACATACTGTAGTACTGGGATGATTGCTGCTATTGGTGATTATACACATACTGTAGTACTTGGAGGAATGCTGCTATTGGTGATTATACACATACAGTAGTACTAGGATGATAGCTGCTATTGGTGTTTATACACATACTATAGTACTTGGATGATTGCTGCTATTGGTGTTTATACACATACTGTAGTACTGGGATGAGTGCTGCTATTGCTGTTTATACACATACTGTAGTACTTGGATGATTGCTGCTATTGGTGTTTATACACATACTGTAGTACTTGGATGATTGCTGCTGTTGGTGATCATACACATACTGTAGTACTTGGCTGATTGCTGCTATTGGTGATTATACACATACTGTAGTACTTGGCTGATTGCTGCTATTGGTGATTATACACATACTGTAGTACTTGGCTGATTGCTGCTATTGGTGATTATACACATACTGTAGTACTGGGATGATTGCTGCTATTGGTGTTTATACACATACTGTAGTACTGGGATGATTGCTGCTATTGGAGTTTATACACATACTGTAGTACTTGGATGATTGCTGCTATTGCTGTTTATACACATACTGTAGTACTTGGATGATTGCTGCTATTGGTGTTTATGCACATACTGTAGTACTTGGATTACAGCTGCTATTGCTGATTATACACATACTGTAGTACTGGGATGATGGCTGCTATTGGTGTTTATACACATACTGTAGTACTGGGATGATTGCTGCTATTGGTGATTATATACATACTGTAGTACTTGGCTGATTGCTGCTATTGGTGTTTATGCACATACTGTAGTACTTGGATGATTGCTGCTATTGGTGTTTATGCACATACTGTAGTACTGGGATTACTGCTGCTATTGCTGATTATACACATACTGTAGTACTGGGATGATTGCTGCTATTGGTGATTATATACATAATGTAGTACTTGGCTGATTGCTGCTATTGGTGTTTATGCACATACTGTAGTACTGGGATGATTGCTGATATTGGTGTTTATACACATACTGTAGTACTGGGATGATTGCTGCTATTGGTGTTTATACACATACTGTAGTACTTGGATGATTGCTGCTGTTGGTGATTATACACATACTGTAGTACTTGGCTGATTGCTGCTATTGGTGTTTATGCACATACTGTAGTACTGGGCTGATTGCTGCTGTTGGTGTTTATACACATACCGTAGTACTTGGAAGATTGCTGCTGTTGGTGTTTACACACATACCCTAGTACTGGGATGATTGCTGCTATTGGTGTTTACACACACTGTAGTACTTGGATGATTGCTGCTATTGGTGTTTACACACGTACTGTAGTACTTGGATGATTGCTGCTATTGGTGATTATACACATACTGTAGTACTTGGATGATTGCTGCTATTGGTGTTTATGCACATACTGTAGTACTGATATGATTGCTGCTATTGGTGTTTATACACATACTGTAGTACTTGGATGATTGCTGCTATTGGTGTTTATACACATACTGTAGTACTTGGCTGATTGCTGCTATTGGTGTTTATCCACATACTGTAGTACTTGGCTGATTGCTGCTATTGGTGATTATACACATACTGTAGTACTTGGATGATTGCTGCTATTGGTGATTATACACATACTGTAGTACTGGGATGATTGCTGCTATTGGTGTTTATGCACATACTGTAGTACTGGGATGATTGCTGCTATTGGTGTTTATGCACATACTGTAGTACTGGGATGATTGCTGCTATTGGTGTTTATGCACATACTATAGTACTGGGATGATTGCTGCTATTGGTGAATATACATATACTGTAGTACTGGGATGATTGCTGCTATTGGTATTTATACACATACTGTAGTACTTGGATGATTGCTGCTATTGGTGTTTATGCACATACTGTAGTACTGGGATGATTGCCGCTATTGGTGTTTATGCACATACTGTAGTACTGGGATGATTGCTGCTATTGGTGTTTATGCACATACTATAGTACTGGGATGATTGCTGCTATTGGTGAATATACATATACTGTAGTACTGGGATGATTGCTGCTATTGGTATTTATACACATACTGTAGTACTGGGATGATTGCTGCTATTGGTGTTTATACACATACTGTAGTACTGGGATGATTGCTGCTATTGGTGTTTATACACATACTGTAGTACTGGGATGATTGCTGCTATTGGTGATTATACACATACTGTAGTACTTGGATGATTGCTGCTATTGGTGATTATACACATACTGTAGTACTTGGATGATTGCTGCTATTGGTGTTTATACACATACTGTAGTACTTGGATGATTGCTGCTATTGGTGTTTATACACATACTGTAGTACTGGGATGATTGCTGCTGTTGGTGATTATACACATACTCTAGTACTGGGCTGATTGCTGCTATTGGTGATTATACACATACTGTAGTACTTGGCTGATTGCTGCTATTGGTGTTTATACACATACTGTAGTACTTGGATGATTGCTGCTATTGGTGTTTATACACATACTGTAGTACTTGGATGATTGCTGCTGTTGGTGTTTATACACATACTGTAGTACTTGGATGATTGCTGCTATTGGTGTTTATACACATACTGTAGTACTTGGATGATTGCTGCTGTTGGTGATTATACACATACTCTAGTACTTGGCTGATTGCTGCTATTGGTGATTATACACATACTGTAGTACTTGGCTGATTGCTGCTATTGGTGTTTATACACATACTGTAGTACTTGGATGATTGCTGCTATTGGTGTTTATACACATACTGTAGTACTTGGATGATTGCTGCTATTGGAGTTTATACACATACTGTAGTACTGGGATGATTGCTGCTATTGGAGTTTATACACATACTGTAGTACTGGGATGATTGCTGCTATTGGTGTTTATACACATACTGTAGTACTTAGCTGATTGCTGCTATTGGTGATTAAACACATACTGTTTTACTTGGCTGATTGCTGCTATTGGTGATTATACACATACTGTAGTACTGGGATGAGTGCTGCTATTGGTGTTTATACACATACTGTAGTACTGGGATGATTGCTGCTATTGGTGTTTATACACATACTGTAGTACTGGGCTAATTGCTGCTATTGGTGTTTATACACATACTGTAGTACTGGGCTGATTGCTGCTGTTGGTGTTTATACACATACTGTAGTACTTGGATGATTGCTGCTATTGGTGTTTATACACATACTGTAGTACTTGGATGATTGCTGCTGTTGGTGTTTATACATATACTGTAGTACTTGGATGATTGCTGCTCTCGGTGTTTACACACATACTGTAGTACTTGGATGATTGCTGCTATTGGTGATTATACACATACTGTAGTACTGGGCTGATTGCTGCTATTGGTCTTTATACACATACTGTAGTACTTGGCTGATTGCTGCTATTGGTGTTTATACACATACTGTAGTACTTGGCTGATTGCTGCTATTGGTATTTATACACATACTGTAGAACTTGGATGATTGCTGCTATTGGTGTTTATACACATACTGTAGTACTGGGCTGATTGCTGCTATCGGTGTTTACACAAATACTGTAGTACTTGGCTGATTGCTGCTATTGTTCTTTATACACATACTGTAGTACTGGGATGATAGCTGCTATCGGAGTTTACACACATACTGTAGTACTGGGATGATTTCTGCTATTGGTGTATACACATACTGTAGTACTGGGCTGATTGCAGCTATTGGTGATTATACACATACTGTAGTACTGGGCTGATTGCTGCTATTGGTCTTTATACACATACTGTAGTACTTGGCTGATTGCTGCTATTGGTGTTTATACACATACTGTAGTACTTGGCTGATTGCTGCTATTGGTCTTGATACACATACTGTAGTACTTGGATGATTACTGCTATTGGTCTGTATACACATACTGTAGTACTTGGCTGATTGCAGCTATTGGTCTTTATACACATACTGTAGTACTTGGCTGATTGCTGCTATTGGTCTTTATACACATACTGTAGTACTTGGCTGATTGCTGCTATTGGTCTTTATACACATACTGTAGTACTTGGCTGATTGCTGCTATTGGTCTTCATACACATACTGTAGTACTTGGATGATTGCTGCTATTGGTGTTTACACACATACTGTAGTACTTGGCTGATTGCTGCTATTGGTGTTTATACACATACTGTAGTACTTGGCTGATTGCTGCTATTGGTATTTATACACATACTGTAGTACTTGGCTGATTGCTGCTATTGGTCTTTATACACATACTGTAGTACTGGGCTGATAGCGGCTATTGGTGATTATACACATACTGTAGTACTTCGATGATTGCTGCTATTGGTGTTGATACACATACTGTAGTACTTGGATGATTGCTGCTATTGGTCTTTATACACATACTGTAGTACTTGGCTGATTGCTGCTATTGGTGTTTATACACATACTGTAGTACTTGGCTGATTGCTGCTATTGGTGATTATACACATACTGTAGTACTGGGATGATTGCTGCTATTGGTGATTATACACATACTGTAGTACTGGGCTGATTGCTGTTATTGGTGTATACACATACTGTAGTACTTGGATGATTGCTGCTATTGGTGTTTATACACAAACTGTATTACTTGGCTGATTGCTGCTATTGCTGTTTATGCACATACTGTAGTACTTGGATGATTGCTGCTATTGGTGATTATACACATACTGTAGTACTTGGATGATTGCTCTATTGGTGATTATACACATACTGTAGTACTGGGATGATTGCTGCTATTGGTGTTTATACACATACTGTAGTACTTGGATGATTGCTGCTATTGGTGATTATGCACATACTGTAGTACTTGGATGATTGCTGCTATTGGTGTTTATGCACATACTGTAGTACTTGGATGATTGCTGCTATTGGTGTTAATGCACATACTATAGTACTTGGATGATTGCTGCTATTGGTGTTTATACACATACTGTAGTACTTGGATGATTGCTGCTATTGGTGTTTATACACATACTGTAGTACTTGGCTGATTGCTGCTATTGCTGTTTATGCACATACTGTAGTACTTGGATGATTGCTGCTATTGGTGATTATACACATACTGTAGTACTGGGATGATTGCTGCTATTGGTGTTTATACACATACTATAGTACTTGGATGATTGCTGCTATTGGTGTTTATACACATACTATAGTACTTGGATGATTGCTGCTATTGGTCATTATACACATACTGTAGTACTTGGCTGATTGCTGCTATTGGTGATTATACACATACTGTAGTACTTGGATGATTGCTGCTATTGATGTTTATACACATACTGTAGTACTGGGCTGATTGCTGCTATTGGTGATTATACACAAACTGTAGTACTTGGCAGATTGCTGATATTGGTGTTCATACACATACTGTAGTACTTGGATGATTGCTGCTATTGGTGATTAGACACATACTGTAGTACTTGGCTGATTGCTGCTATTGGTGTTTATACACATACTGTAGTACTGGGCTGATTACTGCTATTGGTGATTATACACATACTGTAGTACTTGGATGATTGCTGCTATTGGTGATTGTACACATCTTGTAGTACTGGGCTGATTGCTGCTATTGGTATTTATACACATACTGTAGAACTTGGATGATTGCTGCTATTGGTGTTTATACACATACTGTAGTACTGGGCTGATTGCTGCTATTGGTATTTATACACATACTGTAGTACTTGGATGATTGCTGCTGTTGGTGTTTATACATATACTGTAGTACTTGGATGATTGCTGCTATTGGTGTTGATACACATACTGTAGTACTGGGATGATTGCTGCTATTGGTGATTAGACACATACTGTAGTACTTGGCTGATTGCTGCTATTGGTGTTCATACACATACTGTAGTACTGGGCTGATTACTGCTATTGGTGATTATACACATACTGTAGTACTTGGATGATTGCTGCTATTGGTCTTTATACACATACTGTAGTACTGGGCTGATTGCTGATATTGGTATTTATACACATACTGTAGAACTTGGATGATTGCTGCTATTGGTGTTTATACACATACTGTAGTACTGGGCTGATTGCTGCTATTGGTATTTATACACATACTGTAGTACTTGGATGATTGCTGCTGTTGGTGTTTATACATATACTGTAGTACTTGGATGATTGCTGCTCTCGGTGTTTACACACATACTGTAGTACTTGGATGATTGCTGCTATTGGTGATAATACACATACTGTAGTACTTGGCTGATTGCTGCTATTGGTATTTATACACATACTGTAGAACTTGGATGATTGATGCTATTGGTGTTTAAACACATACTGTAGAACTGGGCTGATTGCTGCTATTGGTGTTTACACACATACTGTAGAACTCGGATGATTGCTACTATTGGTCTTTATACACATACTGTAGTACTTGGATGATTGCTGCTATTGGTGTTTATACACATACTGTAGTACTGGGATGATTGCTGCTATCGGTGTTTCCACACATACTGTAGTACTGGGATGATTGCTGCTATTGGTGTTTACACACATACTGTAGTACTTGGCTGATTGCTGCTATTGGTGATTATACACATACTGTAGTACTTGGCTGATTGCTGCTATTGGTGTTTATACACATACTGTAGTACAGGGCTGATTGCTGCTATTGGTGATTATACACATACTGTAGTACTTGGATGATTGCTGCTATTGGTGTTTATACACATACTGTAGTACTTGGATGATTGCTGCTATTGGTGATTATACACATACTGTAGTACTTGGCTGATTGCTGCTATTGGTGATTATACACATACTGTAGTAGTTGGATGATTGCTGCTATTGGTGATTATACACATACTGTAGTACTTGGCTGATTGCTGCTATTGGTGTTTATACACATACTGTAGTACTTGGCTGATTGCTGCTATTGGTGTTTATACACATACTATAGTACTTGGATGATTGCTGCTATTGGTGTTTATGCACATACTATAGTACTTGGATGATTGCTGCTATTGGTGTTTATACACATACTGTAGTACTTGGATGATTGCTGCTATTGGTGTTTATACACATACTGTAGTACTTGGCTGATTGCTGCTATTGGTGTTTATACACATACTGTAGTACTTGGATGATTGCTGCTATTGGTGTTTATACACATACTATAGTACTTGGATGATTGCTGCTATTTATGTTTATACACATACTGTAGTACTTGGTTGATTGCTGCTATTGCTGTTTATGCACATACTGTAGTACTTGGATGATTGCTGCTATTGGTGTTTATACACATACTGTAGTACTTGGATGATTGCTGCTGTTGGTGTTTATACATATACTGTAGTACTTGGATGATTACTGCTATTGGTGATTATACACATACTGTAGTACTTGGCTGATTGCTGTTATTGGTATTTATACACATACTGTAGAACTTGGATGATTGCTGCTATTGGTGTTTATACACATACTGTAGTACTTGGATGATTGCTGCTCTCGGTGTTTACACACATACTGTAGTACTTGGATGATTACTGCTATTGGTGATTATACACATACTGTAGTACTTGGCTGATTGCTGTTATTGGTATTTATACACATACTGTAGAACTTGGATGATTGCTGCTATTGGTGTTTATACACATACTGTAGTACTGGGCTGATTGCTGCTATCGGTGTTTACACAAATACTGTAGTACTTGGCTGATTGCTGCTATTGGTGTTTATACACATACTGTAGTACTTGGCTGATTGCTGCTATTGGTGATTATACACATACTGTAGTACTTGGCTGATTGCTGCTATTGGTGATTATACACATACTGTAGTAGTTGGATGATTGCTGCTATTGGTGATTATACACATACTGTAGTACTTGGCTGATTGCTGCTATTGGTGTTTATACACATACTGTAGTACTTGGATGATTGCTGCTATTGGTGATTATACACATACTGTAGTACTTGGCTGATTGCTGCTATTGGTGATTATACACATACTGTAGTACTTGGATGATTGCTGCTATTGGTGTTTATACACATACTGTAGTACTTGGATGATTGCTGCTATTGGTGATTATACACATACTGTAGTACTTGGCTGATTGCTGCTATTGGTGATTATACACATACTGTAGTAGTTGGATGATTGCTGCTATTGGTGATTATACACATACTGTAGTACTTGGCTGATTCCTGCTATTGGTGTTTATACACATACTGTAGTACTTGGATGATTGCTGCTATTGGTGATTATACACATACTGTAGTACTTGGCTGATTGCTGCTATTGGTGTTTATACACATACTATAGTACTTGGATGATTGCTGCTATTGGTGTTTATGCACATACTATAGTACTTGGATGATTGCTGCTATTGGTGTTTATACACATACTGTAGTACTTGGCAGATTGCTGCTATTGCTGTTTATGCACATACTGTAGTACTTGGATGATTGCTGCTATTGGTGTTTATACACATACTGTAGTACTTGGCTGATTGCTGCTATTGTTCTTTATACACATACTGTAGTACTTGGATGAGTGCTGCTATTGGTCTTTATACACATACTGTAGTACTTGGCTGATTGCTGCTATTGGTCTTTATACACATACTGTAGTACTTGGATGATTACTGCTATTGGTCTTTATACACATACTGTAGTACTTGGCTGATTGCTGCTATTGGTCTTTATACACATACTGTAGTACTTGGCTGATTGCTGCTATTGGTCTTTATACACATACTGTAGTACTTGGCTGATTGCTGCTATTGATCTTTATACACATACTGTAGTACTTGGATGAGTGCTGCTATTGGTGTTTACCCACATACTGTAGTACTTGGCTGAGTGCTGCTATTGGTGTTTATACACATACTGTAGTACTTGGCTGATTGCTGCTATTGGTATTTATACACATACTGTAGTACTTGGCTGATTGCTGCTATTGGTCTTTATACACATACTGTAGTACTGGGCTGATTGCGGCTATTGGTGATTATACACATACTGTAGTAATTCGATGATTGCTGCTATTGGTGTAGATACACATACTGTAGTACAGGGCTGATTGCTGCTATTGGTGATTATACACATACTGTAGTACTTGGCTGATTGCTGCTATTGGTGTTTATACACATACTGTAGTACTTGGATTATTGCTGCTATTGGTGATTATACACATACTGTAGTACTTGGCTGATTGCTGCTATTGGTGATTATACACATACTGTAGTAGTTGGATGATTGCTGCTATTGGTGATTATACACATACTGTAGTACTTGGCTGATTGCTGCTATTGGTGTTTATACACATACTGTAGTACTTGGATGATTGCTGCTATTGGTGATTATACACATACTGTAGTACTTGGCTGATTGCTGCTATTGGTGTTTATACACATACTAAAGTACTTGGATGATTGCTGCTATTGGTGTTTATACACATACTGTAGTACTTGGATGATTGCTGCTATTGGTGTTTATGCACATACTATAGTACTTGGATGATTGCTGCTATTGGTGTTTATACACATACTGTAGTACTTGGCAGATTGCTGCTATTGCTGTTTATGCACATACTGTAGTACTTGGATGATTGCTGCTATTGGTGTTTATACACATACTGTAGTACTTGGCTGATTGCTGCTATTGTTCTTTATACACATACTGTAGTACTTGGATGAGTGCTGCTATTGGTCTTTATACACATACTGTAGTACTTGGCTGATTGCTGCTATTGGTCTTTATACACATACTGTAGTACTTGGATGATTACTGCTATTGGTCTTTATACACATACTGTAGTACTTGGCTGATTGCTGCTATTGGTCTTTATACACATACTGTAGTACTTGGCTGATTGCTGCTATTGGTCTTTATACACATACTGTAGTACTTGGCTGATTGCTGCAATTGGTCTTTATACACATACTGTAGTACTTGGATGAGTGCTGCTATTGGTGTTTACACACATACTGTAGTACTTGGCTGAGTGCTGCTATTGGTGTTTATACACATACTGTAGTACTTGGCTGATTGCTGCTATTGGTATTTATACACATACTGTAGTACTTGGCTGATTGCTGCTATTGGTGTTTATACACATACTGTAGAACTGGGCTGATTGCTGCTATTGGTATTAATACACATACTGTAGAACTTGGATGATTGCTGCTATTGGTGTTTATACACATACTGTAGTACTGGGCTGATTGCTGCTATCGGTGTTTACACACATACTGTAGAACTCGGATGATTGCTACTATTGGTCTTTATACACATACTGTAGTACTTGGATGATTGCTGCTATTGGTGTTTATACACATACTGTAGTACTGGGATGATTGCTGCTATCGGTGTTTCCACACATACTGTAGTACTGGGATGATTGCTGCTATTGGTGTTTACACACATACTGTAGTACTTGGCTGATTGCTGCTATTGGTGATTATACACATACTGTAGTACTTGGCTGATTGCTGCTATTGGTGTTTATACACATACTGTAGTACAGGGCTGATTGCTGCTATTGGTGATTATACACATACTGTAGTACTTGGATGATTGCTGCTATTGGTGTTTATACACATACTGTAGTACTTGGCTGATTGCTGCTATTGGTGATTACACACATACTGTATTACTTGGATGATTGCTGCTATTGGTGTTTATACACATACTGTAGTACTTGGATGATTGCTGCTATTGGTGTTTATACACATACTGTAGTACTTGGATGATTGCTGCTGTTGGTGATCATACACATACTGTAGTACTTGGCTGATTGCTGCTATTGGTGATTATACACATACTGTAGTACTTGGCTGATTGCTGCTATTGGTGATTATACACATACTGTAGTACTTGGCTGATTGCTGCTATTGGTGATTATACACATACTGTAGTACTGGGATGATTGCTGCTATTGGTGTTTATACACATACTGTAGTACTGGGATGATTGCTGCTATTGGAGTTTATACACATACTGTAGTACTTGGATGATTGCTGCTATTGCTGTTTATACACATACTGTAGTACTTGGATGATTGCTGCTATTGGTGTTTATGCACATACTGTAGTACTTGGATTACAGCTGCTATTGCTGATTATACACATACTGTAGTACTGGGATGATGGCTGCTATTGGTGTTTATACACATACTGTAGTACTGGGATGATTGCTGCTATTGGTGATTATATACATACTGTAGTACTTGGCTGATTGCTGCTATTGGTGTTTATGCACATACTGTAGTACTTGGATGATTGCTGCTATTGGTGTTTATGCACATACTGTAGTACTGGGATTACTGCTGCTATTGCTGATTATACACATACTGTAGTACTGGGATGATTGCTGCTATTGGTGATTATATACATAATGTAGTACTTGGCTGATTGCTGCTATTGGTGTTTATGCACATACTGTAGTACTGGGATGATTGCTGATATTGGTGTTTATACACATACTGTAGTACTGGGATGATTGCTGCTATTGGTGTTTATACACATACTGTAGTACTTGGATGATTGCTGCTGTTGGTGATTATACACATACTGTAGTACTTGGCTGATTGCTGCTATTGGTGTTTATGCACATACTGTAGTACTGGGCTGATTGCTGCTGTTGGTGTTTATACACATACCGTAGTACTTGGAAGATTGCTGCTGTTGGTGTTTACACACATACCCTAGTACTGGGATGATTGCTGCTATTGGTGTTTACACACACTGTAGTACTTGGATGATTGCTGCTATTGGTGTTTACACACGTACTGTAGTACTTGGATGATTGCTGCTATTGGTGATTATACACATACTGTAGTACTTGGATGATTGCTGCTATTGGTGTTTATGCACATACTGTAGTACTGATATGATTGCTGCTATTGGTGTTTATACACATACTGTAGTACTTGGATGATTGCTGCTATTGGTGTTTATACACATACTGTAGTACTTGGCTGATTGCTGCTATTGGTGTTTATCCACATACTGTAGTACTTGGCTGATTGCTGCTATTGGTGATTATACACATACTGTAGTACTTGGATGATTGCTGCTATTGGTGATTATACACATACTGTAGTACTGGGATGATTGCTGCTATTGGTGTTTATGCACATACTGTAGTACTGGGATGATTGCTGCTATTGGTGTTTATGCACATACTGTAGTACTGGGATGATTGCTGCTATTGGTGTTTATGCACATACTATAGTACTGGGATGATTGCTGCTATTGGTGAATATACATATACTGTAGTACTGGGATGATTGCTGCTATTGGTATTTATACACATACTGTAGTACTTGGATGATTGCTGCTATTGGTGTTTATGCACATACTGTAGTACTGGGATGATTGCCGCTATTGGTGTTTATGCACATACTGTAGTACTGGGATGATTGCTGCTATTGGTGTTTATGCACATACTATAGTACTGGGATGATTGCTGCTATTGGTGAATATACATATACTGTAGTACTGGGATGATTGCTGCTATTGGTATTTATACACATACTGTAGTACTGGGATGATTGCTGCTATTGGTGTTTATACACATACTGTAGTACTGGGATGATTGCTGCTATTGGTGTTTATACACATACTGTAGTACTGGGATGATTGCTGCTATTGGTGATTATACACATACTGTAGTACTTGGATGATTGCTGCTATTGGTGATTATACACATACTGTAGTACTTGGATGATTGCTGCTATTGGTGTTTATACACATACTGTAGTACTTGGATGATTGCTGCTATTGGTGTTTATACACATACTGTAGTACTGGGATGATTGCTGCTGTTGGTGATTATACACATACTCTAGTACTGGGCTGATTGCTGCTATTGGTGATTATACACATACTGTAGTACTTGGCTGATTGCTGCTATTGGTGTTTATACACATACTGTAGTACTTGGATGATTGCTGCTATTGGTGTTTATACACATACTGTAGTACTTGGATGATTGCTGCTGTTGGTGTTTATACACATACTGTAGTACTTGGATGATTGCTGCTATTGGTGTTTATACACATACTGTAGTACTTGGATGATTGCTGCTGTTGGTGATTATACACATACTCTAGTACTTGGCTGATTGCTGCTATTGGTGATTATACACATACTGTAGTACTTGGCTGATTGCTGCTATTGGTGTTTATACACATACTGTAGTACTTGGATGATTGCTGCTATTGGTGTTTATACACATACTGTAGTACTTGGATGATTGCTGCTATTGGAGTTTATACACATACTGTAGTACTGGGATGATTGCTGCTATTGGAGTTTATACACATACTGTAGTACTGGGATGATTGCTGCTATTGGTGTTTATACACATACTGTAGTACTTAGCTGATTGCTGCTATTGGTGATTAAACACATACTGTTTTACTTGGCTGATTGCTGCTATTGGTGATTATACACATACTGTAGTACTGGGATGAGTGCTGCTATTGGTGTTTATACACATACTGTAGTACTGGGATGATTGCTGCTATTGGTGTTTATACACATACTGTAGTACTGGGCTAATTGCTGCTATTGGTGTTTATACACATACTGTAGTACTGGGCTGATTGCTGCTGTTGGTGTTTATACACATACTGTAGTACTTGGATGATTGCTGCTATTGGTGTTTATACACATACTGTAGTACTTGGATGATTGCTGCTGTTGGTGTTTATACATATACTGTAGTACTTGGATGATTGCTGCTCTCGGTGTTTACACACATACTGTAGTACTTGGATGATTGCTGCTATTGGTGATTATACACATACTGTAGTACTGGGCTGATTGCTGCTATTGGTCTTTATACACATACTGTAGTACTTGGCTGATTGCTGCTATTGGTGTTTATACACATACTGTAGTACTTGGCTGATTGCTGCTATTGGTATTTATACACATACTGTAGAACTTGGATGATTGCTGCTATTGGTGTTTATACACATACTGTAGTACTGGGCTGATTGCTGCTATCGGTGTTTACACAAATACTGTAGTACTTGGCTGATTGCTGCTATTGTTCTTTATACACATACTGTAGTACTGGGATGATAGTTGCTATCGGAGTTTACACACATACTGTAGTACTGGGATGATTTCTGCTATTGGTGTATACACATACTGTAGTACTGGGCTGATTGCAGCTATTGGTGATTATACACATACTGTAGTACTGGGCTGATTGCTGCTATTGGTCTTTATACACATACTGTAGTACTTGGCTGATTGCTGCTATTGGTGTTTATACACATACTGTAGTACTTGGCTGATTGCTGCTATTGGTCTTGATACACATACTGTAGTACTTGGATGATTACTGCTATTGGTCTGTATACACATACTGTAGTACTTGGCTGATTGCTGCTATTGGTCTTTATACACATACTGTAGTACTTGGCTGATTGCTGCTATTGGTCTTTATACACATACTGTAGTACTTGGCTGATTGCTGCTATTGGTCTTTATACACATACTGTAGTACTTGGCTGATTGCTGCTATTGGTCTTCATACACATACTGTAGTACTTGGATGATTGCTGCTATTGGTGTTTACACACATACTGTAGTACTTGGCTGATTGCTGCTATTGGTGTTTATACACATACTGTAGTACTTGGCTGATTGCTGCTATTGGTATTTATACACATACTGTAGTACTTGGCTGATTGCTGCTATTGGTCTTTATACACATACTGTAGTACTGGGCTGATAGCGGCTATTGGTGATTATACACATACTGTAGTACTTCGATGATTGCTGCTATTGGTGTTGATACACATACTGTAGTACTTGGATGATTGCTGCTATTGGTCTTTATACACATACTGTAGTACTTGGCTGATTGCTGCTATTGGTGTTTATACACATACTGTAGTACTTGGCTGATTGCTGCTATTGGTGATTATACACATACTGTAGTACTGGGATGATTGCTGCTATTGGTGATTATACACATACTGTAGTACTGGGATGATTTCTGCTATTGGTGTATACACATACTGTAGTACTGGGCTGATTGCAGCTATTGGTGATTATACACATACTGTAGTACTGGGCTGATTGCTGCTATTGGTGTTTATACACAAACTGTATTACTTGGCTGATTGCTGCTATTGCTGTTTATGCACATACTGTAGTACTTGGATGATTGCTGCTATTGGTGATTATACACATACTGTAGTACTTGGATGATTGCTCTATTGGTGATTATACACATACTGTAGTACTGGGATGATTGCTGCTATTGGTGTTTATACACATACTGTAGTACTTGGATGATTGCTGCTATTGGTGATTATGCACATACTGTAGTACTTGGATGATTGCTGCTATTGGTGTTTATGCACATACTGTAGTACTTGGATGATTGCTGCTATTGGTGTTAATGCACATACTATAGTACTTGGATGATTGCTGCTATTGGTGTTTATACACATACTGTAGTACTTGGATGATTGCTGCTATTGGTGTTTATACACATACTGTAGTACTTGGCTGATTGCTGCTATTGCTGTTTATGCACATACTGTAGTACTTGGATGATTGCTGCTATTGGTGATTATACACATACTGTAGTACTGGGATGATTGCTGCTATTGGTGTTTATACACATACTATAGTACTTGGATGATTGCTGCTATTGGTGTTTATACACATACTATAGTACTTGGATGATTGCTGCTATTGGTGATTATACACATACTGTAGTACTTGGATGATTGCTGCTATTGGTGATTGTACACATCTTGTAGTACTGGGCTGATTGCTGCTATTGGTATTTATACACATACTGTAGAACTTGGATGATTGCTGCTATTGGTGTTTATACACATACTGTAGTACTGGGCTGATTGCTGCTATTGGTATTTATACACATAATGTAGTACTTGGATGATTGCTGCTGTTGGTGTTTATACATATACTGTAGTACTTGGATGATTGCTGCTATTGGTGTTGATACACATACTGTAGTACTGGGATGATTGCTGCTATTGGTGATTAGACACATACTGTAGTACTTGGCTGATTGCTGCTATTGTTGTTCATACACATACTGTAGTACTGGGCTGATTACTGCTATTGGTGATTATACACATACTGTAGTACTTGGATGATTGCTGCTATTGGTCTTTATACACATACTGTAGTACTGGGCTGATTGCTGATATTGGTATTTATACACATACTGTAGAACTTGGATGATTGCTGCTATTGGTGTTTATACACATACTGTAGTACTGGGCTGATTGCTGCTATTGGTATTTATACACATACTGTAGTACTTGGATGATTGCTGCTGTTGGTGTTTATACATATACTGTAGTACTTGGATGATTGCTGCTCTCGGTGTTTACACACATACTGTAGTACTTGGATGATTGCTGCTATTGGTGATAATACACATACTGTAGTACTTGGCTGATTGCTGCTATTGGTATTTATACACATACTGTAGAACTTGGATGATTGATGCTATTGGTGTTTAAACACATACTGTAGAACTGGGCTGATTGCTGCTATTGGTGTTTACACACATACTGTAGAACTCGGATGATTGCTACTATTGGTCTTTATACACATACTGTAGTACTTGGATGATTGCTGCTATTGGTGTTTATACACATACTGTAGTACTGGGATGATTGCTGCTATCGGTGTTTCCACACATACTGTAGTACTGGGATGATTGCTGCTATTGGTGTTTACACACATACTGTAGTACTTGGCTGATTGCTGCTATTGGTGATTATACACATACTGTAGTACTGGGCTGATTGCTGCTATTGGTGTTTATACACATACTGTAGTACAGGGCTGATTGCTGCTATTGGTGATTATACACATACTGTAGTACTTGGATGATTGCTGCTATTGGTGTTTATACACATACTGTAGTACTTGGATGATTGCTGCTATTGGTGATTATACACATACTGTAGTACTTGGCTGATTGCTGCTATTGGTGATTATACACATACTGTAGTAGTTGGATGATTGCTGCTATTGGTGATTATACACATACTGTAGTACTTGGCTGATTGCTGCTATTGGTGTTTATACACATACTGTAGTACTTGGCTGATTGCTGCTATTGGTGTTTATACACATACTATAGTACTTGGATGATTGCTGCTATTGGTGTTTATGCACATACTATAGTACTTGGATGATTGCTGCTATTGGTGTTTATACACATACTGTAGTACTTGGATGATTGCTGCTATTGGTGTTTATACACATACTGTAGTACTTGGCTGATTGCTGCTATTGGTGTTTATACACATACTGTAGTACTTGGATGATTGCTGCTATTGGTGTTTATACACATACTATAGTACTTGGATGATTGCTGCTATTTATGTTTATACACATACTGTAGTACTTGGTTGATTGCTGCTATTGCTGTTTATGCACATACTGTAGTACTTGGATGATTGCTGCTATTGGTGTTTATACACATACTGTAGTACTTGGATGATTGCTGCTGTTGGTGTTTATACATATACTGTAGTACTTGGATGATTACTGCTATTGGTGATTATACACATACTGTAGTACTTGGCTGATTGCTGTTATTGGTATTTATACACATACTGTAGAACTTGGATGATTGCTGCTATTGGTGTTTATACACATACTGTAGTACTTGGATGATTGCTGCTCTCGGTGTTTACACACATACTGTAGTACTTGGATGATTACTGCTATTGGTGATTATACACATACTGTAGTACTTGGCTGATTGCTGTAATTGGTATTTATACACATACTGTAGAACTTGGATGATTGCTGCTATTGGTGTTTATACACATACTGTAGTACTGGGCTGATTGCTGCTATCGGTGTTTACACAAATACTGTAGTACTTGGCTGATTGCTGCTATTGGTGTTTATACACATACTGTAGTACTTGGCTGATTGCTGCTATTGGTGATTATACACATACTGTAGTACTTGGCTGATTGCTGCTATTGGTGATTATACACATACTGTAGTAGTTGGATGATTGCTGCTATTGGTGATTATACACATACTGTAGTACTTGGCTGATTGCTGCTATTGGTGTTTATACACATACTGTAGTACTTGGATGATTGCTGCTATTGGTGATTATACACATACTGTAGTACTTGGCTGATTGCTGCTATTGGTGATTATACACATACTGTAGTACTTGGATGATTGCTGCTATTGGTGTTTATACACATACTGTAGTACTTGGATGATTGCTGCTATTGGTGATTATACACATACTGTAGTACTTGGCTGATTGCTGCTATTGGTGATTATACACATACTGTAGTAGTTGGATGATTGCTGCTATTGGTGATTATACACATACTGTAGTACTTGGCTGATTCCTGCTATTGGTGTTTATACACATACTGTAGTACTTGGATGATTGCTGCTATTGGTGATTATACACATACTGTAGTACTTGGCTGATTGCTGCTATTGGTGTTTATACACATACTATAGTACTTGGATGATTGCTGCTATTGGTGTTTATGCACATACTATAGTACTTGGCTGATTGCTGCTATTGGTGTTTATACACATACTGTAGTACTTGGCAGATTGCTGCTATTGCTGTTTATGCACATACTGTAGTACTTGGATGATTGCTGCTATTGGTGTTTATACACATACTGTAGTACTTGGCTGATTGCTGCTATTGTTCTTTATACACATACTGTAGTACTTGGATGAGTGCTGCTATTGGTCTTTATACACATACTGTAGTACTTGGCTGATTGCTGCTATTGGTCTTTATACACATACTGTAGTACTTGGATGATTACTGCTATTGGTCTTTATACACATACTGTAGTACTTGGCTGATTGCTGCTATTGGTCTTTATACACATACTGTAGTACTTGGCTGATTGCTGCTATTGGTCTTTATACACATACTGTAGTACTTGGCTGATTGCTGCTATTGATCTTTATACACATACTGTAGTACTTGGATGAGTGCTGCTATTGGTGTTTACCCACATACTGTAGTACTTGGCTGAGTGCTGCTATTGGTGTTTATACACATACTGTAGTACTTGGCTGATTGCTGCTATTGGTATTTATACACATACTGTAGTACTTGGCTGATTGCTGCTATTGGTCTTTATACACATACTGTAGTACTGGGCTGATTGCGGCTATTGGTGATTATACACATACTGTAGTAATTCGATGATTGCTGCTATTGGTGTAGATACACATACTGTAGTACAGGGCTGATTGCTGCTATTGGTGATTATACACATACTGTAGTACTTGGCTGATTGCTGCTATTGGTGTTTATACACATACTGTAGTACTTGGATTATTGCTGCTATTGGTGATTATACACATACTGTAGTACTTGGCTGATTGCTGCTATTGGTGATTATACACATACTGTAGTAGTTGGATGATTGCTGCTATTGGTGATTATACACATACTGTAGTACTTGGCTGATTGCTGCTATTGGTGTTTATACACATACTGTAGTACTTGGATGATTGCTGCTATTGGTGATTATACACATACTGTAGTACTTGGCTGATTGCTGCTATTGGTGTTTATACACATACTAAAGTACTTGGATGATTGCTGCTATTGGTGTTTATACACATACTGTAGTACTTGGATGATTGCTGCTATTGGTGTTTATGCACATACTATAGTACTTGGATGATTGCTGCTATTGGTGTTTATACACATACTGTAGTACTTGGCAGATTGCTGCTATTGCTGTTTATGCACATACTGTAGTACTTGGATGATTGCTGCTATTGGTGTTTATACACATACTGTAGTACTTGGCTGATTGCTGCTATTGTTCTTTATACACATACTGTAGTACTTGGATGAGTGCTGCTATTGGTCTTTATACACATACTGTAGTACTTGGCTGATTGCTGCTATTGGTCTTTATACACATACTGTAGTACTTGGATGATTACTGCTATTGGTCTTTATACACATACTGTAGTACTTGGCTGATTGCTGCTATTGGTCTTTATACACATACTGTAGTACTTGGCTGATTGCTGCTATTGGTCTTTATACACATACTGTAGTACTTGGCTGATTGCTGCAATTGGTCTTTATACACATACTGTAGTACTTGGATGAGTGCTGCTATTGGTGTTTACACACATACTGTAGTACTTGGCTGAGTGCTGCTATTGGTGTTTATACACATACTGTAGTACTTGGCTGATTGCTGCTATTGGTATTTATACACATACTGTAGTACTTGGCTGATTGCTGCTATTGGTGTTTATACACATACTGTAGAACTGGGCTGATTGCTGCTATTGGTATTAATACACATACTGTAGAACTTGGATGATTGCTGCTATTGGTGTTTATACACATACTGTAGTACTGGGCTGATTGCTGCTATCGGTGTTTACACACATACTGTAGAACTCGGATGATTGCTACTATTGGTCTTTATACACATACTGTAGTACTTGGATGATTGCTGCTATTGGTGTTTATACACATACTGTAGTACTGGGATGATTGCTGCTATCGGTGTTTCCACACATACTGTAGTACTGGGATGATTGCTGCTATTGGTGTTTACACACATACTGTAGTACTTGGCTGATTGCTGCTATTGGTGATTATACACATACTGTAGTACTTGGCTGATTGCTGCTATTGGTGTTTATACACATACTGTAGTACAGGGCTGATTGCTGCTATTGGTGATTATACACATACTGTAGTACTTGGATGATTGCTGCTATTGGTGTTTATACACATACTGTAGTACTTGGCTGATTGCTGCTATTGGTGATTACACACATACTGTATTACTTGGATGATTGCTGCTATTGGTGTTTATACACATACTGTAGTACTTGGATGATTGCTGCTATTGGTGATTATACACATACTGTAGTACTTGGCTGATTGCTGCTATTGGTGTTTATACACATACTGTAGTTCTGGGATGATTGCTGCTATTGGTGTTTATACACATACTTTAGTACTTGGATGATTGCTGCTATTGGTGATTATACACATACTGTAGTACTTGGATGATTGCCGCTATTGGTGTTTATGCACATACTGTAGTACTTGGATGATTGCCGCTATTGGTGTTTATACACATACTGTAGTACTTGGATGATTGCTGCTATTGGTGTTTATACACATACTGTAGTACTTGGATGATTGCTGCTATTGGTGTTTATACACATACTGTAGTACTTGGATGATTGCTGCTATTGATGTTTATACACATACTGTAGTACTGGGATGATTGCCGCTATTGGTGTTTATGCACATACTGTAGTACTGGGATGACTGCTGCTATTGGTGTTTATGCACATACTATAGTACTGGGATGATTGCTGCTATTGGTGTATATACACATACTGTAGTACTTGGATGATTGCTGCTATTGGTATTTATACACATACTGTAGTACTGGGATGATTGCTGCTATTGGTGATTATACACATACTATAGTACTTGGAAGATTGCTGCTATTGGTGATTATACACATACTGTAGTACTTGGATGATTGCTGCTATTGGTGTTTATACACATACTGTAGTACTTGGAAGATTGCTGCTATTGGTGATAATACACATACTGTAGTACTTGGCTGATTGCTGCTATTGGTGTTTATACACATACTGTAGTACTGGGATGAGTGCTGCTATTGGTGTTTATACACATACTGTAGTACTTGGATGATTGCTGCTATTGGTGTTTATACACATACTGTAGTACTTGGATGATTGCTGCTGTTGGTGATTATACACATACTGTAGTAGTTGGCTGATTGCTGCTTTTGGTGATTATACACATACTGTAGTACTTGGCTGATTGCTGCTATTGGTGATTATACACATACTGTAGTACTTGGCTGATTGCTGCTATTGGTGATTATACACATACTGTAGTACTGGGATGAGTGCTGCTATTGGTGTTTATACACATACTGTAGTACTTGGAAGATTGCCGCTATTGGTGTTTATACACATACTGTAGTACTTCGATGATTGCCGCTATTGGTGTTTATGCACATACTGTAGTACTGGGATGATTGCTGCTATTGGTGATTATACACATACTGTAGTACTTGGAGGAATGCTGCTATTGGTGATTATACACATACAGTAGTACTAGGATGATAGCTGCTATTGGTGTTTATACACATACTATAGTACTTGGATGATTGCTGCTATTGGTGTTTATACACATACTGTAGTACTGGGATGAGTGCTGCTATTGCTGTTTATACACATACTGTAGTACTTGGATGATTGCTGCTATTGGTGTTTATACACATACTGTAGTACTTGGATGATTGCTGCTGTTGGTGATCATACACATACTGTAGTACTTGGCTGATTGCTGCTATTGGTGATTATACACATACTGTAGTACTTGGCTGATTGCTGCTATTGGTATTTATACACATACTGTAGTACTTGGCTGATTGCTGCTATTGGTCTTTATACACATACTGTAGTACTGGGCTGATAGCGGCTATTGGTGATTATACACATACTGTAGTACTTCGATGATTGCTGCTATTGGTGTTGATACACATACTGTAGTACTTGGATGATTGCTGCTATTGGTCTTTATACACATACTGTAGTACTTGGCTGATTGCTGCTATTGGTGTTTATACACATACTGTAGTACTTGGCTGATTGCTGCTATTGGTGATTATACACATACTGTAGTACTGGGATGATTGCTGCTATTGGTGATTATACACATACTGTAGTACTGGGCTGATTGCTGTTATTGGTGTATACACATACTGTAGTACTTGGATGATTGCTGCTATTGGTGTTTATACACAAACTGTATTACTTGGCTGATTGCTGCTATTGCTGTTTATGCACATACTGTAGTACTTGGATGATTGCTGCTATTGGTGATTATACACATACTGTAGTACTTGGATGATTGCTCTATTGGTGATTATACACATACTGTAGTACTGGGATGATTGCTGCTATTGGTGTTTATACACATACTGTAGTACTTGGATGATTGCTGCTATTGGTGATTATGCACATACTGTAGTACTTGGATGATTGCTGCTATTGGTGTTTATGCACATACTGTAGTACTTGGATGATTGCTGCTATTGGTGTTAATGCACATACTATAGTACTTGGATGATTGCTGCTATTGGTGTTTATACACATACTGTAGTACTTGGATGATTGCTGCTATTGGTGTTTATACACATACTGTAGTACTTGGCTGATTGCTGCTATTGCTGTTTATGCACATACTGTAGTACTTGGATGATTGCTGCTATTGGTGATTATACACATACTGTAGTACTGGGATGATTGCTGCTATTGGTGTTTATACACATACTATAGTACTTGGATGATTGCTGCTATTGGTGTTTATACACATACTATAGTACTTGGATGATTGCTGCTATTGGTCATTATACACATACTGTAGTACTTGGCTGATTGCTGCTATTGGTGATTATACACATACTGTAGTACTTGGATGATTGCTGCTATTGATGTTTATACACATACTGTAGTACTGGGCTGATTGCTGCTATTGGTGATTATACACAAACTGTAGTACTTGGCAGATTGCTGATATTGGTGTTCATACACATACTGTAGTACTTGGATGATTGCTGCTATTGGTGATTAGACACATACTGTAGTACTTGGCTGATTGCTGCTATTGGTGTTTATACACATACTGTAGTACTGGGCTGATTACTGCTATTGGTGATTATACACATACTGTAGTACTTGGATGATTGCTGCTATTGGTGATTGTACACATCTTGTAGTACTGGGCTGATTGCTGCTATTGGTATTTATACACATACTGTAGAACTTGGATGATTGCTGCTATTGGTGTTTATACACATACTGTAGTACTGGGCTGATTGCTGCTATTGGTATTTATACACATACTGTAGTACTTGGATGATTGCTGCTGTTGGTGTTTATACATATACTGTAGTACTTGGATGATTGCTGCTATTGGTGTTGATACACATACTGTAGTACTGGGATGATTGCTGCTATTGGTGATTAGACACATACTGTAGTACTTGGCTGATTGCTGCTATTGGTGTTCATACACATACTGTAGTACTGGGCTGATTACTGCTATTGGTGATTATACACATACTGTAGTACTTGGATGATTGCTGCTATTGGTCTTTATACACATACTGTAGTACTGGGCTGATTGCTGATATTGGTATTTATACACATACTGTAGAACTTGGATGATTGCTGCTATTGGTGTTTATACACATACTGTAGTACTGGGCTGATTGCTGCTATTGGTATTTATACACATACTGTAGTACTTGGATGATTGCTGCTGTTGGTGTTTATACATATACTGTAGTACTTGGATGATTGCTGCTCTCGGTGTTTACACACATACTGTAGTACTTGGATGATTGCTGCTATTGGTGATAATACACATACTGTAGTACTTGGCTGATTGCTGCTATTGGTATTTATACACATACTGTAGAACTTGGATGATTGATGCTATTGGTGTTTAAACACATACTGTAGAACTGGGCTGATTGCTGCTATTGGTGTTTACACACATACTGTAGAACTCGGATGATTGCTACTATTGGTCTTTATACACATACTGTAGTACTTGGATGATTGCTGCTATTGGTGTTTATACACATACTGTAGTACTGGGATGATTGCTGCTATCGGTGTTTCCACACATACTGTAGTACTGGGATGATTGCTGCTATTGGTGTTTACACACATACTGTAGTACTTGGCTGATTGCTGCTATTGGTGATTATACACATACTGTAGTACTTGGCTAATTGCTGCTATTGGTGTTTATACACATACTGTAGTACAGGGCTGATTGCTGCTATTGGTGATTATACACATACTGTAGTACTTGGATGATTGCTGCTATTGGTGTTTATACACATACTGTAGTACTTGGATGATTGCTGCTATTGGTGATTATACACATACTGTAGTACTTGGCTGATTGCTGCTATTGGTGATTATACACATACTGTAGTAGTTGGATGATTGCTGCTATTGGTGATTATACACATACTGTAGTACTTGGCTGATTGCTGCTATTGGTGTTTATACACATACTGTAGTACTTGGCTGATTGCTGCTATTGGTGTTTATACACATACTATAGTACTTGGATGATTGCTGCTATTGGTGTTTATGCACATACTATAGTACTTGGATGATTGCTGCTATTGGTGTTTATACACATACTGTAGTACTTGGATGATTGCTGCTATTGGTGTTTATACACATACTGTAGTACTTGGCTGATTGCTGCTATTGGTGTTTATACACATACTGTAGTACTTGGATGATTGCTGCTATTGGTGTTTATACACATACTATAGTACTTGGATGATTGCTGCTATTTATGTTTATACACATACTGTAGTACTTGGTTGATTGCTGCTATTGCTGTTTATGCACATACTGTAGTACTTGGATGATTGCTGCTATTGGTGTTTATACACATACTGTAGTACTTGGATGATTGCTGCTGTTGGTGTTTATACATATACTGTAGTACTTGGATGATTGCTGCTCTCGGTGTTTACACACATACTGTAGTACTTGGATGATTACTGCTATTGGTGATTATACACATACTGTAGTACTTGGCTGATTGCTGTTATTGGTATTTATACACATACTGTAGAACTTGGATGATTGCTGCTATTGGTGTTTATACACATACTGTAGTACTGGGCTGATTGCTGCTATCGGTGTTTACACAAATACTGTAGTACTTGGCTGATTGCTGCTATTGGTGTTTATACACATACTGTAGTACTTGGCTGATTGCTGCTATTGGTGATTATACACATACTGTAGTAGTTGGATGATTGCTGCTATTGGTGATTATACACATACTGTAGTACTTGGCTGATTGCTGCTATTGGTGTTTATACACATACTGTAGTACTTGGATGATTGCTGCTATTGGTGATTATACACATACTGTAGTACTTGGCTGATTGCTGCTATTGGTGATTATACACATACTGTAGTACTTGGATGATTGCTGCTATTGGTGTTTATACACATACTGTAGTACTTGGATGATTGCTGCTATTGGTGATTATACACATACTGTAGTACTTGGCTGATTGCTGCTATTGGTGATTATACACATACTGTAGTAGTTGGATGATTGCTGCTATTGGTGATTATACACATACTGTAGTACTTGGCTGATTCCTGCTATTGGTGTTTATACACATACTGTAGTACTTGGATGATTGCTGCTATTGGTGATTATACACATACTGTAGTACTTGGCTGATTGCTGCTATTGGTGTTTATACACATACTATAGTACTTGGATGATTGCTGCTATTGGTGTTTATGCACATACTATAGTACTTGGATGATTGCTGCTATTGGTGTTTATACACATACTGTAGTACTTGGCAGATTGCTGCTATTGCTGTTTATGCACATACTGTAGTACTTGGATGATTGCTGCTATTGGTGTTTATACACATACTGTAGTACTTGGCTGATTGCTGCTATTGTTCTTTATACACATACTGTAGTACTTGGATGAGTGCTGCTATTGGTCTTTATACACATACTGTAGTACTTGGCTGATTGCTGCTATTGGTCTTTATACACATACTGTAGTACTTGGATGATTACTGCTATTGGTCTTTATACACATACTGTAGTACTTGGCTGATTGCTGCTATTGGTCTTTATACACATACTGTAGTACTTGGCTGATTGCTGCTATTGGTCTTTATACACATACTGTAGTACTTGGCTGATTGCTGCTATTGATCTTTATACACATACTGTAGTACTTGGATGAGTGCTGCTATTGGTGTTTACCCACATACTGTAGTACTTGGCTGAGTGCTGCTATTGGTGTTTATACACATACTGTAGTACTTGGCTGATTGCTGCTATTGGTATTTATACACATACTGTAGTACTTGGCTGATTGCTGCTATTGGTCTTTATACACATACTGTAGTACTGGGCTGATTGCGGCTATTGGTGATTATACACATACTGTAGTAATTCGATGATTGCTGCTATTGGTGTAGATACACATACTGTAGTACAGGGCTGATTGCTGCTATTGGTGATTATACACATACTGTAGTACTTGGCTGATTGCTGCTATTGGTGTTTATACACATACTGTAGTACTTGGATTATTGCTGCTATTGGTGATTATACACATACTGTAGTACTTGGCTGATTGCTGCTATTGGTGATTATACACATACTGTAGTAGTTGGATGATTGCTGCTATTGGTGATTATACACATACTGTAGTACTTGGCTGATTGCTGCTATTGGTGTTTATACACATACTGTAGTACTTGGATGATTGCTGCTATTGGTGATTATACACATACTGTAGTAGTTGGCTGATTGCTGCTATTGGTGTTTATACACATACTAAAGTACTTGGATGATTGCTGCTATTGGTGTTTATACACATACTGTAGTACTTGGATGATTGCTGCTATTGGTGTTTATGCACATACTATAGTACTTGGATGATTGCTGCTATTGGTGTTTATACACATACTGTAGTACTTGGCAGATTGCTGCTATTGCTGTTTATGCACATACTGTAGTACTTGGATGATTGCTGCTATTGGTGTTTATACACATACTGTAGTACTTGGCTGATTGCTGCTATTGTTCTTTATACACATACTGTAGTACTTGGATGAGTGCTGCTATTGGTCTTTATACACATACTGTAGTACTTGGCTGATTGCTGCTATTGGTCTTTATACACATACTGTAGTACTTGGATGATTACTGCTATTGGTCTTTATACACATACTGTAGTACTTGGCTGATTGCTGCTATTGGTCTTTATACACATACTGTAGTACTTGGCTGATTGCTGCTATTGGTCTTTATACACATACTGTAGTACTTGGCTGATTGCTGCAATTGGTCTTTATACACATACTGTAGTACTTGGATGAGTGCTGCTATTGGTGTTTACACACATACTGTAGTACTTGGCTGAGTGCTGCTATTGGTGTTTATACACATACTGTAGTACTTGGCTGATTGCTGCTATTGGTATTTATACACATACTGTAGTACTTGGCTGATTGCTGCTATTGGTGTTTATACACATACTGTAGAACTGGGCTGATTGCTGCTATTGGTATTAATACACATACTGTAGAACTTGGATGATTGCTGCTATTGGTGTTTATACACATACTGTAGTACTGGGCTGATTGCTGCTATCGATGTTTACACACATACTGTAGAACTCGGATGATTGCTACTATTGGTCTTTATACACATACTGTAGTACTTGGATGATTGCTGCTATTGGTGTTTATACACATACTGTAGTACTGGGATGATTGCTGCTATCGGTGTTTCCACACATACTGTAGTACTGGGATGATTGCTGCTATTGGTGTTTACACACATACTGTAGTACTTGGCTGATTGCTGCTATTGGTGATTATACACATACTGTAGTACTTGGCTGATTGCTGCTATTGGTGTTTATACACATACTGTAGTACAGGGCTGATTGCTGCTATTGGTGATTATACACATACTGTAGTACTTGGATGATTGCTGCTATTGGTGTTTATACACATACTGTAGTACTTGGCTGATTGCTGCTATTGGTATTTATACACATACTGTAGTACTTGGCTGATTGCTGCTATTGGTGTTTATAGACATACTGTAGTACTTGGCTGATTGCTGCTATTGGTGATTATACACATACTGTAGTACTGGGATGATTGCTGCTATTGGTGATTATACACATACTGTAGTACTGGGCTAATTGCTGTTATTGGTGTATACACATACTGTAGTACTTGGATGATTGCTGCTATTGGTGTTTATACACAAACTGTATTACTTGGCTGATTGCTGCTATTGCTGTTTATGCACATACTGTAGTACTTGGATGATTGCTGCTATTGGTGATTATACACATACTGTAGTACTTGGATGATTGCTCTATTGGTGATTATACACATACTGTAGTACTGGGATGATTGCTGCTATTGGTGTTTATACACATACTGTAGTACTTGGATGATTGCTGCTATTGGTGATTATGCACATACTGTAGTACTTGGATGATTGCTGCTATTGGTGTTTATGCACATACTGTAGTACTTGGATGATTGCTGCTATTGGTGTTAATGCACATACTATAGTACTTGGATGATTGCTGCTATTGGTGTTTATACACATACTGTAGTACTTGGATGATTGCTGCTATTGGTGTTTATACACATACTGTAGTACTTGGCTGATTGCTGCTATTGCTGTTTATGCACATACTGTAGTACTTGGATGATTGCTGCTATTGGTGATTATACACATACTGTAGTACTGGGATGATTGCTGCTATTGGTGTTTATACACATACTATAGTACTTGGATGATTGCTGCTATTGGTGTTTATACACATACTATAGTACTTGGATGATTGCTGCTATTGGTCATTATACACATACTGTAGTACTTGGCTGATTGCTGCTATTGGTGATTATACACATACTGTAGTACTTGGATGATTGCTGCTATTGATGTTTATACACATACTGTAGTACTGGGCTGATTGCTGCTATTGGTGATTATACACAAACTGTAGTACTTGGCTGATTGCTGATATTGGTTTTCATACACATACTGTAGTACTTGGATGATTGCTGCTATTGGTGATTAGACACATACTGTAGTACTTGGCTGATTGCTGCTATTGGTGTTTATACACATACTGTAGTACTGGGCTGATTACTGCTATTGGTGATTATACACATACTGTAGTACTTGGATGATTGCTGCTATTGGTGATTGTACACATCTTGTAGTACTGGGCTGATTGCTGCTATCGGTATTTATACACATACTGTAGAACTTGGATGATTGCTGCTATTGGTGTTTATACACATACTGTAGTACTGGGCTGATTGCTGCTATTGGTATTTATACACATACTGTAGTACTTGGATGATTGCTGCTGTTGGTGTTTATACATATACTGTAGTACTTGGATGATTGCTGCTATTGGTGTTGATACACATACTGTAGTACTGGGATGATTGCTGCTATTGGTGATTAGACACATACTGTAGTACTTGGCTGATTGCTGCTATTGGTGTTCATACACATACTGTAGTACTGGGCTGATTACTGCTATTGGTGATTATACACATACTGTAGTACTTGGATGATTGCTGCTATTGGTCTTTATACACATACTGTAGTACTGGGCTGATTGCTGCTATTGGTATTTATACACATACTGTAGAACTTGGATGATTGCTGCTATTGGTGTTTATACACATACTGTAGTACTGGGCTGATTGCTGCTATTGGTATTTATACACATACTGTAGTACTTGGATGATTGCTGCTGTTGGTGTTTATACATATACTGTAGTACTTGGATGATTGCTGCTCTCGGTGTTTACACACATACTGTAGTACTTGGATGATTGCTGCTATTGGTGATAATACACATACTGTAGTACTTGGCTGATTGCTGCTATTGGTATTTATACACATACTGTAGAACTTGGATGATTGCTGCTATTGGTGTTTAAACACATACTGTAGAACTGGGCTGATTGCTGCTATTGGTATTAATACACATACTGTAGAACTTGGATGATTGCTGCTATTGGTGTTTATACACATACTGTAGTACTGGGCTGATTGCTGCTATCGGTGTTTACACACATACTGTAGAACTCGGATGATTGCTACTATTGGTCTTCATACACATACTGTAGTACTTGGATGATTGCTGCTATTGGTGTTTATACACATACTGTAGTACTGGGATGATTGCTGCTATCGGTGTTTCCACACATACTGTAGTACTGGGATGATTGCTGCTATTGGTGTTTACACACATACTGTAGTACTTGGCTGATTGCTGCTATTGGTGATTATACACATACTGTAGTACTTGGCTGATTGCTGCTATTGGTGTTTATACACATACTGTAGTACAGGGCTGATTGCTGCTATTGGTGATTATACACATACTGTAGTACTTGGATGATTGCTGCTATTGGTGTTTATACACATACTGTAGTACTTGGATGATTGCTGCTATTGGTGATTATACACATACTGTAGTACTTGGCTGATTGCTGCTATTGGTGATTATACACATACTGTAGTAGTTGGATGATTGCTGCTATTGGTGATTATACACATACTGTAGTACTTGGCTGATTGCTGCTATTGGTGTTTATACACATACTGTAGTACTTGGCTGATTGCTGCTATTGGTATTTATACACATAATATAGTACTTGGATGATTGCTGCTATTGGTGTTTATGCACATACTATAGTACTTGGATGATTGCTGCTATTGGTGTTTATACACATACTGTAGTACTTGGATGATTGCTGCTATTGGTGTTTATACACATACTGTAGTACTTGGCTGATTGCTGCTATTGGTGTTTATACACATACTGTAGTACTTGGATGATTGCTGCTATTGGTGTTTATACACATACTATAGTACTTGGATGATTGCTGCTATTTATGTTTATACACATACTGTAGTACTTGGTTGATTGCTGCTATTGCTGTTTATGCACATACTGTAGTACTTGGATGATTGCTGCTATTGGTGTTTATACACATACTGTAGTACTTGGATGATTGCTGCTGTTGGTGTTTATACATATACTGTAGTACTTGGATGATTGCTGCTCTCGGTGTTTACACACATACTGTAGTACTTGGATGATTACTGCTATTGGTGATTATACACATACTGTAGTACTTGGCTGATTGCTGTTATTGGTATTTATACACATACTGTAGAACTTGGATGATTGCTGCTATTGGTGTTTATACACATACTGTAGTACTGGGCTGATTGCTGCTATCGGTGTTTACACAAATACTGTAGTACTTGGCTGATTGCTGCTATTGGTGTTTATACACATACTGTAGTACTTGGCTGATTGCTGCTATTGGTGATTATACACATACTGTAGTACTTGGCTGATTGTAGCTATTGGTGATTATACACATACTGTAGTAGTTGGATGATTGCTGCTATTGGTGATTATACACATACTGTAGTACTTGGCTGATTGCTGCTATTGGTGTTTATACACATACTGTAGTACTTGGATGATTGCTGCTATTGGTGATTATACACATACTGTAGTACTTGGCTGATTGCTGCTATTGGTGATTATACACATACTGTAGTACTTGGCTGATTGCTGCTATTGGTTTTTATACACATACTGTAGTACTTGGATGATTGCTGCTATTGGTGATTATACACATACTGTAGTACTTGGCTGATTGCTGCTATTGGTGATTATACACATACTGTAGTAGATGGATGATTGCTGCTATTGGTGATTATACACATACTGTAGTACTTGGCTGATTCCTGCTATTGGTGTTTATACACATACTGTAGTACTTGGATGATTGCTGCTATTGGTGATTATACACATACTGTAGTACTTGGCTGATTGCTGCTATTGGTGTTTATACACATACTATAGTACTTGGATGATTGCTGCTATTGGTGTTTATGCACATACTATAGTACTTGGATGATTGCTGCTATTGGTGTTTATACACATACTGTAGTACTTGGATGATTGCTGCTATTGGTGTTTATACACATACTGTAGTACTTGGCTGATTGCTGCTATTGGTGTTTATACACATACTGTAGTACTTGGATGATTGCTGCTATTGGTGTTTATGCACATACTATAGTACTTGGATGATTGCTGCTATTGGTGTTTATACACATACTGTAGTACTTGGCAGATTGCTGCTATTGCTGTTTATGCACATACTGTAGTACTTGGATGATTGCTGCTATTGGTGTTTATACACATACTGTAGTACTTGGCTGATTGCTGCTATTGTTCTTTATACACATACTGTAGTACTTGGATGAGTGCTGCTATTGGTCTTTATACACATACTGTAGTACTTGGCTGATTGCTGCTATTGGTCTTTATACACATACTGTAGTACTTGGCTGATTGCTGCTATTGCTGTTTATGCACATACTGTAGTACTTGGATGATTACTGCTATTGGTCTTTATACACATACTGTAGTACTTGGCTGATTGCTGCTATTGGTCTTTATACACATACTGTAGTACTTGGCTGATTGCTGCTATTGGTCTTTATACACATACTGTAGTACTTGGCTGATTGCTGCAATTGGTCTTTATACACATACTGTAGTACTTGGATGAGTGCTGCTATTGGTGTTTACACACATACTGTAGTACTTGGCTGAGTGCTGCTATTGGTGTTTATACACATACTGTAGTACTTGGCTGATTGCTGCTATTGGTATTTATACACATACTGTAGTACTTGGCTGATTGCTGCTATTGGTGTTTATACACATACTGTAGAACTGGGCTGATTGCTGCTATTGGTATTAATACACATACTGTAGAACTTGGATGATTGCTGCTATTGTTGTTTATACACATACTGTAGTACTGGGCTGATTGCTGCTATCGGTGTTTACACACATACTGTAGTACTTGGATGATTGCTGCTATTGGTGTTTATACACATACTGTAGTACTTGGATGATTGCTGCTATTGGTGATTATACACATACTGTAGTACTTGGCTGATTGCTGCTATTGGTGATTATACACATACTGTAGTAGTTGGATGATTGCTGCTATTGGTGATTATACACATACTGTAGTACTTGGATGATTGCTGCTATTGGTGATTATACACATACTGTAGTACTTGGCTGATTGCTGCTATTGGTGTTTATACACATACTATAGTACTTGGATGATTGCTGCTATTGGTGTTTATGCACATACTATAGTACTTGGATGATTGCTGCTATTGGTGTTTATACACATACTGTAGTACTTGGATGATTGCTGCTATTGGTGTTTATACACATACTGTAGTACTTGGCTGATTGCTGCTATTGGTGTTTATACACATACTGTAGTACTTGGATGATTGCTGCTATTGGTGTTTATGCACATACTATAGTACTTGGATGATTGCTGCTATTGGTGTTTATACACATACTGTAGTACTTGGCAGATTGCTGCTATTGCTGTTTATGCACATACTGTAGTACTTGGATGATTTCTGCTATTGGTGTTTATACACATACTGTAGTACTTGGCTGATTGCTGCTATTGTTCTTTATACACATACTGTAGTACTTGGATGAGTGCTGCTATTGGTCTTTATACACATACTGTAGTACTTGGCTGATTGCTGCTATTGGTCTTTATACACATACTGTAGTACTTGGATGATTACTGCTATTGGTCTTTATACACATACTGTAGTACTTGGCTGATTGCTGCTATTGGTCTTTATACACATACTGTAGTACTTGGCTGATTGCTGCTATTGGTCTTTATACACATACTGTAGTACTTGGCTGATTGCTGCTATTGATCTTTATACACATACTGTAGTACTTGGATGAGTGCTGCTATTGGTGTTTACCCACATACTGTAGTACTTGGCTGAGTGCTGCTATTGGTGTTTATACACATACTGTAGTACTTGGCTGATTGCTGCTATTGGTATTTATACACATACTGTAGTACTTGGCTGATTGCTGCTATTGGTCTTTATACACATACTGTAGTACTGGGCTGATTGCGGCTATTGGTGATTATACACATACTGTAGTACTTCGATGATTGCTGCTATTGGTGTAGATACACATACTGTAGTACAGGGCTGATTGCTGCTATTGGTGATTATACACATACTGTAGTACTTGGATGATTGCTGCTATTGGTGTTTATACACATACTGTAGTACTTGGCTGAATGCTGCTATTGGTGTTTATACACATACTGTAGTACTTGGCTGATTGCTGCTATTGGTGTTTATGCACATACTATAGTACTTGGATGATTGCTGCTATTGGTGTTTATACACATACTGTAGTACTTGGCAGATTGCTGCTATTGCTGTTTATGCACATACTGTAGTACTTGGATGATTGCTGCTGTTGGTGTTTATACATATACTGTAGTACTTGGATGATTGCTGCTCTCTGTGTTTACACACATACTGTAGTACTTTGATGATTGCTGCTATTGGTGATTATACACATACTGTAGTACTTGGCTGATTGCTGCTATTGGTATTTATACACATACTGTAGAACTTGGATGATTGCTGCTCTCGGTGTTTACACACATACTGTAGAACTTGGATGATTGCTGCTATTGGTATTTATACACATACTGTAGAACTTGGATGATTGCTGCTATTGGTGTTTATACACATACTGTAGTACTGGGCTGATTGCTGCTATCGGTGTTTACACACATACTGTAGAACTCGGATGATTGCTACTATTGGTCTTTATACACATACTGTAGTACTTGGATGATTGCTGCTATTGGTGTTAATACACATACTGTAGTACTGGGAAGATTGCTGCTATCGGTGTTTACACACATACTGTAGTACTTGGCTGATTGCTGCTATTGGTGATTATACACATACTGTAGTACTTGGCTGATTGCTGCTATTGGTGATTATACACATACTGTAGTACTGGGATGATTGCTGCTATTGGTGTTTATACACATACTGTAGTACTGGGATGATTGCTGCTATTGGTGATTATACACATACTGTAGTACTTGGCTGATTGCGGCTATTGGTGATTATACACATACTGTAGTACTGGGATGATTGCTGCTATTGGTGTTTATACACATACTGTAGTACTTGGATGATTGCTGCTATTGGAGTTTATACACATACTGTAGTACTTGGATGATTGCTGCTATTGCTGTTTATACACATACTGTAGTACTTGGATGATTGCTGCTATTGGTGTTTATGCACATACTGTAGTACTTGGATGATTGCTGCTATTGGTGTTTATACACATACTGTAGTACTGGGATGATTGCTGCTATTGGTGATTATATACATACTGTAGTACTTGGCTGATTGCTGCTATTGGTGTTTATGCACATACTGTAGTACTTGGAAGATTGCTGCTATTGGTGTTTATGCACATACTGTAGTACTGGGATTACTGCTGCTATTGGTGATTATACACATACTGTAGTACTGGGATGATTGCTGCTATTGGTGTTTATACACATACTATAGTACTTGGATGATTGCTGCAATTGGTCATTATACACATACTGTAGTACTTGGCTGATTGCTGCTATTGGTGATTATACACATACTGTAGTACTTGGATGATTGCTGCTATTGATGTTTATACACATACTGTAGTACTGGGCTGATTGCTGCTATTGGTGATTATACACAAACTGTAGTACTTGGATGATTGCTGATATTGGTGTTCATACACATACTGTAGTACTTGGATGATTGCTGCTATTGGTGATTAGACACATACTGTAGTACTTGGCTGATTGCTGCTATTGGTGTTCATACACATACTGTAGTACTGGGCTGATTACTGCTATTGGTGATTATACACATACTGTAGTACTTGGATGATTGCTGCTATTGGTGATTGTACACATCTTGTAGTACTGGGCTTATTGCTGCTATTGGTATTTATACACATACTGTAGAACTTGGATGATTGCTGCTATTGGTGTTTATACACATACTGTAGTACTGGGCTGATTGCTGCTATTGGTATTTATACACATACTGTAGTACTTAGATGATTGCTGCTGTTGGTGTTTATACATATACTGTAGTACTTGGATGATTGCTGCTCTCGGTGTTTACACACATACTGTAGTACTTGGATGATTGCTGCTATTGGTGATTATACACATACTGTAGTACTTGGCTGATTGCTGCTATTGGTATTTATACACATACTGTAGTACTTGGATGATGGCTGCTATTGGTGTTTATACACATACTGTAGTACTTGGCTGATTGCTGCTATTGGTATTTATACACATACTGTAGTACTTGGATGATTGCTGCTATTGGTGATTATACACATACTGTAGAACTTGGATGATTGCTGCTATTGGTGTTTATACACATACTGTAGTACTTGGCTGATTGATGCTATTTGTATTTATACACATACTGTAGTACTTTGATGATTGCTGCTGTTGGTGTTTATACATATACTGTAGTACTTGGATGATTGCTGCTCTCTGTGTTTACACACATACTGTAGTACTTTGATGATTGCTGCTATTGGTGATTATACACATACTGTAGAACTTGGCTGATTGCTGCTATTGGTATTTATACACATACTGTAGAACTTGGATGATTGCTGCTATTGGTGTTTATACACATACTGTAGTACTGGGCTGATTGCTGCTATCGGTGTTTACACACATACTGTAGAACTCGGATGATTGCTACTATTGGTCTTTATACACATACTGTAGTACTTGGATGATTGCTGCTATTGGTGTTTATACACATACTGTAGTACTGGGATGATTGCTGCTATTGGTGTTTATACACATACTGTAGTACTTGGATGATTGCTGCTATCGGTGATTACACACATACTGTATTACTTGGATGATTGCTGCTATTGGTGATTACACACATACTGTATTACTTGGATGATTGCTGCTATTGGTGTTTATACACATACTGTAGTACTTGGATGATTGCTGCTATCGGTGTTTATACACATACTGTAGTACTTGGATGATTGCTGCTATTGGTGATTACACACATACTGTATTACTTGGATGATTGCTGCTATTGGTGTTTATACACATACTGTAGTACTTGGATGATTGCTGCTATTGGTGATTACACACATACTGTATTACTTGGATGATTGCTGCTATTGGTGTTTATACACATACTGTAGTACTTGGATGATTGCTGCTATCGGTGTTTACACACATACTGTAGTACTTGGCTGATTGCTGCTATTGGTGATTATACACATACTGTAGTACTTGGCTGATTGCTGCTATTGGTGATTATACACATACTGTAGTACTGGGATGATTGCTGCTATTGGTGTTTATACACATACTGTAGTACTGGGATGATTGCTGCTATTGGTGATTATACACATACTGTAGTACTTGGCTGATTGCTGCTATTGGTGATTATACACATACTGTAGTACTGGGATGATTGCTGCTATTGGTGTTTATACACATACTGTAGTACTTGGATGATTGCTGCTATTGGAGTTTATACACATACTGTAGTACTTGGATGATTGCTGCTATTGCTGTTTATACACATACTGTAGTACTTGGATGATTGCTGCTATTGGTGTTTATGCACATACTGTAGTACTTGGATGATTGCTGCTATTGGTGTTTATACACATACTGTAGTACTGGGATGATTGCTGCTATTGGTGATTATATACATACTGTAGTACTTGGCTGATTGCTGCTATTGGTGTTTATGCACATACTGTAGTACTTGGAAGATTGCTGCTATTGGTGTTTATGCACATACTGTAGTACTGGGATTACTGCTGCTATTGCTGATTATACACATACTGTAGTACTGGGATGATTGCTGCTATTGGTGATTATATACATACTGTAGTACTTGGCTGATTGCTGCTATTGGTGTTTATGCACATACTGTAGTACTGGGATTACTGCTGCTATTGCTGATTATACACATACTGTAGTACTGGGATGATTGCTGCTATTGGTGTTTATACACATACTGTAGTACTTGGATGATTGCTGATATTGGTGTTTATACACATACTGTAGTACTGGGATGATTGCTGCTATTGGTGTTTATACACATACTGTAGTACTTGGATGATTGCTGCTGTTGGTGATTATACACATACTGTAGTACTTGGCTGATTGCTGCTATTGGTGTTTATGCACATACTGTAGTACTGGGCTGATTGCTGCTATTGGTGTTTACACATACTGTAGTACTTGGATGATTGCTGCTATTGGTGTTTACACACGTACTGTAGTACTTGGATGATTGCTGCTATTGGTGATTATACACATACTGTAGTACTTGGATGATTGCTGCTATTGGTGTTTATCCACATACTGTAGTACTTGGCTTATTGCTGCTATTGGTGTTTATACACATACTGTAGTACTTGGATGATTGCTGCTATTGGTGATTATACACATACTGTAGTACAAGGATGATTGCTGCTATTGGTGTTTACACACATACTGTAGTACTGGGATGATTGCTGCTATTGGTGATTATACACATACTGTAGTACTTGGATGATTGCTGCTATTGGTGATTATACACATACTGTAGTACTTGGATGAGTGCTGCTATTGGTCTTTATACACATACTGTAGTACAAGGATGATTGCTGCTATTGGTGTTTATACACATACTGTAGTACTTGGCTGATTGCTGCTATTGGTGATTATACACATACTGTAGTACTTGGCTGATTGCTGCTATTGGTGATTATACACATACTGTAGTACTTGGCTGATTGCTGCTATTGGTGATTATACACATACTGTAGTACTTGGCTGATTGCTGCTATTGGTGTTTATACACATACTATAGTACTTGGATGAGTGCTGCTATTGGTCTTTATACACATACTGTAGTACAAGGATGATTGCTGCTATTGGTGTTTATACACATACTGTAGTACTTGGCTGATTGCTGCTATTGGTGATTATACACATACTGTAGTACTTGGCTGATTGCTGCTATTGGTGATTATACACATACTGTAGTACTTGGCTGATTGCTGCTATTGGTGTTTATACACATACTGTAGTACTTGGCTGATTGCTGCTATTGGTGATTATACACATAATGTAGTACTTGGCTGATTGCTGCTATTGGTGTTTATACGTAGTGTCACCTACCTATCCTCTTTGTATCATTGTTATCCGGCTCTGGCTCAGTGAATGGCTTCAACTCATCATCTTCGTATCCAACATTCATCCAACGATCCTTCATGATTTGCTGGAAAGCGTAACACACAAAATTCAAACAATTGCGCAATTTAAATACACAGGATGTTTAGGTCCACTAAGTACAGATTTATGAGAGTGGAACGTTGTCTTTTGTACTTTATAAAATGCATTATAATACATACACGAAAGACTTATAATAAAAAGAAATAATAAAAGCAAAAAAATGTATTTACTGCAGATAATCTGACGTTTATAAGTCTCAGTGGCATAAAATAGGATAATTACCCAAAGCAGTCAGTAAGATCTACTTATTGATGAAAACACACTGACATGTTTCAGAAAATATATCAGAAATGTATCCATAGGGATCATAGGCCCTGATTCAGACCCACTCGCAAGCGGCTGTCCGCTCGCAAGTGGGTCGATGGTCTGCACTGAGCATGCGCACGACGGAGGGAGCGCCGTCGTGCGCATGCACCAGACGCGACGAGCGATGGAAAGTCCTTCGCTCATTGTGTCTGATCAAAGGGGGCGTGCTGTCGATGTTGATTGACAGCACGCCCCCTTTGGTGGGCGTGCCGGGGGCGTGCCTCCCTGACGGGGGCGTTCCCATGGGAACGCCTCCCATCAGAAGCCGGCCCACTGACATCACTAGTGATGTCAGTGGGAGTGATTTTGGCTCTGATAGAGCCAAAATCACTCCGGGGCTTGCGGTTGAAAACCTCAACCGCAGGCTCCGGCTCGCAGTTTCGATGGTCGCGATGGTCACGACCATCGCTGCCATCAAACTGCACGCTCGTATAGGCTGTGGGTGGTGACCCACAGCTATACGAGCGTCCAGGAGGACGCTCCATTTTTATGGAGGGCGGCCCTCATTCAGAGCGTGCGCTCTGCTCAGAGCGTACGGCTCTGAATGAGGGCCATTGTGCCTTATACCCAATGCAGGGAAATTATACTAATACATGTAGCCATAGGGATCATTGTGCCTAATACCCAATGCAGGGGAATGATACTAATACATGTAGCCATAGGGATCATTGTGCCTTATACCCAATGCAGGGAAATGATACTAATACATGTAGCCATAGGGATCATTGTGCCTTATACCCAATGCAGGGAAATTATACTAACACATTTAGACATAGGGATTATTGGGCCTGATTCAGACCCACTCGCGAGCGGCTGTCCGCTCGCAAGTGGGTCGATGGTGCGCATGCGCGAGACGCGACGAGCGAAGTACTTTCCTTCGCTCGTTGTGTCTGATCAAAGGGGGCGTGCTGTCGATGTTGATTTTGGCTCTGATAGAGCCAAAATCACTCTGGCCTTGCGGTTGAGAAACTCAACCGCAGGCTTCTGCTTGCACTGGCGATGGTCAAGACCATCGCGACCATCATCATGCACGCTCATATAGGCTGTGGGTTGTGACCCACAGCTATACGAGCGTCCAGGAGGACGCTCCATAGTTATGGAGGTGGGCCCTGATTCAGAGCGAGCGCTCTGGTCAGAGCGTCCGGCTCTGAATCAGGGCCATTGTGCCTTAAACCTAATGCAGGGAACTGATACTTATGCATGCCTATGTTCTGTGTGTAACTGCGGGTGTATCTGAATGCCTATGTTCTGTGTGTAACTGCGGGTGTATCTGCATGCCTATGTTCTGTGTGTGACTGCGGGTGTATCTGCATGCCTATGTTCTGAGGGCCTGATTCAGTCGCACAGCGCTCGCAAGCGGGTCGATGGTCCCCACTGCGCAAGCGCACGCCAGAGCCGGCTCCGGCGTGCGCGAGACCAGGACTGCGACGGGCACTCCGTCACTACGGGTCTCGCACCAAATCGAGGCAGCTGTCGATTGTGATTGACAGCTTGCCACATTTAGGAGGCGCTTGGGGTGGCTGGCCAAACGTTCCTATGTGAATGCCTGCCGTTTGGGGGCGGCCCCACTGACATCACGAGTGATGTCAGTGGGTGAGCTTCCGGCTCTATTAGAGCCGAAAGCTCACTGGGGTTTGCGGGAACGAGACCCTACCACAAGGGTCGCGTCACAAGCCCTGATGTTCGTGACCATCACCTGGCCGCTCGATAAAGCTGTGGGTGGTCACCCACAGCTTAGCGAGCGGCCAGGAAGACGTCTTTTAAAAAAACTGGGACGCCCTGATTCAGAGTGAGCGCTCTCAAAGAGCATCCGGCTCTGAATCAGGCCCTGTGTGTGACTGCGGATGTATCTGCATGCCTATATTCTGTGTGTGACTGCGGATGTATCTGCATGTCTATATTCTGTGTGTGACTGCGGGTGTATCTGCATGCCTATATTCTATGTGTAACTGCGGGTGTATCTGCATGCCTATATTCTGTGTGTGACTGCGGGTGTATCTGCATGCTTATGTTCTGTGTGTGACTGCGGGTGTATCTGCATGCCTATATTCTGTGTGTGACTACGGGAGTATCTGCATGCCTATATTCTGAGGGTGACTGCGGCTGTATCTGCATGCCTATATTCTGTGTGTGACTGCGGGTGTATCTGCAAGCCTATATTCTGTGTGTGACTGCGGGTGTATCTGCATGCCTAAGTTCTGTGTGTGACTGCAGGTGTATCTGCATGCCTATATTCTGAGGGTGACTGCGGGTGTATCTGCATGCCTATATTCTGTGTGTGACTGCGGGTGTATCTGCATGTCTAAGTTCTCTGTGTGTGACTGCGGCTGTATCTGCATGCCTATATTCTGTGTGTGACTGCGGGTGTATCTGCATGCCTAAGTTCAATGTGTGGGACTGCTGCATGCCTATGTTCTCTGTGTGTGACTGCGGGTGTATCTGCATGCTTATGTTCTGTGTGTGACTGCGGGTGTATCTGCATGCCTATATTGTGTGTGTGACTACGGGAGTATCTGCATGCCTAAGTTCTGTGTGTGACTGCGGGTGTATCTGCATGCTAAACACTACGTTACAGTGTTATAGCAGCTGACACTGTAACGTAGCATTTCACTTGCAGATACACCCGCAGTCACACACAGAATACAGGCATGCAGATACACCCGCAGTCACACACAGAACATAGGCATGCAGATACACCCGCAGTCACACACAGAATATAGGCATGCAGATACACCCGCAGTCACACACAGCACATAGGCATGCAGACACACCCGCAGTCACACACAGAACATAGCCATGCAGATACACCCGCAGTCACACACAGAATATAGGCATGCAGATACACCCGCAGTCACTCTCAGAATTTAGGCATGCAGATACACCCGCAGTCACACACAGAACATAGGCATGCAGATACACCCGCAGTCACACATAGAATATAGGCATGCAGCTGCAGTCACACACAGAATATAGGCATGCAGATACACCCGCAGTCACACACAGAACATAGGCATGCAGATACACCCGCAGTCACCCTCAGAATATAGGCATGCAGATACACCCGCAGTCACACACAGAATATAGGCATGCAGCTGCAGTCACACACAGAATATAGGCATGCAGATACACCCGCAGTCACACACAGAACATAGCCATGCAGATACACCCGCAGTCACACACAGAATATAGGAATGCAGATACACCCGCAGTCACCCTCAGAATATAGGCATACAGATACACCCGCAGTCACACACAGAATATAGGCATGCAGATACACCCGTAGTCACACACAGAACATAGGCATGCAGACACACCAACAGTCACCCTCAGAATATAGGCATGCAGATACACCCGCAGTCACACACAGAACATAGGCATGCAGATACACCCGCAGTCACACAGAATATAGGCATGCAGCTGCAGTCACACACAGAATATAGGCATGCAGATACACCCGCAGTCACACACAGAACATAGTAATGCAGATACACCCGCAGTCACCCTCAGAATATAGGCATACAGATACACCCGCAGTCACACACAGAATATAGGCATGCAGATACACCCGCAGTCACACACAGAATATAGGCATGCAGATACACCCGCAGTCACCCTCAGATTATAGGCATGCAGATACACCCGCAGTCACACACAGAACATAGGCATGCAGATACACCCGCAGTCACACACAGAATATAGGCATACAGATACACCCGCAGTCACACACAGAATATAGGCATGCAGATACACCCGCAGTCACACACAGAACATAGGCATGCAGATACACCCGCAGTCACACACAGAACATAGGCATACAGATACACCCGCAGTCACCCTCAGAATATAGGCATACAGATACACCCGCAGTCACACACAGAATATAGGCATGCAGATACACCCGCAGTCACACACAGAACATAGGCATGCAGATACACCCGCAGTCACACACAGAATATAGGCATGCAGAGACACCCGCAGTCACACACAGAACATAGCCATGCAGATACACCCGCAGTCACACACAGAACATAGGCATGCTGTATATCATTTTACTCAGCAGAAGCTGCTTGTGACAATCTATTCACATTGTTGTGCGAATAAGAGGCATTTGAAGGTAAAAAGATGGATGAAAAGACGCTCGGCACTACCGAGACACAATTGACTCCCGCATTATGTGTGGCGCGACTTCTAGCGCACGGAGGATAGATGTATGTGGGTACGTCTGTATACTGGCTTGCAGACGTATTCAACCCCCTAAAAAAATCAACAGCTTTATCTGTATTCCAATTTACACAAACAGATTGTTCTAGACAGTATTTTTATTGCAACCAGTAAACTCTTAAAGTAAAATTGAAACTCATAATTAATTATTGTGGCTGGAGGTTGGCCACACGTGGATCATGGCAGCCGTGGCACTGAAGGGTTTAACCCCCTGTACTGCGGAGCCATTTTTAAATGGAACAAAAGGCGCCCTGTATCTATATGTATTACCAGCGCTAGGCGCCAAGTGTTTAAACAAAAGTAATTGCATTTGTTGTGCCACGGCCCAGACCCGCTCCAGTGGCTGTGGCAACAAGTTAACCCCCCGTATGCTGGGGGTAGGGGTCCGCGGCTGAGCTGTGTAACCTCCAGGATACCGGGGGAGGAGGGAGCTGCTGCCGCCAGGAATGTGACGCAGCTCCGGGCCGTTTCCGGCGGCTGCAGCGAGGCGAACAGCGTCGGGGGCTGTGTGATGCGCTACAGCCCTGGGACACCTCCAGAGACGACAGAGCTATGTGCTGACTGCTGGGGACCGGGAGATAGCTCCTGATGCCCCAGGAAGACTTGCCACATGCTCGGGGGCAGGTAGAGCCAGCTCCCTGTTCCCCCCAAAACTGAGAGCCAGGTGCAGCTCAGGCCAGCTCTGGCAGCTGTGGGCACGTATTTGTTTAACTCTCAGTGCGCTGCACCAGGGGGAGAGCACAGAGCTGCAGCTGCTGGGACAGAGGTGCCCAGGCTGCAGAGCTGAGAGCCCTATGCTGGGGACTGGGAGCTCGGCCATCTCTGCGCTGCACCGGGGGGGGAGCACAGAGCTGCAGCTGCTGGGACAGAGGTGCCCAGGCTGCAGAGCTGAGAGCCCTATGCTGGGGACTGGGAGCTCGGCCATCTCTGCACTGCACCGGGGGGGGAGGGGGGAGCACAGAGCTGCAGCTGCTGGGACAGAGGTGCCCAGGCTGCAGAGCTGAGAGCCCTATGCTGGGGACTGGGAGCTCGGCCATCTCTGTGCTGCACCAGGGGGGGAGCACAGAGCTGCAGCTGCTGGGACAGAGGTGCCCAGGCCGCAGAGCTGAGATCCCTATGCAGGGGACTGGGAGCTCGGCCATTTCTGCACTGCACCGGGGGGGGAGGGGGGAGCACAGAGCTGCAGCTGCTGGGACAGAGGTGCCCAGGCTGCAGAGCTGAGAGCCCTATGCTGGGGACTGGGAGCTCGGCCATCTCTGCACTGCACCGGGGGGGGAGGGGGGAGCACAGAGCTGCAGCTGCTGGGACAGAGGTGCCCAGGCTGCAGAGCTGAGAGCCCTATGCTGGGGACTGGGAGCTCGGCCATCTCTGCGCTGCACCGGGGGGGGAGCACAGAGCTGCAGCTGCTGGGACAGAGGTGTCCAGGCTGCAGAGCTTAGAGCCCTATGCTGGGGACTGGGAGCTCGGCCATCTCTGCACTGCACCGGGGGGGGGGGGAGAGCACAGAGCTGCAGCTGCTGGGACAGAGGTGCCCAGGCTGCAGAGCTGAGATCCCTATGCAGGGGACTGGGAGCTCGGCCATCTCTGCACTGCACCGGGGGGGGAGGGGGGAGCACAGAGCTGCAGCTGCTGGGACAGAGGTGCCCAGGCTGCAGAGCTGAGAGCCCTATGCTGGGGACTGGGAGCTCGGCCATCTCTGCGCTGCACCGGGGGGGAGCACAGAGCTGCAGCTGCTGGGACAGAGGTGTCCAGGCTGCAGAGCTTAGAGCCCAATGCTGGGGACTGGGAGCTCGGCCATCTCTGCACTGCACCGGGGGGGGGGGGGAGAGCACAGAGCTGCAGCTGCTGGGACAGAGGTGCCCAGGCTGCAGAGCTGAGATCCCTAAGCAGGGGACTGGGAGCTCGGCCATCTCTGCACTGCACCGGGGGGGGGGGGAGAGCACAGAGCTGCAGCTGCTGGGACAGAGGTGCCCATGCTGCAGAGCTGAGAGCCCTATGCTGGGGACTGGGAGCTCGGCCATCTCTGCATTGCACCGGGGGGGGAGGGGGGAGCACAGAGCTGCAGCTGCTGGGACAGAGGTGCCCATGCTGCAGAGCTGAGAGCCCTATGCTGGGGACTGGGAGCTCGGCCATCTCTGCACTGCACCGGGGGGGGAGGGGGAGCACAGAGCTGCAGCTGCTGGGACAGAGGTGCCCAGGCTGCAGAGCTGAGAGCCCTATGCTGGGGACTGGGAGCTCGGCCATCTCTGTGCTGCACCGGGGGGGGAGCACAGAGCTGCAGCTGCTGGGACAGAGGTGTCCAGGCTGCAAAGCTTAGAGCCCTATGCTGGGGACTGGGAGCTCGGCCATCTCTGCACTGCACCGGGGGGGGGGGAGAGCACAGAGCTGCAGCTGCTGGGACAGAGGTGCCCAGGCCGCAGAGCTGAGATCCCTATGCAGGGGATTGGGAGCTCGGCCATCTCTGCACTGCACCGTGGGGGGAGGGGGGGAGCACAGAGCTGCAGCTGCTGGGACAGAGGTGCCCAGGCTGCAGAGCTGAGAGCCCTATGCTGGGGACTGGGAGCTCGGCCATCTCTGCACTGCACCGGGGGGGGAGGGGGGAGCACAGAGCTGCAGCTGCTGGGACAGAGGTGCCCAGGCTGCAGAGCTGAGAGCCCTATGCTGGGGACTGGGAGCTCGGCCATCTCTGCGCTGCACCGGGGGGGGAGCACAGAGCTGCAGCTGCTGGGACAGAGGTGTCCAGGCTGCAGAGCTTAGAGCCCTATGCTGGGGACTGGGAGCTCGGCCATCTCTGCACTGCACGGGGGGGGGGGGGGAGAGCACAGAGCTGCAGCTGCTGGGACAGAGGTGCCCAGGCTGCAGAGCTGAGATCCCTAAGCAGGGGACTGGGAGCTCGGCCATCTCTGCACTGCACCGGGGGGGGGGGGAGAGCACAGAGCTGCAGCTGCTGGGACAGAGGTGCCCATGCTGCAGAGCTGAGAGCCCTATGCTGGGGACTGGGAGCTCGGCCATCTCTGCACTGCACCGGGGGGGGAGGGGGGAGCACAGAGCTGCAGCTGCTGGGACAGAGGTGCCCAGGCTGCAGAGCTGAGAGCCCTATGCTGGGGACTGGGAGCTCGGCCATCTCTGCGCTGCACCGGGGGGGGGAGCACAGAGCTGCAGCTGCTGGGACAGAGGTGTCCAGGCTGCAGAGCTTAGAGCCCTATGCTGGGGACTGGGAGCTCGGCCATCTCTGCACTGCACCGGGGGGGGGGGGAGAGCACAGAGCTGCAGCTGCTGGGACAGAGGTGCCCAGGCTGCAGAGCTGAGATCCCTATGCAGGGGACTGGGAGCTCGGCCATCTCTGCACTGCACCGGGGGGGGGGGGAGAGCACAGAGCTGCAGCTGCTGGGACAGAGGTGCCCAGGCTGCAGAGCTGAGAGCCCTATGCTGGGGACTGGGAGCTCGGCCATCTCTGCACTGCACCGGGGGGGGGGGAGCACAGAGCTGCAGCTGCTGGGACAGAGGTGCTCAGGCTGCAGAGCTGAGATCCCTATTCTGGGGACTGGGAGCTCGGCCATCTCTGCACTGCACCGGGGGGGGGGGGAGAGCACAGAGCTGCAGCTGCTGGGACAGAGGTGCCCAGGCTGCAGAGCTGAGAGCCCTATGCTGGGGACTGGGAGCTCGGCCATCTCTGCACTGCACCGGGGGGGGGGGAGAGCACAGAGCTGCAGCTGCTGGGACAGAGGTGCCCAGGCTGCAGAGCTGAGAGCCCTATGCTGGGGACTGGGAGCTCGGCCATCTCTGCACTGCACTGGGGGGGGAGAGCACAGAGCTGCAGCTGCTGGGACAGAGGTGCCCAGGCTGCAGAGCTTAGAGCCCTATGCTGGGGACTGGGAGCTCGGCCATCTCTGTACTGCACCGGGGGGGGGGAGCACAGAGCTGCAGCTGCTGGGACAGAGGTGCCCAGGCTGCAGAGCTGAGAGCCCTATGCTGGGGACTGGGAGCTCGGCCATCTCTGCACTGCACCGGGGGGGGGAGCACAGAGCTGCAGCTGCTGGGACAGAGGTGCCCAGGCTGCAGAGCTGAGATCCCTATGCTGGGGACTGGGAGCTCGGCCATCTCTGCACTGCACCGGGGGGGGGGGAGCACAGAGCTGCAGCTGCTGGGACAGAGGTGCCCAGGCTGCAGAGCTGAGATCCCTATGCTGGGGACTGGGAGCTCGGCCATCTCTGCACTGCACCGGGGGGGGGGGGAGCACAGAGCTGCAGCTGCTGGGACAGAGGTGCCCAGGCTGCAGAGCTTAGAGCCCTATGCTGGGGACTGGGAGCTCGGCCATCTCTGCATTGCAAAGCTGGTTAAGTAAAGCTCAGTGCTGAGTGCTGGGGACATTGTATAAAAGCACACACGTATACAGAGTTACATATAATATAAAAGTGCATTTAAAATGGTATGTACAGCACTGAGCCAGGCCAGCAGCTCCTGGGCCACAGTGCTGCAGTGTGTAACTGCCCGATGCAGGGCACAGGCTTGGTGTATATGTAATAACACAATGTATTTTAAATGTATAGATTTAATATATGATTTTAAAGTAAAATTCACTTACCTGTGATGCTCTGGATGGCCAGGGGACACAAAGTCCTCAGTTGGCTGCTGGATCTCCCCAGCCACTTCCAGAGAAATAAATTGCCCTCTTATGCAGCCTCATGCCTGATAGTGCTATGAGGAGAAGCACAGGAAACTAAGGCAGCCTCATGCCTGATAGTGCTATGAGGAGGTGCACAGGAAGCTAAGGCAGCCTCATGCCTGATAGTGCTATGAGGAGGTGCACAGGAAGCTAAGGCAGCCTCATGCCTGATAGTGCTATGAGGAGGTGCACAGGAAGCTATGGCAGCCTCATGCCTGATAGTGCTATGAGGAGATGCACATGAAGCTAAGGCAGCCTCATGCCTGATAGTGCAATGAGGAGATGCACAGGAAACTAAGGCAGCCTCATTCCTGATAGTGCTGAGGAGGTGCACAGGAAGCTCTGGCAGCCTCATGCCTGATAGTGCTATGAGCAGGTGCACAGGAAACTAAGGCAGCCTCATGCCTGATAGTGCTATGAGGAGGTGCACAGGAAATTAAGGCAGCCTCATGCCTGATAGTGCTATGAGGAGGTGCACAGGAAGCTAAGGCAGCCTCATGCCTGATAGTGCTATGAGGAGGTGCATAGGAAGCTAAGGCAGCCTCATGCCTGATAGTGCTATGAGGAGGTGCACAGGAAGCTAAGGCAGCCTCATGCCTGATAGTGCTATGAGGAGATGCACAGGAAGCTAAGGCAGCCTCATGCCTGATAGTGCTATGAGGAGATACATAGGAAACTAAGGCAGCCTCATGCCTGATAGTGCTATGAGGAGGTGCACAGGAAGCTAAGGCAGCCTCATGCCTGATAGTGCTATGAGGAGATGCACAGGAAACTAAGGCAGCCTCATTCCTGATAGTGCTACGAGGAGGTGCACAGGAAGCTAAGGCAGCCTCATGCCTGATAGTGCTACGAGGAGGTGCACAGGAAGCTAAGTCAGCCTCATGCCTGATAGTACTATGAGGAGGTGCACAGGAAACTAAGGCAGCCTCATGCCGGATAGTGGTATGAGGAGGTGCACAGGAAGCTAAGGCAGCCTCATGCCGGATAGTGGTATGAGGAGGTGCACAGGAAGCTAAGGCAGTCTCATGCCTGATAGTGCTATGACGTTCACAGGAAGCTAAGGCAGCCTCATGCCTGATAGTGCTATGAGGTGCATAGGAAACTAAGGCAGCCTCATGCCTGATAGTGCTATGAGAAGGTGCACAGGAAGCTATGGCAGCCTCATGCCTAATAGTGGTATGAGGAGGTGCACAGGAAGCTGTGGCAGCCTCATGCCTGATAGTGCTATGAGGAGATACATAGGAAACTAAGGCAGCCTCATGCCTGATAGTGCTATGAGGAGGTGCATAGGAAACTAAGGCAGCCTCATCCCTGATAGTGCTATGAGGAGGTGCACAGGAAGCTAAGGCAGCCTCATGCCTGATAGTGCTATGAGGAGGTGCACAGGAAGCTAAGGCAGCCTCATGCCTGAAAGTGCTATGAGGAGTTGCACAGGAAGCTAGGGCAGCCTCATACCTGATAGTGCTATGAGGAGGTGCACAGGAAGCTAAGGGAGCCTCATGCCTGATAGTGCTATGAGGTGCACAGGAAGCTATGGCAGCCTCATGCCTGATAGTGCTATGATGAGGTGCACAGGAAGCTAAGGCAGCCTCATGCCTGATAGTGCTATGATGTGCACAGGAAGCTAAGGCAGCCTCATGCCTGATAGTGCTATGAGGAGATGCACAGGAAGCAGAGGCAGCCTCATGCCTGATAGTGTTAGGAGGAGGTGCACAAGAAGCTGAGGCAGCCTCATGCCTGATAGTGCTATGAAGAGGTGCACAGGAAGCTAAGGCAGCCTCATGCCTGATAGTGCTATGAGGAGATGCACAGGAAACTATGGCAGCCTCATGCCTGATAGTGCTATGAGGAGATTCACAGGAAGCTATGGCAGCCTCATGCCTGATAGTGCTATGAGGAGGTGCACAGGAAACTAAGGCAGCCTCATGCCTGATAGTGCTATGAGGAGATGCACAGGAAACTAAGGCAGCCTCATGCCTGATAGTGCTATGAGGAGGTGCACCGGAAACTAAGGCAGCCTCATTCCTGATAGTGCTATGAGGAGATGCACAGGAAGCTAAGGCAGCCTCATGCCTGATAGTGCTATGAGGAGGTGCACAGGAAGCTAAGGCAGCCTCATGCCTGATAGTGCTATGAGGAGATGCACAGGAAACTAAGGCAGCCTCATGCCTGATAGTGCTACGAGGAGATGCACAGGAAGCTAAGGCAGCCTCATGCCTGATAGTGCTATGAGGAGGTGCACAGGAAACCAAGGCAGCCTCATGCCTGATAGTGCTATGAGGAGATGCACAGGAAGCTCTGGCAGCCTCATGCCTGGTAGTGCTATGAGGAGGTGCACAGGAAGCTATGGCAGCCTCATGCCTGATAGTGCTATGAGGGGATGCACAGGAAGCTAAGGCAGCCTCATGCCTGATAGTGCTATGAGGAGGTGCAAAGGAAACTAAGGCAGCCTCATGCCTGATAGTGCTATGAGGAGGTGCACAGGAAGCTAAGGCAGCCTCATGCCTGATAGTGCTATGAGGAGATGCACAGGAAGCTAAGGCAGCCTCATGCCTGATAGTGCTATGAGGAGATACATAGGAAACTAAGGCAGCCTCATGCCTGATAGTGCTATGAGGAGGTGCACAGGAAGCTAAGGCAGCCTCATGCCTGATAGTGCTATGAGGAGATGCACAGGAAACTAAGGCAGCCTCATTCCTGATAGTGCTACGAGGAGGTGCACAGGAAGCTAAGGCAGCCTCATGCCTGATAGTGCTACGAGGAGGTGCACAGGAAGCTAAGTCAGCCTCATGCCTGATAGTACTATGAGGAGGTGCACAGGAAACTAAGGCAACCTCATGCCGGATAGTGGTATGAGGAGGTGCACAGGAAGCTAAGGCAGCCTCATGCCGGATAGTGGTATGAGGAGGTGCACAGGAAGCTAAGGCAGTCTCATGCCTGATAGTGCTATGACGTTCACAGGAAGCTAAGGCAGCCTCATGCCTGATAGTGCTATGAGGTGCATAGGAAACTAAGGCAGCCTCATGCATGATAGTGCTATGAGAAGGTGCACAGGAAGCAATGGCAGCCTCATGCCTAATAGTGGTATGAGGAGGTGCACAGGAAGCTAAGGCAGCCTCATGCCTGATAGTGCTATGAGGAGGTGCATAGGAAACTAAGGCAGCCTCATCCCTGATAGTGCTATGAGGAGGTGCACAGGAAGCTAAGGCAGCCTCATGCCTGATAGTGCTATGAGGAGGTGCACAGGAAGCTAAGGCAGCCTCATGCCTGATAGTGCTATGAGGAGTTGCACAGGAAGCTATGGCAGCCTCATACCTGATAGTGCTATGAGGAGGTGCACAGGAAGCTAAGGGAGCCTCATGCCTGATAGTGCTATGAGGTGCACAGGAAGCTATGGCAGCCTCATGCCTGATAGTGCTATGATGAGGTGCACAGGAAGCTAAGGCAGCCTCATGCCTGATAGTGCTATGATGTGCTCAGGAAGCTAAGGCAGCCTCATGCCTGATAGTGCTATGAGGAGGTGCACAGGAAGCTGAGTCAGCCTCATGCCTGAAATTGGTATGAGGAGATGCACAGGAAGCAGAGGCAGCCTCATGCCTGATAGTGTTAGGAGGAGGTGCACAAGAAGCTGAGGCAGCCTCATGCCTGATAGTGCTATGAAGAGGTGCACAGGAAGCTAAGGCAGCCTCATGCCTGATAGTGCTATGAGGAGATGCACAGGAAACTATGGCAGCCTCATGCCTGATAGTGCTATGAGGAGATGCACAGGAAGCTAAGGCAGCCTCATGCCTGATAGTGCTATGAGGAGATACATAGGAAACTAAGGCAGCCTCATGCCTGATAGTGCTATGAGGAGGTGCACAGGAAGCTAAGGCAGCCTCATGCCTGATAGTGCTATGAGGAGATGCACAGGAAACTAAGGCAGCCTCATGCCTGATAGTGCTATGATGTGCTCAGGAAGCTAAGGCAGCCTCATGCCTGATAGTGCTATGAGGAGGTGCACAGGAAGCTGAGTCAGCCTCATGCCTGAAATTGGTATGAGGAGATGCACAGGAAGCAGAGGCAGCCTCATGCCTGATAGTGTTAGGAGGAGGTGCACAAGAAGCTGAGGCAGCCTCATGCCTGATAGTGCTATGAGTAGGTGCAAAGGAAACAAAGGCAGCCTCATGCCTGATAGTGCTATGAGGAGGTGCACAGGAAGCTAAGGCAGCCTCATGCCTGATAGTGCTACGAGGAGGTGCACAGGAAGCTAAGGCAGCCTCATGCCTGATAGTGCTACGAGGAGGTGCACAGGGAGCTAAGGCAGCCTCATGCCTGATAGTGCTATGAGGAGATGCACAGGAAACTATGGCAGCCTCATGCCTGATAGTGCTATGAGGAGATGCACAGGAAGCTAAGGCAGCCTCATGCCTGATAGTGCTATGAGGAGATACATAGGAAACTAAGGCAGCCTCATGCCTGATAGTGCTATGAGGAGGTGCACAGGAAGCTAAGGCAGCCTCATGCCTGATAGTGCTATGAGGAGATGCACAGGAAACTAAGGCAGCCTCATGCCTGATAGTGCTATGATGTGCTCAGGAAGCTAAGGCAGCCTCATGCCTGATAGTGCTATGAGGAGGTGCACAGGAAGCTGAGTCAGCCTCATGCCTGAAATTGGTATGAGGAGATGCACAGGAAGCAGAGGCAGCCTCATGCCTGATAGTGTTAGGAGGAGGTGCACAAGAAGCTGAGGCAGCCTCATGCCTGATAGTGCTATGAGTAGGTGCAAAGGAAACAAAGGCAGCCTCATGCCTGATAGTGCTATGAGGAGGTGCACAGGAAGCTAAGGCAGCCTCATGCCTGATAGTGCTACGAGGAGGTGCACAGGAAGCTAAGGCAGCCTCATGCCTGATAGTGCTACGAGGAGGTGCACAGGGAGCTAAGGCAGCCTCATGCCTGATAGTGCTACGAGGAGATGCAAAGGAAGCTATGGCAGCCTCATGCCTGATAGTGGTATGAGGAGATGCACAGGAAGCTAATGCAGCCTCATGCCTGATAGTGCTATGAGGAGGTGCATAGGGAGCTAAGGCAGCCTCATGCCTGATAGTGCTACGAGGAGGTGCACAGGGAGCTAAGGCAGCCTCATGCCTGATAGTGCTATGAGGAGGTACCCAGGAAATTAAGGCAGCCTCATGCCTGATAGTGCTATGAGGAGGTGCACAGGAAACTAAGGCAGCCTCATGCCTGATAGTGCTATGAGGAGATGCACAGGAAGCTAAGGCAGCCTCATGCCTGATAGTGCTAGGAGGAGGTGCACAGGAAGCTAAGGCAGCCTCATGCCTGATAGTGCTATGAGGAGGTGCACAGGAAGCTATGGCAGCCTCATGCCTGATAGTGCTAGGAGCAGGTGCACAGGAAACTAAGGCAGCCTCATGCCTGATAGTGCTATGAGGAGATGCACAGGAAACTAAGGCAGCCTCATGCCTGATAGTGCTATGAGGAGGTGCATAGGAAACTGTGGCAGCCTCATGCCTGATAGTGCTACGAGGAGATGCAAAGGAAGCTATGGCAGCCTCATGCCTGATAGTGGTATGAGGAGATGCACAGGAAGCTAATGCAGCCTCATGCCTGATAGTGCTACGAGGAGGTGCATAGGGAGCTAAGGCAGCCTCATGCCTGATAGTGCTACGAGGAGGTGCACAGGGAGCTAAGGCAGCCTCATGCCTGATAGTGCTATGAGGAGGTACCCAGGAAACTAAGGCAGCCTCATGCCTGATAGTGCTATGAGGAGGTGCACAGGAAACTAAGGCAGCCTCATGCCTGATAGTGCTATGAGGAGATGCACAGGAAGCTAAGGCAGCTTCATGCCTGATAGTGCTAGGAGGAGGTGCACAGGAAGCTAAGGCAGCCTCATGCCTGAGAGTGCTATGAGGAGGTGCACAGGAAGCTATGGCAGCCTCATGCCTGATAGTGCTAGGAGCAGGTGCACAGGAAACTAAGGCAGCCTCATGCCTGATAGTGCTATGAGGAGATGCACAGGAAACTAAGGCAGCCTCATGCCTGATAGTGCTATGAGGAGATGCACAGGAAACTAAGGCAGCCTCATGCCTGATAGTGCTATGAGGAGGTGCATAGGAAACTAAGGCAGCCTCATGCCTGATAGTGCTATGAGGAGGTGCACAGGAAGCTATGGCAGCCTCATGCCTAATAGTGGTATGAGGAGGTGCACAGGAAGCTATGGCAGCCTCATGCCTGATAGTGCTATGAGGAGATGCATAGGAAACTAAGGTAGCCTCATGCCTGATAGTGCTATGAGGAGGTGCATAGGAAACTAAGGCAGGCTCATGCCTGATAGTGCTATGAGGAGGTGCACAGGAAGCTAAGGCAGCCTCATGCCTGATAGTGCTACGAGGAGGTGCACAGGAAGCTAAGGCAGCCTCATGCCTGATAGTGCTATGAGGAGGTGCATAGGAAGCTATGGCAGCCTCATGCCTGATAGTGGCATGAGGAGATGCACAGGAAGCTAAGGCAGCCTCATGCCTGATAGTGCTATGAGGAGATGCACAGGAAACTAAGGCAGCCTCATGCCTGATAGTGCTATGAGGAGGTGCACAGGAAGCTAAGGCAGCCTCATGCCTGATAGTGCTATGAGGAGATGCATAGGAAACTAAGGCAGCCTCATGCCTGATAGTGCTATGAGGAGGTGCATAGGAAGCTATGGCAGCCTCATGCCTGATAGTGCTAGGAGCAGCTGAACAGGAAACTAAGGCAGCCTCATGCCTGATAGTGCTATGAGGAGATGCACAGTAAGCTATGGCAGCTTCATGCCTGATAGTGCTATGAGGAGATGCATAGGAAACTAAGGCAGCCTCATGCCTGATAGTGCTATGAGGAGGTGCACAGGAAACTAAGGCAGCCTCATGCCTGATAGTGGTATGAGGAGGTGCACAGGAAGCTAAGACAGCCTCATGCCTGATAGTGCTATGAGGTTCACAGGACGCTAAGGTAGCCTCATGCCAGATAGTGCTATGAGGAGGTGCATAGGAAGCTATGGCAGCCCCATGCCTAATAGTGGTATGAGGAGGTGCACAGGAAGCTATGGCAGCCTCATGCCTGATAGTGCTATGAGGAGATGCACAGGAAACTAAGGCAGCCTCATGCCTGATAGTGCTATGAGGAGGTGCATAGGAAACTAAGGCAGCCTCATGAATGATAGTGCTACGAGGAGGTGCACAGGAAGCTAAGGCAGCCTCATGCCTGATAGTGCTACGAGGAGGTGCAGAGGAAGCTATGGCAGCCTCATGCCTGATAGTGGTATGAGGAGATGCACAGGAAGCTAATGCAGCCTCATGCCTGATAGTGCTACGAGGAGGTGCATAGGGAGCTAAGGCAGCCTCATGCCTGATAGTGCTATGAGGAGGTGCACAGGAAGCTAAGGCAGCCTCATGACTGATAGTGCTATGAGGAGATGCATAGGAAGCTAAGGCAGCCTCATGCCTGATAGTGCTACGAGGAGGTGCACAGGGAGCTAAGGCAGCCTTATGCCTGATAGTGCTATGAGGAGGTACCCAGGAAACTAAGGCAGCCTCATGCCTGATAGTGCTATGAGGAGGTGCACAGGAAGCTAAGGCAGCCTCATGACTGATAGTGCTATGAGGAGATGCACAGGAAGCTAAGGCAGCCTCATGCCTGATAGTGCTACGAGGAGGTGCACAGGGAGCTAAGGCAGCCTCATGCCTGATAGTGCTATGAGGAGGTACCCAGGAAACTAAGGCAGCCTCATGCCTGATAGTGCTATGAGGAGGTGCACAGGAAACTAAGGCAGCCTCATGCCTGATAGTGCTATGAGGAGATGCACAGGAAGCTAAGACAGCCTCATGCCTGATAGTGCTATGAGGTTCACAGGATGCTAAGGTAGCCTCATGCCTGATAGTGCTATGAGGAGGTGCATAGGAAGCTATGGCAGCCCCATGCCTAATAGTGGTATGAGGAGGTGCACAGGAAACTAAGGCAGCCTCATGCCTGATAGTGCTATGAGGAGGTGCATAGGAAACTAAGGCAGCCTCATGCCTGATAGTGCTACGAGGAGGTGCACAGGAAGCTAAGGCAGCCTCATGCCTGATAGTGCTACGAGGAGGGGCAGAGGAAGCTATGGCAGCCTCATGCCTGATAGTGGTATGAGGAGATGCACAGGAAGCTAATGCAGCCTCATGCCTGATAGTGCTACGAGGAGGTGCATAGGGAGCTAAGGCAGCCTCATGCCTGATAGTGCTAGGAGGAGGTGCAGAGGAAGCTATGGCAGCCTCATGCCTGATAGTGGTATGAGGAGATGCACAGGAAGCTAATGCAGCCTCATGCCTGATAGTGCTATGAAGAGGTGCACAGGAAACTAAGGCAGCCTCATGCCTGATAGTGCTATGAGGAGGTGCACAGGAAGCTAAGGCAGGCTCATGCCTGATAGTGCTATGAGGAGGTGCACAGGAAGCTAAGGCAGCCTCATGCCTGATAGTGCTATGAGGAGGTGCACAGGAAGCTAAGGCAGGCTCATGCCTGATAGTGCTATGAGGAGGTGCACAGGAAGCTAAGGCAGCCTCATGCCTGATAGTGCTATGAGGAGATGCACAGGAAGCTAAGGCAGCCTCATGCCTGATAGTGCTATGAGGAGATACATAGGAAACTAAGGCAGCCTCATGCCTGATAGTGCTATGAGGAGGTGCACAGGAAGCTAAGGCAGCCTCATGCCTGATAGTGCTATGAGGAGATGCACAGGAAACTAAGGCAGCCTCATTCCTGATAGTGCTACGAGGAGGTGCACAGGAAGCTAAGGCAGCCTCATGCCTGATAGTGCTACGAGGAGGTGCACAGGAAGCTAAGTCAGCCTCATGCCTGATAGTACTATGAGGAGGTGCACAGGAAACTAAGGCAGCCTCATGCCGGATAGTGGTATGAGGAGGTGCACAGGAAGCTAAGGCAGCCTCATGCCGGATAGTGGTATGAGGAGGTGCACAGGAAGCTAAGGCAGTCTCATGCCTGATAGTGCTATGACGTTCACAGGAAGCTAAGGCAGCCTCATGCCTGATAGTGCTATGAGGTGCATAGGAAACTAAGGCAGCCTCATGCCTGATAGTGCTATGAGAAGGTGCACAGGAAGCTATGGCAGCCTCATGCCTAATAGTGGTATGAGGAGGTGCACAGGAAGCTGTGGCAGCCTCATGCCTGATAGTGCTATGAGGAGATACATAGGAAACTAAGGCAGCCTCATGCCTGATAGTGCTATGAGGAGGTGCATAGGAAACTAAGGCAGCCTCATCCCTGATAGTGCTATGAGGAGGTGCACAGGAAGCTAAGGCAGCCTCATGCCTGATAGTGCTATGAGGAGGTGCACAGGAAGCTAAGGCAGCCTCATGCCTGAAAGTGCTATGAGGAGTTGCACAGGAAGCTAGGGCAGCCTCATACCTGATAGTGCTATGAGGAGGTGCACAGGAAGCTAAGGGAGCCTCATGCCTGATAGTGCTATGAGGTGCACAGGAAGCTATGGCAGCCTCATGCCTGATAGTGCTATGATGAGGTGCACAGGAAGCTAAGGCAGCCTCATGCCTGATAGTGCTATGATGTGCACAGGAAGCTAAGGCAGCCTCATGCCTGATAGTGCTATGAGGAGATGCACAGGAAGCAGAGGCAGCCTCATGCCTGATAGTGTTAGGAGGAGGTGCACAAGAAGCTGAGGCAGCCTCATGCCTGATAGTGCTATGAAGAGGTGCACAGGAAGCTAAGGCAGCCTCATGCCTGATAGTGCTATGAGGAGATGCACAGGAAACTATGGCAGCCTCATGCCTGATAGTGCTATGAGGAGATTCACAGGAAGCTATGGCAGCCTCATGCCTGATAGTGCTATGAGGAGGTGCACAGGAAACTAAGGCAGCCTCATGCCTGATAGTGCTATGAGGAGATGCACAGGAAACTAAGGCAGCCTCATGCCTGATAGTGCTATGAGGAGGTGCACCGGAAACTAAGGCAGCCTCATTCCTGATAGTGCTATGAGGAGATGCACAGGAAGCTAAGGCAGCCTCATGCCTGATAGTGCTATGAGGAGGTGCACAGGAAGCTAAGGCAGCCTCATGCCTGATAGTGCTATGAGGAGATGCACAGGAAACTAAGGCAGCCTCATGCCTGATAGTGCTACGAGGAGATGCACAGGAAGCTAAGGCAGCCTCATGCCTGATAGTGCTATGAGGAGGTGCACAGGAAACCAAGGCAGCCTCATGCCTGATAGTGCTATGAGGAGATGCACAGGAAGCTCTGGCAGCCTCATGCCTGGTAGTGCTATGAGGAGGTGCACAGGAAGCTATGGCAGCCTCATGCCTGATAGTGCTATGAGGGGATGCACAGGAAGCTAAGGCAGCCTCATGCCTGATAGTGCTATGAGGAGGTGCAAAGGAAACTAAGGCAGCCTCATGCCTGATAGTGCTATGAGGAGGTGCACAGGAAGCTAAGGCAGCCTCATGCCTGATAGTGCTATGAGGAGATGCACAGGAAGCTAAGGCAGCCTCATGCCTGATAGTGCTATGAGGAGATACATAGGAAACTAAGGCAGCCTCATGCCTGATAGTGCTATGAGGAGGTGCACAGGAAGCTAAGGCAGCCTCATGCCTGATAGTGCTATGAGGAGATGCACAGGAAACTAAGGCAGCCTCATTCCTGATAGTGCTACGAGGAGGTGCACAGGAAGCTAAGGCAGCCTCATGCCTGATAGTGCTACGAGGAGGTGCACAGGAAGCTAAGTCAGCCTCATGCCTGATAGTACTATGAGGAGGTGCACAGGAAACTAAGGCAACCTCATGCCGGATAGTGGTATGAGGAGGTGCACAGGAAGCTAAGGCAGCCTCATGCCGGATAGTGGTATGAGGAGGTGCACAGGAAGCTAAGGCAGTCTCATGCCTGATAGTGCTATGACGTTCACAGGAAGCTAAGGCAGCCTCATGCCTGATAGTGCTATGAGGTGCATAGGAAACTAAGGCAGCCTCATGCATGATAGTGCTATGAGAAGGTGCACAGGAAGCTATGGCAGCCTCATGCCTAATAGTGGTATGAGGAGGTGCACAGGAAGCTAAGGCAGCCTCATGCCTGATAGTGCTATGAGGAGGTGCATAGGAAACTAAGGCAGCCTCATCCCTGATAGTGCTATGAGGAGGTGCACAGGAAGCTAAGGCAGCCTCATGCCTGATAGTGCTATGAGGAGGTGCACAGGAAGCTAAGGCAGCCTCATGCCTGATAGTGCTATGAGGAGTTGCACAGGAAGCTAAGGCAGCCTCATGCCTGATAGTGCTATGAGGAGATGCACAGGAAACTATGGCAGCCTCATGCCTGATAGTGCTATGAGGAGATGCACAGGAAGCTAAGGCAGCCTCATGCCTGATAGTGCTATGAGGAGATACATAGGAAACTAAGGCAGCCTCATGCCTGATAGTGCTATGAGGAGGTGCACATGAAGCTAAGGCAGCCTCATGCCTGATAGTGCTATGAGGAGATGCACAGGAAACTAAGGCAGCCTCATGCCTGATAGTGCTATGATGTGCTCAGGAAGCTAAGGCAGCCTCATGCCTGATAGTGCTATGAGGAGGTGCACAGGAAGCTGAGTCAGCCTCATGCCTGAAATTGGTATGAGGAGATGCACAGGAAGCAGAGGCAGCCTCATGCCTGATAGTGTTAGGAGGAGGTGCACAAGAAGCTGAGGCAGCCTCATGCCTGATAGTGCTATGAGTAGGTGCAAAGGAAACAAAGGCAGCCTCATGCCTGATAGTGCTATGAGGAGGTGCACAGGAAGCTAAGGCAGCCTCATGCCTGATAGTGCTACGAGGAGGTGCACAGGAAGCTAAGGCAGCCTCATGCCTGATAGTGCTACGAGGAGGTGCACAGGGAGCTAAGGCAGCCTCATGCCTGATAGTGCTACGAGGAGATGCAAAGGAAGCTATGGCAGCCTCATGCCTGATAGTGGTATGAGGAGATGCACAGGAAGCTAATGCAGCCTCATGCCTGATAGTGCTATGAGGAGGTGCATAGGGAGCTAAGGCAGCCTCATGCCTGATAGTGCTACGAGGAGGTGCACAGGGAGCTAAGGCAGCCTCATGCCTGATAGTGCTATGAGGAGGTACCCAGGAAATTAAGGCAGCCTCATGCCTGATAGTGCTATGAGGAGGTGCACAGGAAACTAAGGCAGCCTCATGCCTGATAGTGCTATGAGGAGATGCACAGGAAGCTAAGGCAGCCTCATGCCTGATAGTGCTAGGAGGAGGTGCACAGGAAGCTAAGGCAGCCTCATGCCTGATAGTGCTATGAGGAGGTGCACAGGAAGCTATGGCAGCCTCATGCCTGATAGTGCTAGGAGCAGGTGCACAGGAAACTAAGGCAGCCTCATGCCTGATAGTGCTATGAGGAGATGCACAGGAAACTAAGGCAGCCTCATGCCTGATAGTGCTATGAGGAGGTGCATAGGAAACTGTGGCAGCCTCATGCCTGATAGTGCTACGAGGAGATGCAAAGGAAGCTATGGCAGCCTCATGCCTGATAGTGGTATGAGGAGATGCACAGGAAGCTAATGCAGCCTCATGCCTGATAGTGCTACGAGGAGGTGCATAGGGAGCTAAGGCAGCCTCATGCCTGATAGTGCTACGAGGAGGTGCACAGGGAGCTAAGGCAGCCTCATGCCTGATAGTGCTATGAGGAGGTACCCAGGAAACTAAGGCAGCCTCATGCCTGATAGTGCTATGAGGAGGTGCACAGGAAACTAAGCCAGCCTCATGCCTGATAGTGCTATGAGGAGATGCACAGGAAGCTAAGGCAGCTTCATGCCTGATAGTGCTAGGAGGAGGTGCACAGGAAGCTAAGGCAGCCTCATGCCTGAGAGTGCTATGAGGAGGTGCACAGGAAGCTATGGCAGCCTCATGCCTGATAGTGCTAGGAGCAGGTGCACAGGAAACTAAGGCAGCCTCATGCCTGATAGTGCTATGAGGAGATGCACAGGAAACTAAGGCAGCCTCATGCCTGATAGTGCTATGAGGAGATGCACAGGAAACTAAGGCAGCCTCATGCCTGATAGTGCTATGAGGAGGTGCATAGGAAACTAAGGCAGCCTCATGCCTGATAGTGCTATGAGGAGGTGCACAGGAAGCTATGGCAGCCTCATGCCTAATAGTGGTATGAGGAGGTGCACAGGAAGCTATGGCAGCCTCATGCCTGATAGTGCTATGAGGAGATGCATAGGAAACTAAGGTAGCCTCATGCCTGATAGTGCTATGAGGAGGTGCATAGGAAACTAAGGCAGGCTCATGCCTGATAGTGCTATGAGGAGGTGCACAGGAAGCTAAGGCAGCCTCATGCCTGATAGTGCTACGAGGAGGTGCACAGGAAGCTAAGGCAGCCTCATGCCTGATAGTGCTATGAGGAGGTGCATAGGAAGCTATGGCAGCCTCATGCCTGATAGTGGCATGAGGAGATGCACAGGAAGCTAAGGCAGCCTCATGCCTGATAGTGCTATGAGGAGATGCACAGGAAACTAAGGCAGCCTCATGCCTGATAGTGCTATGAGGAGGTGCACAGGAAGCTAAGGCAGCCTCATGCCTGATAGTGCTATGAGGAGATGCATAGGAAACTAAGGCAGCCTCATGCCTGATAGTGCTATGAGGAGGTGCATAGGAAGCTATGGCAGCCTCATGCCTGATAGTGCTAGGAGCAGCTGAACAGGAAACTAAGGCAGCCTCATGCCTGATAGTGCTATGAGGAGATGCACAGTAAGCTATGGCAGCTTCATGCCTGATAGTGCTATGAGGAGATGCATAGGAAACTAAGGCAGCCTCATGCCTGATAGTGCTATGAGGAGGTGCACAGGAAACTAAGGCAGCCTCATGCCTGATAGTGGTATGAGGTTCACAGGACGCTAAGGTAGCCTCATGCCAGATAGTGCTATGAGGAGGTGCATAGGAAGCTATGGCAGCCCCATGCCTAATAGTGGTATGAGGAGGTGCACAGGAAGCTATGGCAGCCTCATGCCTGATAGTGCTATGAGGAGATGCACAGGAAACTAAGGCAGCCTCATGCCTGATAGTGCTATGAGGAGGTGCATAGGAAACTAAGGCAGCCTCATGAATGATAGTGCTACGAGGAGGTGCACAGGAAGCTAAGGCAGCCTCATGCCTGATAGTGCTACGAGGAGGTGCAGAGGAAGCTATGGCAGCCTCATGCCTGATAGTGGTATGAGGAGATGCACAGGAAGCTAATGCAGCCTCATGCCTGATAGTGCTACGAGGAGGTGCATAGGGAGCTAAGGCAGCCTCATGCCTGATAGTGCTATGAGGAGGTGCACAGGAAGCTAAGGCAGCCTCATGACTGATAGTGCTATGAGGAGATGCATAGGAAGCTAAGGCAGCCTCATGCCTGATAGTGCTACGAGGAGGTGCACAGGGAGCTAAGGCAGCCTCATGCCTGATAGTGCTATGAGGAGGTACCCAGGAAACTAAGGCAGCCTCATGCCTGATAGTGCTATGAGGAGGTGCACAGGAAGCTAAGGCAGCCTCATGACTGATAGTGCTATGAGGAGATGCACAGGAAGCTAAGGCAGCCTCATGCCTGATAGTGCTACGAGGAGGTGCACAGGGAGCTAAGGCAGCCTCATGCCTGATAGTGCTATGAGGAGGTACCCAGGAAACTAAGGCAGCCTCATGCCTGATAGTGCTATGAGGAGGTGCACAGGAAACTAAGGCAGCCTCATGCCTGATAGTGCTATGAGGAGATGCACAGGAAGCTAAGACAGCCTCATGCCTGATAGTGCTATGAGGTTCACAGGATGCTAAGGTAGCCTCATGCCTGATAGTGCTATGAGGAGGTGCATAGGAAGCTATGGCAGCCCCATGCCTAATAGTGGTATGAGGAGGTGCACAGGAAACTAAGGCAGCCTCATGCCTGATAGTGCTATGAGGAGGTGCATAGGAAACTAAGGCAGCCTCATGCCTGATAGTGCTACGAGGAGGTGCACAGGAAGCTAAGGCAGCCTCATGCCTGATAGTGCTACGAGGAGGTGCAGAGGAAGCTATGGCAGCCTCATGCCTGATAGTGGTATGAGGAGATGCACAGGAAGCTAATGCAGCCTCATGCCTGATAGTGCTACGAGGAGGTGCATAGGGAGCTAAGGCAGCCTCATGCCTGATAGTGCTAGGAGGAGGTGCAGAGGAAGCTATGGCAGCCTCATGCCTGATAGTGGTATGAGGAGATGCACAGGAAGCTAATGCAGCCTCATGCCTGATAGTGCTATGAAGAGGTGCACAGGAAACTAAGGCAGCCTCATGCCTGATAGTGCTATGAGGAGGTGCACAGGAAGCTAAGGCAGGCTCATGCCTGATAGTGCTATGAGGAGGTGCACAGGAAGCTAAGGCAGCCTCATGCCTGATAGTGCTATGAGGAGGTGCACAGGAAGCTATGGCAGCCTCATGCCTGATAGTGCTATGAGGAGGTGCACAGGAAGCTAAGGCAGCCTCATGCCTGATAGTGCTATGAGGAGGTGCATAGGAAACTAAGGCAGCCTCATGCCTGATAGTGCTATGAGGAGGTGCACAGGAAGCTAAGGCAGCCTCATGCCTGATAGTGCTATGAGGAGGTGCACAGGAAGCTAAGGCAGCCTCATGCCTGATAGTGCTATGAGGAGGTGCATAGGAAGCTATGGCAGCCTCATGCCTGATAGTGGCATGAGGAGATGCACAGGAAGCTAAGGCAGCCTCATGCCTGATAGTGCTATGAGGAGATGCACAGGAAACTAAGGCAGCCTCATGCCTGATAGTGCTATGAGGAGGTGCACAGGAAGCTAAGGCAGCCTCATGCCTGATAGTGCTATGAGGAGATGCATAGGAAACTAAGGCAGCCTCATGCCTGATAGTGCTATGAGGAGGTGCATAGGAAGCTATGGCAGCCTCATGCCTGATAGTGCTAGGAGCAGGTGCACAGGAAACTAAGGCAGCCTCATGCCTGATAGTGCTATGAGGAGATGCACAGGAAGCTATGGCAGCTTCATGCCTGATAGTGCTATGAGGAGGTGCATAGGAAACTAAGGCAGCCTCATGCCTGATAGTGCTATGAGAAGGTGCACAGGAAGCTATGGCAGCCTCATGCCTAATAGTGGTATGAGGAGGTGCACAGGAAGCTATGGCAGCCTCATGCCTGATAGTGGTATGAGGAGGTGCACAGGAAGCTATGGCAGCCTCATGCCTGATAGTGCTATGAGGAGATGCACAGGAAACTAAGTCAGCCTCATGCCTGATAGTGCTATGAGGAGGTGCACAGGAAGCTAAGGCAGCCTCATGCCTGATAGTGCTACGAGGAGGTGCAGAGGAAGCTATGGCAGCCTCATGCCTGATAGTGGTATGAGGAGATGCACAGGAAGCTAATGCAGCCTCATGCCTGATAGTGCTACGAGGAGGTGCATAGGGAGCTAAGGCAGCCTCATGCCTGATAGTGCTATGAGGAGGTGCACAGGAAGCTAAGGCAGGCTCATGCCTGATAGTGCTATGAGGAGGTGCACAGGAATCTAAGGCAGCCTCATGCCTGATAGTGCTATGAAGAGGTGCACAGGAAACTAAGGCAGCCTCATGCCTGATAGTGCTATGAGGAGGTGCACAGGAAGCTAAGGCAGGCTCATGCCTGATAGTGCTATGAGGAGGTGCACAGGAAGCTAAGGCAGCCTCATGCCTGATAGTGCTATGAGGAGGTGCACAGGAAGCTATGGCAGCCTCATGCCTGATAGTGCTATGAGGAGGTGCACAGGACGCTAAGGCAGCCTCATGCCTGATAGTGCTATGAGGAGGTGCACAGGAAGCTATGGCAGCCTCATGCCTGATAGTGCTAGGAGCAGGTGCACAGGAAACTAAGGCAGCTTCATGCCTGATAGTGCTATGAGGAGATGCACAGGAAACTAAGGCAGCCTCATGCCTGATAGTGCTATGAGGAGATGCTCAGGAAACTAAGGCAGCCTCATGCCTGATAGTGCTATAAGGAGGTGCACAAGAAGCTAAGGCAGCCTCATGCCTGATAGTGCTATGAGGAGATGCTCAGGAAACTAAGGCAGCCTCATGCCTGATAGTGCTATAAGGAGGTGCACAAGAAGCTAAGGCAGCCTCATGCCTGATAGTGCTATGAGAAGATGCATAGGAAACTAAGGCAGCATCATGCCTGATAGTGCTATGAGGAGGTGCATAGGAAACTAAGGCAGCCTCATGCCTGATAGTGCTATGAGGAGGTGCACAGGAAGCTATGGCAGCCTCATGCCTGATAGTGGTATGAGGAGGTGCACAGGAAGCTATGGTAGCCTCAAGCCTGATAGTGCTATGAGGAGATGCATAGGAAACTAAGGCAGCCTCATGCCTGATAGTGCTATGAGGAGGTGCACAGGAAACTAAGGCAGCCTCATGCCTGATAGTGGTATGAGGAGGTGCACAGGAAGCTAAGGCAGCCTCATGCCTGATAGTGCTATGAGGTTCACAGGAAGCTAAGGCAGCCTCATGCCTGATAGTGCTATGAGGAGGTGCACAGGAAACCAAGGCAGCCTCATGCCTGATAGTGCTATGAGGAGGTGCATAGGAAACTAAGGCAGCCTCATGCCTGATAGTGCTATGAGGAGGTGCACAGGAAGCTATGGCAGCCTCATGCCTGATAGTGGTATGAGGAGGTGCACAGGAAGCTATGGTAGCCTCAAGCCTGATAGTGCTATGAGGAGATGCATAGGAAACTAAGGCAGCCTCATGCCTGATAGTGCTATGAGGAGGTGCACAGGAAACTAAGGCAGCCTCATGCCTGATAGTGGTATGAGGAGGTGCACAGGAAGCTAAGGCAGCCTCATGCCTGATAGTGCTATGAGGTTCACAGGAAGCTAAGGCAGCCTCATGCCTGATAGTGCTATGAGGAGGTGCATAGGAAACTAAGGCAGCCTCATGCCTGATAGTGCTATGAGAAGGTGCACAGGAAGCTATGGCAGCCTCATGCCTAATAGTGGTATGAGGAGGTGCACAGGAAGCTATGGCAGCCTCATGGCTGATAGTGCTATGAGGAGATGCATAGGAAACTAAGGCATCCTCATGCCTGATAGTGCTATGAGGAGGTGCATAGGAAACTAAGGCAGCCTCATGCCTGATAGTGCTATGAGGAGGTGCACAGGAAGCTAAGGCAGCCTCATGCCTGATAGTGCTACGAGGAGGTGCACAGGAAGCTAAGGCAGCCTCATGCCTGATAGTGCTATGAGGAGGTGCATAGGAAGCTATGGCAGCCTCATGCCTGATAGTGGTATGAGGAGATGCACAGGAAGCTAATGCAGCCTCATGCCTGATAGTGCTATGAGGAGGTGCACAGGAAGCTAAGGCAGCCTCATGCCTGATAGTGCTATGAGGAGATACATAGGAAACTAAGGGCCTGATTCAGAGCCGTTCGCTATTTGTGGTCGCTCGTTTAAAAACAAGGGGTGGCTATTCAAATGATCCGTACGCACATTGCAGTCTGTTCACACCTCTAAGTCTGAACGAGCGAGCAAAACATACGCTCGTTTATTTGTTAAAAACGCCCCCTGGCCGCTCGCATCCTACGTCATGTCCGCTATTTATTAGATTAATCCTCTGTATGTTATAACACCAGAATTTAGCCAAAATCTGCATTTTTTTATGAACATGGAAAATGACTCAAAGACAAAGGGGGAATTCAATTAGCTGTAGTAAATTACTGCGTTAATTGATCCACTGGGGCCATCCAAATATCCCCAAAGCGCGGCCGTATCAGGGATTTTTGGGGGGATCTCAGTAGGCTCTGAAAAAAAATCCCTGATAATTAGCCTGTTTTTGGGAAGCGACCAGCTATAACACATAGGTTGATGAAGTTATCACGGATTCTATGGGGTAAATTTACTAAAGTGAGAGTTTTTAGAAGTGAGTTTTAACAGTGACGTTGCCCATAGCAACCAAACATATTCTAGCGATTATCTTCTAGAAGGTGCTAGTTATATGTTAAGTAGAATCTGATTGGTTGCTATGGGCAACATCACTTTTAAAACTCACTTCTAAAAACTCTCACTTTAGTAAATTTACCCCTATGTGTTTCGCCTGAAAACAGATAATTTTTCAGGGGGCAAAAAAAAACACAGGCTTTACTTGAATTACCTGAACCTAAAAAGTGGGGAAAAGTCCAGTTTTTCGCCCCCAAAAAATGGTCTGGGGTAATTGAATACTCCCCTGAGCATGCAAGGTTGTCACCAGCAGATTGAACCAAAACACAGCAAACATCAAGTCCTAATTTTCCCATTGAAGCCAAGACAGCAACTGGACATATCTCCAGTTTTCTGGAAAGGCAACTTTTAGGGTATACACAGTTCTCTTACAAACAAAAATCTATACCATTACCATACTGTCTTAGAAATTGTTGATTTATTTTATGGTTGAATTTTGTTAATAACATCTATTTAAAACATATTCAACATATATTTATTTAAAAAAAATGTTTTTAATTAAGTATAATTTAACTGTAAAAACATTAAAACTCGAGATTTATATTAAACGTTAATTAACACTGATTCAATTTTTATTTTTATTGGTGTTTGCTGACCTGGGGCTGTCATCGCACTCTGACCTGGGGCTGTCATCGCACTCTGACCTGGGGCTGTCATCGCACTCTGACCTGGGGCTGTCATCGCACTCTGACCTGGGGCTGTCATCGCACTCTGACCTGGGGCTGTCATCGCACCCTGACCTGGGGCTGTCATCGCACCCTGACCTGGGGCTGTCATCGCACCCTGACCTGGGGCTGTCATCGCACCCTGACCTGGGGCTGTCATCGCACCCTGACCTGGGGCTGTCATCGCACCCTGACCTGGGGCTGTCATCGCACCCTGACCTGGGGCTGTCATCGCACCCTGACCTGGGGCTGTCATCGCACCCTGACCTGGGGCTGTCATCGCACCCTGACCTGGGGCTGTCATCGCACCCTGACCTGGGGCTGTCATCGCACCCTGACCTGGGGCTGTCATCGCACCCTGACCTGGGGCTGTCATCGCACCCTGACCTGGGGCTGTCATCGCACCCTGACCTGGGGCTGTCATCGCACCCTGACCTGGGGCTGTCATCGCACCCTGACCTGGGGCTGTGATCGCACCCTGACCTGGGGCTGTGATCGCACCCTGACCTGGGGCTGTGATCGCACCCTGACCTGGGGCTGTGATCGCACCCTGACCTGGGGCTGTGATCGCACTCTGACCTGGGGCTGTGATCACACTGAGCTGAGTGACCACTGATGACACAATATACTGTAACATATTATATCAGATTTGTATTACTGTTCTCTTGCCTGCAACTGTGTAACATAATTGTATCTCTCTCTGCACGAAATCATAGACAGCATACAAAGCAGCAGGAAGGGAAGTGCTTTTATTCCTATTAGGATCGCTGTGGTTGGTGGGAACTTGAGATTGGGGGAGACTGGGGGGCAGGGCAGTGACAACTTTGATCTCGCCAGCTGCAGTAAGCCATAGGTGGGCAATGTTATGGCCATCTCTGCCTGACCGGGTATAGAGGGAGTGACTGGAGTGGGGAGGAGCAGAACCAGCAGGAGACCAGCTGCCGGCAACTGCGGATAATCTGGGACCACTGTGGCTGGTTCCGAGAGATAAGAGTAGTTGGCGGGGGAGGGTCAGATTCCGGGAGACCCTGTAAGATCGGTGGTTACTGGATGATTCGCTTCCGGCATTCGCCAGGCAAGTGATTGACAAAGGTAATGATAGCTGTGTATTATCAGTGTAATATAGAGAGAAGACAATCAGGCACAGGTATAATGATAGCTGTGTATTATCATTGTAATATAGAGAGAAGACAATCAGGCACAGGTATAATGATAGCTGTGTATTATCAGTGTAATATAGAGAGAAGACAATCAGGCACAGGTATAATGATAGCTGTGTATTATCAGTGTAATATAGAGAGAAGACAATCGGGCACATGTATAATGATAGCTGTGTATTATCAGTGTAATATAGAGAGAAGACAATCGGGCACAGGTATAATGATAGCTGTGTATTATCAGTGTAATATAGAGAGAAGACAATCGGGCACAGGTATAATGATAGCTGTGTATTATCAGTGTAATATAGAGAGAAGACAATCGGGCACAGGTATAATGATAGCTGTGTATTATCAGTGTAATATAGAGAGAAGACAATCGGGCACAGGTATAATGATAGCTGTGTATTATCAGTGTAATATAGAGAGAAGACAATCAGGCACATGTATAATGATAGCTGTGTATTATCAGTGTAATATAGAGAGAAGACAATCGGGCACAGGTATAATGATAGCTGTGTATTATCATTGTAATATAGAGAGAAGACAATCGGGCACAGGTATAATGATAGCTGTGTATTATCAGTGTAATATAGAGAGAAGACAATCGGGCACAGGTATAATGATAGCTGTGTATTATCAGTGTAATATAGAGAGAAGACAATCGGGCACAGGTATAATGATAGCTGTGTATTATCAGTGTAATATAGAGAGAAGACAATCGGGCACAGGTATAATGATAGCTGTGTATTATCAGTGTAATATAGAGAGAAGACAATCGGGCACAGGTATAATGATAGCTGTGTATTATCAGTGTAATATAGAGAGAAGACAATCGGGCACAGGTATAATGATAGCTGTGTATTATCAGTGTAATATAGAGAGAAGACAATCAGGCACATGTATAATGATAGCTGTGTATTATCAGTGTAATATAGAGAGAAGACAATCAGGCACAGGTATAATGATAGCTGTGTATTATCAGTGTAATATAGAGAGAAGACAATCAGGCACAGGTATAATGATAGCTGTGTATTATCAGTGTAATATAGAGAGAAGACAATCAGGCACATGTATAATGATAGCTGTGTATTATCAGTGTAATATAGAGAGAAGACAATCAGGCACATGTATAATGATAGCTGTGTATTATCAGTGTAATATAGAGAGAAGACAATCAGGCACAGGTATAATGATAGCTGTGTATTATCAGTGTAATATAGAGAGAAGACAATCGGGCACAGGTATAATGATAGCTGTGTATTATCAGTGTAATATAGAGAGAAGACAATCAGGCACATGTATAATGATAGCTGTGTATTATCAGTGTAATATAGAGAGAAGACAATCGGGCACATGTATAATGATAGCTGTGTATTATCAGTGTAATATAGAGAGAAGACAATCAGGCACAGGTATAATGATAGCTGTGTATTATCATTGTAATATAGAGAGAAGACAATCGGGCACATGTATAATGATAGCTGTGTATTATCAGTGTAATATAGAGAGAAGACAATCAGGCACATGTATAATGATAGCTGTGTATTATCAGTGTAATATAGAGAGAAGACAATCGGGCACATGTATAATGATAGCTGTGTATTATCAGTGTAATATAGAGAGAAGACAATCGGGCACAGGTATAATGATAGCTGTGTATTATCAGTGTAATATAGAGAGAAGACAATCAGGCACAGGTATAATGATAGCTGTGTATTATCAGTGTAATATAGAGAGAAGACAATCGGGCACAGGTATAATGATAGCTGTGTATTATCAGTGTAATATAGAGAGAAGACAATCGGGCACATGTATAATGATAGCTGTGTATTATCAGTGTAATATAGAGAGAAGACAATCGGGCACATGTATAATGATAGCTGTGTATTATCAGTGTAATATAGAGAGAAGACAATCGGGCACAGGTATAATGATAGCTGTGTATTATCAGTGTAATATAGAGAGAAGACAATCGGGCACAGGTATAATGATAGCTGTGTATTATCAGTGTAATATAGAGAGAAGACAATCGGGCACAGGTATAATGATAGCTGTGTATTATCAGTGTAATATAGAGAGAAGACAATCAGGCACATGTATAATGATAGCTGTGTATTATCAGTGTAATATAGAGAGAAGACAATCAGGCACATGTATAATGATAGCTGTGTATTATCAGTGTAATATAGAGAGAAGACAATCAGGCACAGGTATAATGATAGCTGTGTATTATCAGTGTAATATAGAGAGAAGACAATCAGGCACATGTATAATGATAGCTGTGTATTATCAGTGTAATATAGAGAGAAGACAATCAGGCACATGTATAATGATAGCTGTGTATTATCAGTGTAATATAGAGAGAAGACAATCGGGCACAGGTATAATGATAGCTGTGTATTATCAGTGTAATATAGAGAGAAGACAATCAGGCACATGTATAATGATAGCTGTGTATTATCAGTGTAATATAGAGAGAAGACAATCGGGCACAGGTATAATGATAGCTGTGTATTATCAGTGTAATATAGAGAGAAGACAATCGGGCACAGGTATAATGATAGCTGTGTATTATCAGTGTAATATAGAGAGAAGACAATCGGGCACATGTATAATGATAGCTGTGTATTATCAGTGTAATATAGAGAGAAGACAATCAGGCACAGGTATAATGATAGCTGTGTATTATCAGTGTAATATAGAGAGAAGACAATCGGGCACATGTATAATGATAGCTGTGTATTATCAGTGTAATATAGAGAGAAGACAATCAGGCACATGTATAATGATAGCTGTGTATTATCAGTGTAATATAGAGAGAAGACAATCGGGCACATGTATAATGATAGCTGTGTATTATCAGTGTAATATAGAGAGAAGACAATCGGGCACATGTATAATGATAGCTGTGTATTATCAGTGTAATATAGAGAGAAGACAATCGGGCACAGGTATAATGATAGCTGTGTATTATCAGTGTAATATAGAGAGAAGACAATCGGGCACAGGTATAATGATAGCTGTGTATTATCAGTGTAATATAGAGAGAAGACAATCGGGCACAGGTATAATGATAGCTGTGTATTATCAGTGTAATATAGAGAGAAGACAATCAGGCACATGTATAATGATAGCTGTGTATTATCAGTGTAATATAGAGAGAAGACAATCAGGCACATGTATAATGATAGCTGTGTATTATCAGTGTAATATAGAGAGAAGACAATCAGGCACAGGTATAATGATAGCTGTGTATTATCAGTGTAATATAGAGAGAAGACAATCAGGCACATGTATAATGATAGCTGTGTATTATCAGTGTAATATAGAGAGAAGACAATCAGGCACAGGTATAATGATAGCTGTGTATTATCAGTGTAATATAGAGAGAAGACAATCAGGCACAGGTATAATGATAGCTGTGTATTATCAGTGTAATATAGAGAGAAGACAATCGGGCACAGGTATAATGATAGCTGTGTATTATCAGTGTAATATAGAGAGAAGACAATCAGGCACATGTATAATGATAGCTGTGTATTATCAGTGTAATATAGAGAGAAGACAATCAGGCACATGTATAATGATAGCTGTGTATTATCAGTGTAATATAGAGAGAAGACAATCAGGCACATGTATAATGATAGCTGTGTATTATCAGTGTAATATAGAGAGAAGACAATCGGGCACATGTATAATGATAGCTGTGTATTATCAGTGTAATATAGAGAGAAGACAATCGGGCACAGGTATAATGATAGCTGTGTATTATCAGTGTAATATAGAGAGAAGACAATCAGGCACATGTATAATGATAGCTGTGTATTATCAGTGTAATATAGAGAGAAGACAATCAGGCACATGTATAATGATAGCTGTGTATTATCAGTGTAATATAGAGAGAAGACAATCAGGCACATGTATAATGATAGCTGTGTATTATCAGTGTAATATAGAGAGAAGACAATCAGGCACATGTATAATGATAGCTGTGTATTATCAGTGTAATATAGAGAGAAGACAATCGGGCACATGTATAATGATAGCTGTGTATTATCAGTGTAATATAGAGAGAAGACAATCAGGCACAGGTATAATGATAGCTGTGTATTATCAGTGTAATATAGAGAGAAGACAATCAGGCACATGTATAATGATAGCTGTGTATTATCAGTGTAATATAGAGAGAAGACAATCAGGCACAGGTATAATGATAGCTGTGTATTATCAGTGTAATATAGAGAGAAGACAATCGGGCACAGGTATAATGATAGCTGTGTATTATCAGTGTAATATAGAGAGAAGACAATCGGGCACAGGTATAATGATAGCTGTGTATTATCAGTGTAATATAGAGAGAAGACAATCGGGCACAGGTATAATGATAGCTGTGTATTATCAGTGTAATATAGAGAGAAGACAATCGGGCACAGGTATAATGATAGCTGTGTATTATCAGTGTAATATAGAGAGAAGACAATCGGGCACAGGTATAATGATAGCTGTGTATTATCAGTGTAATATAGAGAGAAGACAATCGGGCACAGGTATAATGATAGCTGTGTATTATCAGTGTAATATAGAGAGAAGACAATCAGGCACATGTATAATGATAGCTGTGTATTATCAGTGTAATATAGAGAGAAGACAATCAGGCACATGTATAATGATAGCTGTGTATTATCAGTGTAATATAGAGAGAAGACAATCAGGCACATGTATAATGATAGCTGTGTATTATCAGTGTAATATAGAGAGAAGACAATCGGGCACATGTATAATGATAGCTGTGTATTATCAGTGTAATATAGAGAGAAGACAATCGGGCACAGGTATAATGATAGCTGTGTATTATCAGTGTAATATAGAGAGAAGACAATCAGGCACATGTATAATGATAGCTGTGTATTATCAGTGTAATATAGAGAGAAGACAATCAGGCACATGTATAATGATAGCTGTGTATTATCAGTGTAATATAGAGAGAAGACAATCAGGCACATGTATAATGATAGCTGTGTATTATCAGTGTAATATAGAGAGAAGACAATCAGGCACATGTATAATGATAGCTGTGTATTATCAGTGTAATATAGAGAGAAGACAATCGGGCACATGTATAATGATAGCTGTGTATTATCAGTGTAATATAGAGAGAAGACAATCAGGCACAGGTATAATGATAGCTGTGTATTATCAGTGTAATATAGAGAGAAGACAATCAGGCACATGTATAATGATAGCTGTGTATTATCAGTGTAATATAGAGAGAAGACAATCAGGCACAGGTATAATGATAGCTGTGTATTATCAGTGTAATATAGAGAGAAGACAATCGGGCACAGGTATAATGATAGCTGTGTATTATCAGTGTAATATAGAGAGAAGACAATCGGGCACAGGTATAATGATAGCTGTGTATTATCAGTGTAATATAGAGAGAAGACAATCGGGCACAGGTATAATGATAGCTGTGTATTATCAGTGTAATATAGAGAGAAGACAATCGGGCACAGGTATAATGATAGCTGTGTATTATCAGTGTAATATAGAGAGAAGACAATCGGGCACAGGTATAATGATAGCTGTGTATTATCAGTGTAATATAGAGAGAAGACAATCGGGCACATGTATAATGATAGCTGTGTATTATCAGTGTAATATAGAGAGAAGACAATCAGGCACATGTATAATGATAGCTGTGTATTATCAGTGTAATATAGAGAGAAGACAATCGGGCACATGTATAATGATAGCTGTGTATTATCAGTGTAATATAGAGAGAAGACAATCAGGCACATGTATAATGATAGCTGTGTATTATCAGTGTAATATAGAGAGAAGACAATCGGGCACAGGTATAATGATAGCTGTGTATTATCAGTGTAATATAGAGAGAAGACAATCGGGCACAGGTATAATGATAGCTGTGTATTATCAGTGTAATATAGAGAGAAGACAATCGGGCACAGGTATAATGATAGCTGTGTATTATCAGTGTAATATAGAGAGAAGACAATCGGGCACAGGTATAATGATAGCTGTGTATTATCAGTGTAATATAGAGAGAAGACAATCGGGCACAGGTATAATGATAGCTGTGTATTATCAGTGTAATATAGAGAGAAGACAATCAGGCACAGGTATAATGATAGCTGTGTATTATCAGTGTAATATAGAGAGAAGACAATCGGGCACATGTATAATGATAGCTGTGTATTATCAGTGTAATATAGAGAGAAGACAATCAGGCACATGTATAATGATAGCTGTGTATTATCAGTGTAATATAGAGAGAAGACAATCGGGCACATGTATAATGATAGCTGTGTATTATCAGTGTAATATAGAGAGAAGACAATCGGGCACAGGTATAATGATAGCTGTGTATTATCAGTGTAATATAGAGAGAAGACAATCGGGCACATGTATAATGATAGCTGTGTATTATCAGTGTAATATAGAGAGAAGACAATCGGGCACATGTATAATGATAGCTGTGTATTATCAGTGTAATATAGAGAGAAGACAATCAGGCACAGGTATAATGATAGCTGTGTATTATCAGTGTAATATAGAGAGAAGACAATCAGGCACAGGTATAATGATAGCTGTGTATTATCAGTGTAATATAGAGAGAAGACAATCAGGCACATGTATAATGATAGCTGTGTATTATCAGTGTAATATAGAGAGAAGACAATCGGGCACATGTATAATGATAGCTGTGTATTATCAGTGTAATATAGAGAGAAGACAATCAGGCACATGTATAATGATAGTTGTGTATTATCAGTGTAATATAGAGAGAAGACAATCGGGCACAGGTATAATGATAGCTGTGTATTATCAGTGTAATATAGAGAGAAGACAATCAGGCACAGGTATAATGATAGCTGTGTATTATCAGTGTAATATAGAGAGAAGACAATCGGGCACAGGTATAATGATAGCTGTGTATTATCAGTGTAATATAGAGAGAAGACAATCAGGCACAGGTATAATGATAGCTGTGTATTATCAGTGTAATATAGAGAGAAGACAATCAGGCACATGTATAATGATAGCTGTGTATTATCAGTGTAATATAGAGAGAAGACAATCAGGCACAGGTATAATGATAGCTGTGTATTATCAGTGTAATATAGAGAGAAGACAATCGGGCACAGGTATAATGATAGCTGTGTATTATCAGTGTAATATAGAGAGAAGACAATCAGGCACAGGTATAATGATAGCTGTGTATTATCAGTGTAATATAGAGAGAAGACAATCAGGCACAGGTATAATGATAGCTGTGTATTATCAGTGTAATATAGAGAGAAGACAATCAGGCACATGTATAATGATAGCTGTGTATTATCAGTGTAATATAGAGAGAAGACAATCAGGCACATGTATAATGATAGCTGTGTATTATCAGTGTAATATAGAGAGAAGACAATCAGGCACAGGTATAATGATAGCTGTGTATTATCAGTGTAATATAGAGAGAAGACAATCAGGCACATGTATAATGATAGCTGTGTATTATCAGTGTAATATAGAGAGAAGACAATCAGGCACATGTATAATGATAGCTGTGTATTATCAGTGTAATATAGAGAGAAGACAATCGGGCACAGGTATAATGATAGCTGTGTATTATCAGTGTAATATAGAGAGAAGACAATCAGGCACAGGTATAATGATAGCTGTGTATTATCAGTGTAATATAGAGAGAAGACAATCAGGCACAGGTATAATGATAGCTGTGTATTATCAGTGTAATATAGAGAGAAGACAATCAGGCACAGGTATAATGATAGCTGTGTATTATCAGTGTAATATAGAGAGAAGACAATCAGGCACATGTATAATGATAGCTGTGTATTATCAGTGTAATATAGAGAGAAGACAATCAGGCACAGGTATAATGATAGCTGTGTATTATCAGTGTAATATAGAGAGAAGACAATCAGGCACAGGTATAATGATAGCTGTGTATTATCAGTGTAATATAGAGAGAAGACAATCAGGCACATGTATAATGATAGCTGTGTATTATCAGTGTAATATAGAGAGAAGACAATCAGGCACATGTATAATGATAGCTGTGTATTATCAGTGTAATATAGAGAGAAGACAATCGGGCACAGGTATAATGATAGCTGTGTATTATCAGTGTAATATAGAGAGAAGACAATCGGGCACAGGTATAATGATAGCTGTGTATTATCAGTGTAATATAGAGAGAAGACAATCAGGCACATGTATAATGATAGCTGTGTATTATCAGTGTAATATAGAGAGAAGACAATCAGGCACATGTATAATGATAGCTGTGTATTATCAGTGTAATATAGAGAGAAGACAATCAGGCACATGTATAATGATAGCTGTGTATTATCAGTGTAATATAGAGAGAAGACAATCGGGCACAGGTATAATGATAGCTGTGTATTATCAGTGTAATATAGAGAGAAGACAATCGGGCACATGTATAATGATAGCTGTGTATTATCAGTGTAATATAGAGAGAAGACAATCAGGCACATGTATAATGATAGCTGTGTATTATCAGTGTAATATAGAGAGAAGACAATCAGGCACAGGTATAATGATAGCTGTGTATTATCAGTGTAATATAGAGAGAAGACAATCAGGCACATGTATAATGATAGCTGTGTATTATCAGTGTAATATAGAGAGAAGACAATCGGGCACATGTATAATGATAGCTGTGTATTATCAGTGTAATATAGAGAGAAGACAATCGGGCACAGGTATAATGAATAATCTCTTACTTCTAAGCTGCCACGTTTTACTGGGTTCAGCACAAGCAGCTTTTTTAGCAGATTCTCGCAGTCTGTGGACATATAGAAAGGGATACGGTACTTTCCTCTTAAAACTCGCTCCCGCAATTCCTTTACAAACAAAACAGAGTGTTAGCACATTAATCAGCACTTTCTATGTACATATGACATATTACTCAAATAAACGTTACATCTACTGAAGGTGACAGTCTAGGGCCGCACTGCCCAACCTTTGTAATACTCTAAATAGTTTATTATGTGAGTTCCTAGCAACAATGGTGGTCCTGATCAATTGGGGGCAAAGCAGGAGGGGGCACTGGCAGACCACTGAGGCAGCTTTAGTAAAAAATACATTATTGTGCACTAGTCCTAAGTCAGGAATGGGGAACCTCAGGCCCAGGGGCCGTATAATGCCCGCGGAATCATTTGGTATGCTGCCCTCATCTGGCTATAATGGCCCCCTGCAGCCAGAATCTATACAGCAGTGTCACATGGAGCGTCCATAGGATGCATCAGACAGTCACACCGCTGCCCTTACAGCTCCCTGTCAGCACATTCTCAGGATGCTGCGGGCATTGCTGTAATCACCGGCAATTGTGGCACCGCCCCCATGTGATGTCACGTGGAGGGGCATGGCCTGCACCGGCCCGTCAATAATGTTATGTCAAAATAGCCCTTGGCAGAAAAAAGGTTCCCCACCCCTGTCCTAGGTAAACATTTAGATAATAATGTAAATAGAGAACAGTTGTAAGGTAGAAAAACTCAGTATTCTCAGTATAGAAAACAAACTTTATAACTATTATTTAAACAAAAATGAAGATGCTCTAATCTAATACTGTACATACATTTATGTGTTAGTTACTAGGATGTAGTTGTAGGCATCCACTAGTGGGTGCCTGGGGCATTTGCAGGGGTGCCATGGGTTGATGATCCAGGACTAATTACATTATTTATGATCAATGTGATTGGCAGACGCCAGCGCAGGTTGGGCCAATCATAAAATATGTGGACAAACAAAAGTGCAATCCTGTCCTTCAACGCATAACTGACCCTAAGGATGACTGACCCTAAGGATGACAGGTCAGCACATCCCTGTCCCCACCACATAACTGACCCTAAGGATGACAGGTCAGCACATCCCTGTCCCCACCACATAACTGACCCTAAGGGTGACAGGTCAGCACATCCCTGTCCTCACCACATAACTGACCCTAAGGATGACAGGTCAGCACATCCCTGTCCTCACCACATAACTGACCCTAAGGATGACAGGTCAGCACATCCCTGTCCTCACCACATAACTGACCCTAAGGATGACAGGTCAGCACATCCCTGTCCTCACCACATAACTGACCCTAAGGGTGACAGGTCAGCACATCCCTGTCCTCACCACATAACTGACCCTAAGGGTGACAGGTCAGCACATCCCTGTCCTCACCCATAACTGACCCTAAGGGTGACAGGTCAGCACATCCCTGTCCTCACCACATAACTGACCCTAAGGGTGACAGGTCAGCACATCCCTGTCCTCACCACATAACTGACCCTAAGGATGACAGGTCAGCACATCCCTGTCCCCACCACATAACTGACCCTAAGGATGACAGGTCAGAACATCCCTGTCCTCACCACATAACTGACCCTAAGGATGACAGGTCAGCACATCCCTGTCCCCACCACATAACTGACCCTAAGGGTGACTGGTCAGCACATCCCTGTCCTCACCCCATAACTGACCCTAAGGGTGACTGGTCAGCACATCCCTGTCCCCACCACATAACTGACCCTAAGGGTGACTGGTCAGCACATCCCTGTCCTCACCCCATAACTGACCCTAAGGGTGACTGGTCAGCACATCCCTGTCCTCACCCCATAACTGACCCTAAGGATGACAGGTCAGCACATCCCTGTCCCCACCACATAACTGACCCTAAGGGTGACTGGTCAGCACATCCCTGTCCTCACCCCATAACTGACCCTAAGGGTGACTGGTCAGCACATCCCTGTCCTCACCCCATAACTGACCCTAAGGGTGACAGGTCAGCACATTCCTGTCCCCCACCACATAACTGACCCTAAGGGTGACAGGTCAGCACATCCCTGTGCTCACCACATAACTGACCCTAAGGATGACAGGTCAGCACATCCCTGACCTCACCACATAACTGACCCTAAGGATGACAGGTCAGCACATAACTGTCCCCCACCACATAACTGACCCTAAGGATGACAGGTCAGCACATCCATGTCCCCACCACATAACTGACCCTAAGGATGACAGGTCAGCACATCCCTGTACTCACCACATAACTGACCCTAAGGATGACAGGTCAGCACATCCCTGTCACCACCACATAACTGACCCTAAGGGTGACAGGTCAGCACATCCCTGTCCTCACCACATAACTGACCCTAAGGATGACAGGTCAGCACATCCCTGTCCTCACCACATAACTGACCCTAAGGATGACAGGTCAGCACATCCCTGTCCTCACCACATAACTGACCCTAAGGATGACAGGTCAGCACATCCCTGTCCTCACCACATAACTGACCCTAAGGGTGACAGGTCAGCACATCCCTGTCCTCACCACAAAACTGACCCTAAGGGTGACAGGTCAGCACATCCCTGTCCTCACCACATAACTGACCCTAAGGATGACAGGTCAGCACATCCCTGTCCTCACCACATAACTGACCCTAAGGGTGACAGGTCAGCACATCCCTGTCCTCACCACATAACTGACCCTAAGGGTGACAGGTCAGCACATCCCTGTCCTCACCACATAACTGACCCTAAGGGTGACAGGTCAGCACATCCCTGTCCTCACCACATAACTGACCCTAAGGATGACAGGTCAGCACATCCCTGTCCTCACCCATAACTGACCCTAAGGGTGACAGGTCAGCACATCCCTGTCCTCACCACATAACTGACCCTAAGGGTGACAGGTCAGCACATCCCTGTCCTCACCACATAACTGACCCTAAGGATGACAGGTCAGCACATCCCTGTCCCCACCACATAACTGACCCTAAGGATGACAGGTCAGAACATCCCTGTCCTCACCACATAACTGACCCTAAGGATGACAGGTCAGCACATCCCTGTCCCCACCACATAACTGACCCTAAGGGTGACAGGTCAGCACATCCCTGTCCTCACCACATAACTGACCCTAAGGGTGACTGGTCAGCACATCCCTGTCCTCACCCCATAACTGACCCTAAGGGTGACAGGTCAGCACATTCCTGTCCCCCACCACATAACTGACCCTAAGGGTGACAGGTCAGCACATCCCTGTCCTCACCACATAACTGACCCTAAGGATGACAGGTCAGCACATCCCTGTCCTCACCACATAACTGACCCTAAGGATGACAGGTCAGCACATAACTGTCCCCCACCACATAACTGACCCTAAGGATGACAGGTCAGCACATCCATGTCCCCACCACATAACTGACCCTAAGGATGACAGGTCAGCACATCCCTGTACTCACCACATAACTGACCCTAAGGATGACAGGTCAGCACATCCCTGTCCCCACCACATAACTGACCCTAAGGGTCAGCACATCCCTGTCCTCACCACATAACTGACCCTAAGGATGACAGGTCAGCACATCCCTGTCCTCACCACATAACTGACCCTAAGGATGACAGGTCAGCACATCCCTGTCCTTCAACGCATAACTGACCCTAAGGGTGACAGGTCAGCACATCCCTGTCCCCACCACATAACTGACCCTAAGGGTGACAGGTCAGCACATCCCTGTCCCCACCACATAACTGACCCTAAGGATGAAAGGTCAGCACATCCCTGTCCTCACCACATAACTGACCCTAAGGATGACAGGTCAGCACATCCCTGTCCCCATCACATAACTGACCCTAAGGATGACAGGTCAGCACATCCCTGTCCTCACCACATAACTGACCCTAAGGGTGACAGGTCAGCACATCCCTGTCCTCACCACATAACTGACCCTAAGGGTGACAGGTCAGCACATCCCTGTCCCCTCCACATAACTGACCCTAAGGATGACAGGTCAGCAGATCCCTGTCCTCACCACATAACTGACCCTAAGGATGACAGGTCAGCACATCCCTGTCCCCTCCACATAACTGACCCTAAGGATGACAGGTCAGCACATCCCTGTCCTCACCACATAACTGACCCTAAGGGTGACAGGTCAGCACAACCCTGTCCCCACCACATAACTGACTCTAATGAAGACAGGTCAGCACATCCCTGTCCCCACCACATAACTGACCCTAAGGGTGACAGGTCAGCACATCCCTGTCCCCACCACATAACTGACCCTAAGGATGACAGGTCAGCACATCCCTGTCCCCACCACATAACTGACCCTAAGGATGACAGGTCAGCACATCCCTGTCCCCCACCACATAACTGACCCTAAGGGTGACAGGTCAGCACATCCCTGTCCTCACCACATAACTGACCCTAAGGGTGACAGGTCAGCACATCCCTGTCCCCACCACATAACTGACCCTAAGGATGACAGGTCAGAACATCCCTGTCCTCACCACATAAATGACCCTAAGGATGACAGGTCAGCACATCCCTGTCCCCACCACATAACTGACCCTAAGGATGACAGGTCAGCACATCCCTGTCCCCACCACATAACTGACCCTAAGGGTGACTGGTCAGCACATCCCTGTCCTCACCCCATAACTGACCCTAAGGGTGACTGGTCAGCACATCCCTGTCCTCACCCCATAACTGACCCTAAGGGTGACAGGTCAGCACATTCCTGTCCCCCACCACATAACTGACCCTAAGGGTGACAGGTCAGCACATCCCTGTGCTCACCACATAACTGACCCTAAGGATGACAGGTCAGCACATCCCTGACCTCACCACATATCTGACCCTAAGGATGACAGGTCAGCACATAACTGTCCCCCACCACATAACGGACCCTAAGGATGACAGGTCAGCACATCCATGTCCCCACCACATAACTGACCCTAAGGATGACAGGTCAGCACATCCCTGTACTCACCACATAACTGACCCTAAGGATGACAGGTCAGCACATACCTGTCCCCACCACATAACTGACCCTAAGGGTGACAGGTCAGCACATCCCTGTCCTCACCACATAACTGACCCTAAGAATGACAGGTCAGCACATCCCTGTCCTCACCACATAACTGACCCTAAGGATGACAGGTCAGCACATCCCTGTCCGCACCACATAACTGACCCTAAGGATGACAGGTCAGCACATCCCTGTCCTCACCACATAACTGACCCTAAGGGTGACAGGTCAGCACATCCCTGTACTCACCACAAAACTGACCCTAAGGGTGACAGGTCAGCACATCCCTGTCCTCACCACATAACTGACCCTAAGGATGACAGGTCAGCACAACCCTGTCCTCACCACATAACTGACCCTAAGGGTGACAGGTCAGCACATCCCTGTCCTCACCCATAACTGACCCTAAGGGTGACAGGTCAGCACATCCCTGTCCTCACCACATAACTGACCCTAAGGGTGACAGGTCAGCACATCCCTGTCCTCACCACATAACTGACCCTAAGGATGACAGGTCAGCACATCCCTGTCCCCACCACATAACTGACCCTAAGGATGACAGGTCAGAACATCCCTGTCCTCACCACATAACTGACCCTAAGGATGACAGGTCAGCACATCCCTGTCCCCACCACATAACTGACCCTAAGGGTGACAGGTCAGCACATCCCTGTCCTCACCACATAACTGACCCTAAGGATGACAGGTCAGCAGATCCCTGTCCTCACCACATAACTGACCCTAAGGATGACAGGTCAGCACATCCCTGTCCCCTCCACATAACTGACCCTAAGGATGACAGGTCAGCACATCCCTGTCCTCACCACATAACTGACCCTAAGGGTGACAGGTCAGCACAACCCTGTCCCCACCACATTACTGACTCTAATGATGACAGGTCAGCACATCCCTGTCCCCACCACATAACTGACCCTAAGGGTGACAGGTCAGCACATCCCTGTCCCCACCACATAACTGACCCTAAGGATGACAGGTCAGCACATCCCTGTCCCCACCACATAACTGACCCTAAGGGTGACAGGTCAGCACATCCCTGTCCCCCACCACATAACTGACCCTAAGGGTGACAGGTCAGCACATCCCTGTCCTCACCACATAACTGACCCTAAGGGTGACAGGTCAGCACATCCCTGTCCTCACCACATAACTGACCCTAAGGATGACAGGTCAGCACATCCCTGTCCCCACCACATAACTGACCCTAAGGATGACAGGTCAGAACATCCCTGTCCTCACCACATAACTGACCCTAAGGATGACAGGTCAGCACATCCCTGTCCCCACCACATAACTGACCCTAAGGGTGACAGGTCAGCACATCCCTGTCCTCACCACATAACTGACCCTAAGGGTGACTGGTCAGCACATCCCTGTCCTCACCCCATAACTGACCCTAAGGGTGACAGGTCAGCACATTCCTGTCCCCCACCACATAACTGACCCTAAGGGTGACAGGTCAGCACATCCCTGTGCTCACCACATAACTGACCCTAAGGATGACAGGTCAGCACATCCCTGTCCTCACCACATAACTGACCCTAAGGATGACAGGTCAGCACATAACTGTCCCCCACCACATAACTGACCCTAAGGATGACAGGTCAGCACATCCATGTCCCCACCACATAACTGACCCTAAGGATGACAGGTCAGCACATCCCTGTACTCACCACATAACTGACCCTAAGGATGACAGGTCAGCACATCCCTGTCCCCACCACATAACTGACCCTAAGGGTCAGCACATCCCTGTCCTCACCACATAACTGACCCTAAGGATGACAGGTCAGCACATCCCTGTCCTCACCACATAACTGACCCTAAGGATGACAGGTCAGCACATCCCTGTCCTTCAACGCATAACTGACCCTAAGGGTGACAGGTCAGCACATCCCTGTCCCCACCACATAACTGACCCTAAGGGTGACAGGTCAGCACATCCCTATCCCCACCACATAACTGACCCTAAGGATGACAGGTCAGCACATCCCTGTCCCCATCACATAACTGACCCTAAGGATGACAGGTCAGCACATCCCTGTCCTCACCACATAACTGACCCTAAGGGTGACAGGTCAGCACATCCCTGTCCTCACCACATAACTGACCCTAAGGATGACAGGTCAGCACATCCCTGTCCCCACCACATAACTGACCCTAAGGGTGACAGGTCAGCACATCCCTGTCCTCACCACATAACTGACCATAAGGGTAACTGGTCAGCACATCCCTGTCCTCACCCCATAACTGACCCTAAGGGTGACAGGTCAGCACATTCCTGTCCCCCACCACATAACTGACCCTAAGGATGACAGGTCAGCACATCCCTGTCCTCACCACATAACTGACCCTAAGGGTGACAGGTCAGCACATCCCTGTCCTCACCCATAACTGACCCTAAGGATGACAGGTCAGCACATCCCTGTCCCCACCACATAACTGACCCTAAGGGTGACAGGTCAGCACATTCCTGTCCCCCACCACATAACTGACCCTAAGGGTGACAGGTCAGCACATCCCTGTGCTCACCACATAACTGACCCTAAGGATGACAGGTCAGCACATCCCTGTCCTCACCACATAACTGACCCTAAGGATGACAGGTCAGCACATAACTGTCCCCCACCACATAACTGACCCTAAGGATGACAGGTCAGCACATCCATGTCCCCACCACATAACTGACCCTAAGGATGACAGGTCAGCACATCCCTGTACTCACCACATAACTGAGCCTAAGGATGACAGGTCAGCACATCCCTGTCCCCACCACATAACTGACCCTAAGGGTCAGCACATCCCTGTCCTCACCACATAACTGACCCTAAGGATGACAGGTCAGCACATCCCTGTCCTCACCACATAACTGACCCTAAGGATGACAGGTCAGCACATCCCTGTCCTTCAACGCATAACTGACCCTAAGGGTGACAGGTCAGCACATCCCTGTCCCCACCACATAACTGACCCTAAGGGTGACAGGTCAGCACATCCCTGTCCCCACCACATAACTGACCCTAAGGATGAAAGGTCAGCACATCCCTGTCCTCACCACATAACTGACCCTAAGGATGACAGGTCAGCACATCCCTGTCCCCATCACATAACTGACCCTAAGGATGACAGGTCAGCACATCCCTGTCCTCACCACATAACTGACCCTAAGGATGACAGGTCAGCACATCCCTGTCCTCACCACATAACTGACCCTAAGGGTGACAGGTCAGCACAACCCTGTCCCCACCACATAACTGACTCTAATGATGACAGGTCAGCACATCCCTGTCCCCACCACATAACTGACCCTAAGGGTGACAGGTCAGCACATCCCTGTCCCCACCACATAACTGACCCTAAGGATGACAGGTCAGCACATCCCTGTCCCCACCACATAACTGACCCTAAGGATGACAGGTCAGCACATCCCTGTCCCCCACCACATAACTGACCCTAAGGGTGACAGGTCAGCACATCCCTGTCCTCACCACATAACTGACCCTAAGGGTGACAGGTCAGCACATCCCTGTCCTCACCACATAACTGACCCTAAGGATGACAGGTCAGCACATCCCTGTCCCCACCACATAACTGACCCTAAGGATGACAGGTCAGAACATCCCTGTCCTCACCACATAACTGACCCTAAGGATGACAGGTCAGCACATCCCTGTCCCCACCACATAACTGACCCTAAGGGTGACAGGTCAGCACATCCCTGTCCTCACCACATAACTGACCCTAAGGGTGACTGGTCAGCACATCCCTGTCCTCACCCCATAACTGACCCTAAGGGTGACAGGTCAGCACATTCCTGTCCCCCACCACATAACTGACCCTAAGGGTGACAGGTCAGCACATCCCTGTGCTCACCACATAACTGACCCTAAGGATGACAGGTCAGCACATCCCTGTCCTCACCACATAACTGACCCTAAGGATGACAGGTCAGCACATAACTGTCCCCCACCACATAACTGACCCTAAGGATGACAGGTCAGCACATCCATGTCCCCACCACATAACTGACCCTAAGGATGATAGGTCAGCACATCCCTGTACTCACCACATAACTGACCCTAAGGATGACAGGTCAGCACATCCCTGTCACCACCACATAACTGACCCTAAGGGTCAGCACATACCTGTCCTCACCACATAACTGACCCTAAGGATGACAGGTCAGCACATCCCTGTCCTCACCACATAACTGACCCTAAGGATGACAGGTCAGCACATCCCTGTCCTTCAACGCATAACTGACCCTAAGGGTGACAGGTCAGCACATCCCTGTCCCCACCACATAACTGACCCTAAGGGTGACAGGTCAGCACATCCCTGTCCCCACCACATAACTGACCCTAAGGATGACAGGTCAGCACATCCCTGTCCCCATCACATAACTGACCCTAAGGATGACAGGTCAGCACATCCCTGTCCTCACCACATAACTGACCCTAAGGGTGACAGGTCAGCACATCCCTGTCCTCACCACATAACTGACCCTAAGGGTGACAGGTCAGCACATCCCTGTCCCCTCCACATAACTGACCCTAAGGATGACAGGTCAGCAGATCCCTGTCCTCACCACATAACTGACCCTAAGGATGACAGGTCAGCAGATCCCTGTCCCCTCCACATAACTGACCCTAAGGATGACAGGTCAGCACATCCCTGTCCTCACCACATAACTGACCCTAAGGGTGACAGGTCAGCACAACCCTGTCCCCACCACATAACTGACTCTAATGATGACAGGTCAGCACATCCCTGTCCCCACCACATAACTGACCCTAAGGGTGACAGGTCAGCACATCCCTGTCCCCACCACATAACTGACCCTAAGGATGACAGGTCAGCACATCCCTGTCCCCACCACATAACTGACCCTAAGGATGACAGGTCAGCACATCCCTGTCCCCCACCACATAACTGACCCTAAGGGTGACAGGTCAGCACATCCCTGTCCTCACCACATAACTGACCCTAAGGATGACAGGTCAGCACATCCCTGTCCTCACCACATAACTGACCCTAAGGATGACAGGTCAGCACATCCCTGTCCCCACCACATAACTGACCCTAAGGGTGACAGGTCAGCACATCCCTGTCCTCACCACATAACTGACCCTAAGGATGACAGGTCAGCACATCCCTGTCCCCATCACATAACTGACCCTAAGGGTGACAGGTCAGCACATCCCTGTCCTCACCACATAACTGACCCTAAGGATGACAGGTCAGCACATCCCTGTCCTCACCACATAACTGACCATAAGGATGACAGGTCAGCACATCAGTGTCCATCAACGCATAACTGACCCTAAGGATGACAGGTCAGCACATCCCTGTCCTCACCACATAACTGACCATAAGGATGACAGGTCAGCACATCCCTGTCCCCACCACATAACTGACCCTAAGGGTGACAGGTCAGCACATCCCTGTCCCCACCACATAACTGACCCTAAGGATGACAGGTCAGCACATCCCTGTCCTCACCACATAACTGACCCTAAGGATGACAGGTCAGCACATCCCTTTCCTCACCACATAACTGACCCTAAGGATGACAGGTCAGCACATCCCTGTCCTCACCACATAACTGACCCTAAGGATGACATGTCAGCACATCCCTGTCCTCACCACATAACTGACCCTAAGGATGACAGGTCAGCACATCCCTGTCCTCACCACATAACTGACCCTAAGGATGACAGGTCAGCACATCCCTGTCCCCCACCACATAACTGACCCTAAGGGTGACAGGTCAGCACATCCCTGTCCTCACCACATAACTGACCCTAAGGGTGACAGGTCAGCACATCCCTGTCCTCACCACATAACTGACCCTAAGGGTGACAGGTCAGCACATCCCTGTCCTCACCACATAACTGACCCTAAGGGTGACAGGTCAGCACATCCCTGTCCTCACCACATAACTGACCCTAAGGATGACAGGTCAGCACATCCCTGTCCCCACCACATAACTGACCCTAAGGATGACAGGTCAGCACATCCCTGGCCTCACCACATAACTGACCCTAAGGATGATAGGTCAGCACAGATCTGTCCTCACCACATAACTGACCCTAAGGATGACAGGTCAGAACATCCCTGTCCTCACCACATAACTGACCCTAAGGATGACAGGTCAGCACATCCCTGTCCCCACCACATAACTGACCCTAAGGGTGACAGGTCAGCACATCCCTGTCCTCACCACATAACTGACCCTAAGGATGACAGGTCAGCAGATCCCTGTCCTCACCACATAACTGACCCTAAGGATGACAGGTCAGCACATCCCTGTCCCCTCCACATAACTGACCCTAAGGATGACAGGTCAGCACATCCCTGTCCTCACCACATAACTGACCCTAAGGGTGACAGGTCAGCACAACCCTGTCCCCACCACATAACTGACTCTAATGATGACAGGTCAGCACATCCCTGTCCCCACCACATAACTGACCCTAAGGGTGACAGGTCAGCACATCCCTGTCCCCACCACATAACTGACCCTAAGGATGACAGGTCAGCACATCCCTGTCCCCACCACATAACTGACCCTAAGGATGACAGGTCAGCACATCCCTGTCCCCCACCACATAACTGACCCTAAGGGTGACAGGTCAGCACATCCCTGTCCTCACCACATAACTGACCCTAAGGGTGACAGGTCAGCACATCCCTGTCCTCACCACATAACTGACCCTAAGGATGACAGGTCAGCACATCCCTGTCCCCACCACATAACTGACCCTAAGGATGACAGGTCAGAACATCCCTTTCCTCACCACATAACTGACCCTAAGGATGACAGGTCAGCACATCCCTGTCCCCACCACATAACTGACCCTAAGGGTGACAGGTCAGCACATCCCTGTCCTCACCACATAACTGACCCTAAGGGTGACTGGTCAGCACATCCCTGTCCTCACCCCATAACTTACCCTAAGGGTGACAGGTCAGCACATTCCTGTCCCCCACCACATAACTGACCCTAAGGGTGACAGGTCAGCACATCCCTGTGCTCACCACATAACTGACCCTAAGGATGACAGGTCAGCACATCCCTGTCCTCACCACATAACTGACCCTAAGGATGACAGGTCAGCACATAACTGTCCCCCACCACATAACTGACCCTAAGGATGACAGGTCAGCACATCCATGTCCCCACCACATAACTGACCCTAAGGATGACAGGTCAGCACATCCCTGTACTCACCACATAACTGACCCTAAGGATGACAGGTCAGCACATCCCTGTCCCCACCACATAACTGACCCTAAGGGTCAGCACATCCCTGTCCTCACCACATAACTGACCCTAAGGATGACAGGTCAGCACATCCCTGTCCTCACCACATAACTGACCCTAAGGATGACAGGTCAGCACATCCCTGTCCTTCAACGCATAACTGACCCTAAGGGTGACAGGTCAGCACATCCCTGTCCCCACCACATAACTGACCCTAAGGATGAAAGGTCAGCACATCCCTGTCCTCACCACATAACTGACCCTAAGGATGACAGGTCAGCACATCCCTGTCCCCATCACATAACTGACCCTAAGGATGACAGGTCAGCACATCCCTGTCCTCACCACATAACTGACCCTAAGGGTGACAGGTCTGCACATCCCTGTCCTCACCACATAACTGACCCTAAGGGTGACAGGTCAGCACATCCCTGTCCCCTCCACATAACTGACCCTAAGGATGACAGGTCAGCAGATCCCTGTCCTCACCACATAACTGACCCTAAGGATGACAGGTCAGCACATCCCTGTCCCCTCCACATAACTGACCCTAAGGATGACAGGTCAGCACATCCCTGTCCTCACCACATAACTGACCCTAAGGGTGACAGGTCAGCACAACCCTGTCCCCACCACATAACTGACTCTAATGATGACAGGTCAGCACATCCCTGTCCCCACCACATAACTGACCCTAAGGGTGACAGGTCAGCACATCCCTGTCCCCACCACATAACTGACCCTAAGGATGACAGGTCAGCACATCCCTGTCCCCACCACATAACTGACCCTAAGGATTACAGGTCAGCACATCCCTGTCCCCCACCACATAACTGACCCTAAGGGTGACAGGTCAGCACATCCCTGTCCTCACCACATAACTGACCCTAAGGGTGACAGGTCAGCACATCCCTGTCCTCACCACATAACTGACCCTAAGGATGACAGGTCAGCACATCCCTGTCCCCACCACATAACTGACCCTAAGGATGACAGGTCAGAACATCCCTGTCCTCATCACATAACTGACCCTAAGGATGACAGGTCAGCACATCCCTGTCCCCACCACATAACTGACCCTAAGGGTGACAGGTCAGCACATCCCTGTCCTCACCACATAACTGACCCTAAGGGTGACTGGTCAGCACATCCCTGTCCTCACCCCATAACTTACCCTAAGGGTGACAGGTCAGCACATTCCTGTCCCCCACCACATAACTGACCCTAAGGGTGACAGGTCAGCACATCCCTGTGCTCACCACATAACTGACCCTAAGGATGACAGGTCAGCACATCCCTGTCCTCACCACATAACTGACCCTAAGGATGACAGGTCAGCACATAACTGTCCCCCACCACATAACTGACCCTAAGGATGACAGGTCAGCACATCCATGTCCCCACCACATAACTGACCCTAAGGATGACAGGTCAGCACATCCCTGTACTCACCACATAACTGACCCTAAGGATGACAGGTCAGCACATCCCTGTCCCCACCACATAACTGACCCTAAGGGTCAGCACATCCCTGTCCTCACCACATAACTGACCCTAAGGATGACAGGTCAGCACATCCCTGTCCTCACCACATAACTGACCCTAAGGATGACAGGTCAGCACATCCCTGTCCTTCAACGCATAACTGACCCTAAGGGTGACAGGTCAGCACATCCCTGTCCCCACCACATAACTGACCCTAAGGGTGACAGGTCAGCACATCCCTGTCCCCATCACATAACTGACCCTAAGGATGACAGGTCAGCACATCCCTGTCCTCACCACATAACTGACCCTAAGGGTGACAGGTCAGCACATCCCTGTCCTCACCACATAACTGACCCTAAGGGTGACAGGTCAGCACATCCCTGTCCCCTCCACATAACTGACCCTAAGGATGACAGGTCAGCAGATCCCTGTCCTCACCACATAACTGACCCTAAGGATGACAGGTCAGCAGATCCCTGTCCCCTCCACATAACTGACCCTAAGGATGACAGGTCAGCACATCCCTGTCCTCACCACATAACTGACCCTAAGGGTGACAGGTCAGCACAACCCTGTCCCCACCACATAACTGACTCTAATGATGACAGGTCAGCACATCCCTGTCCCCACCACATAACTGACCCTAAGGGTGACAGGTCAGCACATCCCTGTCCCCACCACATAACTGACCCTAAGGATGACAGGTCAGCACATCCCTGTCCCCACCACATAACTGACCCTAAGGATGACAGGTCAGCACATCCCTGTCCCCCACCACATAACTGACCCTAAGGGTGACAGGTCAGCACATCCCTGTCCTCACCACATAACTGACCCTAAGGATGACAGGTCAGCACATCCCTGTCCTCACCACATAACTGACCCTAAGGATGACAGGTCAGCACATCCCTGTCCCCACCACATAACTGACCCTAAGGGTGACAGGTCAGCACATCCCTGTCCTCACCACATAACTGACCCTAAGGATGACAGGTCAGCACATCCCTGTCCCCATCACATAACTGACCCTAAGGGTGACAGGTCAGCACATCCCTGTCCTCACCACATAACTGACCCTAAGGATGACAGGTCAGCACATCCCTGTCCTCACCACATAACTGACCATAAGGATGACAGGTCAGCACATCCCTGTCCATCAACGCATAACTGACCCTAAGGATGACAGGTCAGCACATCCCTGTCCTCACCACATAACTGACCATAAGGATGACAGGTCAGCACATCCCTGTCCCCACCACATAACTGACCCTAAGGGTGACAGGTCAGCACATCCCTGTCCCCACCACATAACTGACCCTAAGGATGACAGGTCAGCACATCCCTGTCCTCACCACATAACTGACCCTAAGGATGACAGGTCAGCACATCCCTTTCCTCACCACATAACTGACCCTAAGGATGACAGGTCAGCACATCCCTGTCCTCACCACATAACTGACCCTAAGGATGACATGTCAGCACATCCCTGTCCTCACCACATAACTGACCCTAAGGATGACAGGTCAGCACATCCCTGTCCTCACCACATAACTGACCCTAAGGATGACAGGTCAGCACATCCCTGTCCCCCACCACATAACTGACCCTAAGGGTGACAGGTCAGCACATCCCTGTCCTCACCACATAACTGACCCTAAGGGTGACAGGTCAGCACATCCCTGTCCTCACCACATAACTGACCCTAAGGGTGACAGGTCAGCACATCCCTGTCATCACCACATAACTGACCCTAAGGGTGACAGGTCAGCACATCCCTGTCCTCACCACATAACTGACCCTAAGGATGACAGGTCAGCACATCCCTGTCCCCACCACATAACTGACCCTAAGGATGACAGGTCAGCACATCCCTGGCCTCACCACATAACTGACCCTAAGGATGATAGGTCAGCACAGATCTGTCCTCACCACATAACTGACCCTAAGGGTGACAGGTCAGCACATCCCTGTCCTCACCACATAACGGACCCTAAGGGTGACAGGTCAGCACATTCCTGTCCTTACCACATAACTGACCCTAAGGGTGACAGGTCAGCACATCCCTGTCCTCACCACATAACTGACCCTAAGGGTGACAGGTCAGCACATCCCTGTCCTCACCACATAACTGACCCTAAGGGTGACAGGTCAGCACATTCCCTGTCCCCACCACATAACTGCCCCTAAGGATGACAGGTCAGCACATTCCCTGTCCCCACCACATAACTGCCCCTAAGGATGACAGGTCAGCAGACCACTGTCCTCACCACGTAACTGACCCCAAGGGTGACAGGTCAGCAGACCACTGTCCTCACCACATAACTGACCCCAAGGGTGACAGCTAAGCGCAATTTACTGCATTTAATAATGTTTGCTGAATTTCTCAACAAAATTATAAACTTTTGGCCTAGAGGTGCCATGAAAAAAATGCTGATACTGTAGGACGCCATTATTCACTGGTCTACACGATTCTGCCTGGAAGCTGGGACAAGTGCCATCAGCTTCTGTATTAATACTTTCCATACCTTTAAATTTTGGCCATCAAAGGGTAATGACCCGCTCACTAATGTATAGAGGATGACACCGAGGCTCCACACGTCCACCTCCGGACCATCATACTTCTTCCCCTGAAAGAGCTCTGGAGCGGCATATGGCGGGCTACCACAAAACGTATCCAACTTGTTACCAATGGTAAATTCGTTGCTGAATCCAAAATCTGCTATTTTAATATTCATGTCGGCATCAAGAAGAAGGTTTTCTGCCTGTTTTAATAATAGATATTAGTAAGTTATTGTTCTTATCAGGTCTGAACTGCACAATGACATTAGAGAAGCCTCTGCTGTGCCTACTATCTGAGAAAGCACACAGAGAACAGCAGCTCTTCGGTACCAATGACGGATAACTAGAGACATACATTCCTAAAGCAAAAACAAAATGTAGGAGCAACTGGTGCCCAATCTCTGCCACCTAAGGAGAACTAGTGGGATTTCCCAACTTAGAGCAAAGTGAACAGAACTGAAAACAGGAGACTCTCCGGTGCTGAGAAGGGCACGTTATGGATGAACGCCGCCTGAGGAAGGGCCAGGTGCTGAGAAGGGCACGTTATGGATGAACGCCGCCTGAGGAAGGGCCAGGTGCTGAGAAGGGCACGTTATGGATGAACGCCGCCTGAGGAAGTGGCCAGGTGCTGAGAAGGGCACGTTATGGATGAACGCCGCCTGAGGAAGTGGCCAGGTGCTGAGAAGGGCACGTTATGGATGAACGCCGCTTGAGGAAGTGGCCAGGTGCTGAGAAGGGCACGTTATGGATGAACGCCGCCTGAGGTAGTGGCCAGGTGCTGAGAAGGGCACGTTATGGATGAACGCCGCCTGAGGAAGAGGCCAGGTGCACAGAAGGGCACGTTATGGATGAACGCCGCCTGAGGAAGTGGCCAGGTGCTGAGAAGGGCACGTTATGGATGAACGCCGCCTGAGGAAGTGGCCAGGTGCTGAGAAGGGCACGTTATGGATGAACGCCGCCTGAGGAAGAGTCAAGGAACGGTCAAGCAGACGGCTGCCACATTGTCACTGTCCGGAAGACCGCAGAAGAGATGCAGTGCTGGTAATGGAGGCTATGGGCCGCTATAGTATGCTGGTAATGGAGGCTATGGGCCGCTATAGTATGCTGGTGATGGAGGCTATGGGACGCTATAGTATGCTGGTAATGGAGGCTATGGGCCGCTATAGTATGCTGGTGATGGAGGCTATGGACCGCTATAGTATGCTGGTAATGGAGGCTATGGGCCGCTATAGTATGCTGGTGATGGAGACTATTGGCCGCTATAGTATGCTGGTAATGGAGGCTATGGGCCGCTATAGTATGCTGGTAATGGAGGCTATGGGCCGCTATAGTATGCTGGTGATGAAGGCTATGGGCCGCTATAGTATGCTGGTGATGGAGGCTATGGGCCGCTATAGTATGCTGGTGATGGAGGCTATGGGCCGCTATAGTATGCTGGTGATGGAGGCTATGGGCCGCTATAGTATGCTGGTGATGGAGGCTATGGGCCGCTATAGTATGCTGGTAATGGAGCCTATGGGCCGCTATAGTATGCTGGTAATGGAGGCTATGGGCCTCTATAGTATGCTGGTACTGGAGGCTATGACCCGCTATAGTATGCTGGTGATGGAGGCTATGGACCGCTATAGTATGCTGGTAATGGAGGCTATGGACCGCTATAGTATGCTGGTAATGGAGACTATGGGCCGCTATAGTATGCTGGTAATGGAGACTATGAGCCGCTATAGTATGCTGGTAATGGCGCCTATGGGCTGCTATAGTATGCTGGTAATGGAGGCTATGGACCGCTATAGTATGCTGGTAATGGAGGCTATGGACCGCTATAGTATGCTGGTAATGGAGGCTATGGACCGCTATAGTATGCTGGTAATGGAGGCTATGGACCGCTATAGTATGCTAGTAATGGCGCACTAAATACAAATCCAGCTAACGGTTTAGTTAATAATCTCTCCTGTTTATGACATGTACATTTTACTATAGAGGAACTCTTGGGCTATAAGTTCTGCAACTTTAAAACTAAATGTCTCTTCACTGGGCAGCACAGATGGTGTAATGGTTAGCGTTACTGCCTCACAGCACTGAGGTTGTGGGTTCAATTCCCACTACGGTGCTAACTGTGTTGAGTTTGTATATTCTCCCTATGGATTTTCTTCGGGTGCTCCGGTCTCCTGTCACACTCCAAAAATATACAGGTAGGTTAATTGGCTCCTGACAAAAAATGAACCTTAGTGTGTGAGCGGGTGGTAGGGAATATAGGAGCTGATTCAGACCCACTCGCTAGATGCGTACTCTCCCTCCCAGCGTATGCAAAATCGGCTAAGTGACAGCATGGCAGGCGATCGCACGGCAAGGCATAAGCACGCCCACTATATCTTGGCGTGCGATCGCTTTGTGTATGTAGACGCCCACCAGCCTGTTTCTTAAGACGTCCACTAGTGCACGTCCAGGAAGTGTATGCAAACATCGGGTACCATCGGCAGCGAACGCAGCGCTTAAGGTTGCCTATACCCTGCCGCAAGCACTCGGATCACTTCAGAGTGAAATCCCACCAAGTGACGTTTACGATGACGCTGCCTTTTAATTATGCACGCCTCTGAAATGGCATTGATACACTCGGGCACGCCTGCGATCGCACCTCCACTCCCCCGTTACTAGTGGTCAGCCCCTATCACCACCCACAAACGGCCTCTCCTGTCACTCATTCTGCTGGGCAGCCCATGAGCAGCGAGCGAACGCATCACGATCTCTCGCATTGATTCGCGCAAGTGCTTTGCGATACATACGCAGATAGCGACTATCGGCCAGCTACGAGCGTTCGCATCATAGCCAACGGGTCTGAATGAGCCACATAGATCGTAAGCCCCACCGAGGCAGGGACTGATGTGAATGGTCATATATTGTCTGTAAAAGCGCTGCGGAATATATGTATGCTATATTCATAACTGGTAATAACTAAATAAATAATAATAATAAAAATCACCCATTAAATGTCGCAGCATTGCGGTGTCTGCACAAAGTTATACACAGAGATTCAGGGCTACGACCTTACTTACTGTACAAGGGTAGATCTCAGCATTGAGCAGGAGCCGGATACAAAGTTGTACACATCTTACGACCGCAGCTCGTAAGATATGTACTGACCCGCCCACCTGCGTCCGCGCACATAGACACAGCATCGTCACACATTGGGGCAGATGTATGAAGCTCTGGAAAGTGATAAAGTGGAGAGTGATAAACGACCAACCAATCCGCTCCCACCTGTCATTTTTCAAACACAGCCTGTAACATGACAGTTGTGAGCTGATTGGTTGGTTGTTTATCACTCTGCACTTTATCACTTTCCAGAGCTTCATACATCTGCCCCATTATCTGATGTTAGCCGTGATGAGTAACTCTAATGGGAAGGTGGGAAGAGACACCGCAGACGTATTTCTTGCGTAAAAGATGGCAGACACAGGATATGACCCACCAGCACAATGGTCACGACACGCCTGCGTTTTAGCCAACACTCCCTGTTATCATCCCCAAACGCTATCTGACTGTCAATCACTGCAAATAAACACTGTAATGATAATAAATGAAGACCCTTGGGTGTGGTGAGGAGAGCAGCTATCTGGGGTTTTATACTCCCCAAATCTGTGTCTCAAAGTACTTCAGCGAGACCAAAAGCGCATGTTCCCCATTCTGTAACGTTAGCCGGCCGCAAACAGGTCAGCCCAGGGCTGGAATCCCTCGGAAAGTCAGGATCCCTCCCCTTCCACGCGAGGGACAACCAGCATAGGGCTCTTTCACTTTGCAAACTGACCGTGAAAAAGACCCCAGTGGATGGTTGAATTGCGTTGGTGTTTCAGATGGAGGACTCAGGTGCACTTTGGACTAACCAGAAAGGGGGAACCGAGCTGTGAGCAGTAAAGGACCCGGGATCAGCACTGCCATATTGGATTTGATCCAAAGCGCTTAAGAACTGTCTGTTGCCAGTCGTAATCGTGGATGTGCGCCTTAAGCTATGTTTAAAAGGGTTGGGTGCGATTGGTTGATAGTTATCATGTTGACATGAGAATGTTTATGTGGTCAAACTGTTGACATGCAGCCTGACACCCTCATAGCCCCCGTAGCCTAACCATTACCAACGTCATTGTCAGACTGCTGACATTTGACATGTTTGAACCAAATCGACATAAAAAATTGTGTTGGCAACATTTTGAATGTCAGCATTGTTATTTGTTGACCTTGTGATCGGATACCATTTAAAAGTAGAACATTAGTTAATTAAAAAAAAAAAACATGGGCCCCCCACCCCTAAATCAATAACCAACCTCAGACATTTGAGCCTAGGCTGCAATTGGAAAATTGGGGTTCCCCCTATTTTCCAATGAGCAGCACCAGGCTGAACTAGCCGGGGAGATAACGTTATAGCAGGGAGACACACAGCAGGGGTTCCCCCTATATTCCAATAAGCAGCACCAGGCTGAACTAGCCGGGGAGATAACGCTATAGCAGGGAGACACACAGCAGGGGTTCCCCCTATTTTCGCAGCACCAGGCTGAACTAGCCGGGGAGATAACATTATAGCAGGGAGACACACAGCAGGGGTTCCCCCTATTTTCCAATAGGCAGCACCAGGCTGAACTAGCTGGGGAGATAACGTTATAGCAGGGGTTCCCCTTGCCATAACGTTAACTAACCCCAAAAAACTGGTCATCCCAGGGCTGCATTCCCTCGGAAGGGGTAATGGTAATTAAAATATGAGATATGGTAAGAACTTACCCTTGTTATCTCTATTTCTACGAAGTCCATAGGGTTCCACAGGATACCTTGGGGTATAGGCGATGGCGGCAGACATCCAGGCACCACAGAGTTAAATTTTCAGCCTCCCAGGATGCGCTGGGGTCCCTCTCCTATACCCCGCCCCCGAGCCTCAGGCCACTCAGTTTCGTAACAAGCCATAGGCCGGAGCAGGAGCAAAAAAGAGAGAGAAGACAGTCTGGAACACACAAGAATCACATTCTCACCAGAAGGAGACGGAGAAACCGGTGACCAGATCAAAGCCCATCTGCAGTACAGGTGCGACAGGGTGGGAGTCCTGTGGAACCCTATGGACTTCGTAGAAATAGAGATAACAAGGGTTCTTACCATATCTCATATTTTCTACTTCAGGGTCCATAGGGTATCCACAGGATACCTTGGGGATGTCCCAAAGCAGTATCCTTTAAGGGTGGGGACGCTCCTGTGCTGTAAGGAGAATCCGCCGCCGAAAGGAAGCATCCTGAGAGGCGAAGGTATCAAAAGCATAATACCTTACAAAAATATGGACAGATGACCACGTGGCTGCCAATCACCGCTGAGGCGCCACGTCGAGCTGCCCACGAAGGACCCACAGACCTAGTGGAAGAGCTTTAATAGAGGATGGAACAGGAAGACCTGTGAATCCATCCTGCCAAAGTTAGCGTAGTGGCAGGCCAACCCTTTTTATGGAAATCAGAAAGGACAAAACCGAGAGTCTGATTTCCTAAATGGACTGGTACGGTCAACTTAAATTCTTAGCGCCCGTACCACAGCCAAATAGGCCTCACCAGCAGACAGGACTGGGGAAGTAAAGGCAAGCACTGCCCTGTTCCTAGGAAAGATGAGAAAAAGGGAGGTCTCCATGACAGAGCCTCCCATTCTGAGATCCTACTGGCCAAATTAAGAGCCAGAAGGAATACAGTCCTAGCCGTAAGCCATTTGAAATCCACTGAGCCCAGTGGATCAAATGGCGGTCCTCAGAGAGCCCTAAGGACCACAGCCAAATCCCAAGGAGCCACAGGTGGAACAAAGGGATGCTGAATATAACGTACACCCTGCACAAAGGTGCGGACATCAGGAAGAGTAGCAATCCTACACTGAAACCATACTAACAGGGCAGAAACCTGCACCTTCAGGTAAGCAAGGCGAAGACCGTTATCTAAGCCCACCTGTAGGAAAGCCAACCTGTGGATATCCGGAATACCCGAGGAGCCTAGCCTCTAGGGCGACACCTGAAAGAAAGTATACCATACCTAATGGTAAATTCTTGCAGATAAAAACTTCCGAGCTCTTAGCATGGACAGAGCCCCTGTTAACTATAGAGCTGGAAAAACTCCTAGACCTTAAGAGGGCAGTCTCCACCGCCACACCGTCAAGGACAGACAACCCAGGTCTGGGTATCAGCCAGGATCCTGAGACAACAGGTCCGGGCGTAGAGGCAACAGCTTCGGAGTGTTAACTGAGAGGCTCCGAAGATCTGAGTAATAGTGCCATCTGGCCTACGCTGGAGCTATCAGCAGGAGCGTGCCTCCTTCTTGCTATTACTGGAGGAAGAAGGGATAACGGAGGGACGAGGTACACAACTTGGAAGGTCCACTGGACCTACCTACGTCTATCAGAAGAGTCTCATCTCTGAAAGGCTCCACTTGTTCACCAGAAGATTGAACACCTCCTGATAAAGAGGACATTTCCCTGAATGCACGTCTTGACGGCTGAGAAAGCCTGCTTTCCATCTGAGGATTCCTGAATGAACACTGCCGATGACGGCAGGGATATAGCCTTCCACCCAAGCCAGAATTCGGGACACCACTGTTAGTGTCGCCTGACTTCGGGAACCTCCTAGGTGGCTTACATAAGCCATCATGATGGCGTTGTCAGACTGTACCTGCACGGTATTTCCGTTGAGGACCTGTCCTGCATGCTGGAGAACCTTGAATACTGCTCAGAGTTCTCAGATGTTTATGGGAAGCGCAAAAACTACTGGTGTGAACCTGCCCTGGAACAAGTGTGGACCCGTCACTGCTTCCCAGCCACGGATACTGGCGTCCGTCGTCAGAAGGACCCTGTCCGCAATCCCAAAGGGGGTGCCCCTTGTTTAGGTGAGCTTTCTGCAGCCACCAGGCCAGAGAGAGACAAACCTCCGGGGAAAGCCTATTGACTTTATCCTATGGGGCAACCCATCCCATCCGGAGAGGATCAAGTTCTTTAGAGTGAAGCTGGGTACTCCACCATGTCGAACAGCGACATCCTGGAACCCAGGATCCACATTGCCAAGTGAATAGACACTCGGCGACTCTGCATTACAGGCAAATGTACGCAGTTGCCTGCAGAGATCTTTTCCTCAATCACAAAGATCCTCAGATGTTGGGATATGGAGCATCCTCTGTGAAGAATCAGAGAGGACCATTTCCAGTTTATCAGTCAACCCTAACGTAGCAACACAGATATTGTCCGTTGCATATGGCACTGAAGTATCTCTGGAGACCGTGGTAACCACAGGAGGTCACTCGGATAGGGTAACAAGCGGACCCCCCGCATCCGCAGGTGGGCTGCCATAACTACCATGACCCTGGTAAACCATGAGGCGCGGAGGCCAGACCAAGGGGCAATGCCAGAAACTGGAAACGCTTATCGACCACTGCAAACCTGAGGAAAACACTGGTGTGCTAAGATAAGAGGGATATTCAGGTAGTCACCCTGAATATATCCAACGACACCACAAAATTCCCAGGCTCCACTGAATGATGGAATGCAAGGTCCCTCTCCCGAACCGAGGAACCCTTAAGAATTTGTTGAAGGATTCGAGGTTGAGAATGTCCTGGTAAGCCCCATTGGGTGTCTGTACCAGAAAGAGGATGAAGTAATACCTCGTTCCCCTTTGGGGCAACGGAATAGGTACTATAACTCCTGCCTGGAGCATAGAGTGTAACACCCTCAAAAATTACAGGGCCTTGTCCTGAATTGACAGAAGACCTGTAACGAAAAACCGTCTGGGAGGCTTTTACCGGGAAGAGAGGACATACCTTCAAGAAAATACTTCTCTTACCCCAGTGTCCGTGGTGGTCAGACACCAGCACTGGGCGAACTGGAGAAACCGGCCTCCAACTCTGGGGGCTCCCGAGAGGAGGCCCGTCCCGTGAGGCTGAAGGCTTATAGTCCAACTTGGGAGTAGGACGTCTTGCACTCTAAGCCTGTTCTTATGGCTGAGCAGATTTCCTGGCTACTGACTGTCTTGGAAAGCTGTATTTTAGACTTACCCTGGCCTCACAGGGCCGAAAAGACAAAGTCCCAGACCCTGATGGGACTGTAGCCGATGGCAGACACGCAGACGTAGCTGCTGCCTGCAGGGCCACAATTGCGTCCAGACGAGGGCCAAACAGGACTTGTCCCGTAAAAGGCAAAGCATTCCAAATGGAATCTGCGTCCGCTTTCCAAGAGCGCAACCACAGGGAGCGGCAAGCCGCTACTGCTGCCGAGGAGATTCTGGAAAGGAGTAGGCTATATGTAAGACCGTCTCATTATGAACGTGGCAAAGTCTCTGAGAATTTGCCACTATCCACCTGCTCTGCTGGAGAGTCAGTGTGCAGAGATCCAGTTACCTACTCAGTGTTCCATGGCTCTGGCCCCCCAGCACACGGCCATAGCCGGCCTGGAAGCCCCTCCAGCAAGGGAATATTGGATTTTAGATATATTTGCACCTTGCAATCTGGAACCTCTTTCAAAGAGGACCTGGAGGGCATGGGCAACGTAGCACTCCTCACTAGGCGTGTAACATGAAAATCTACCCGTAAAGGTAACTCCCATTCGGAAATGTAATTATCCGCAAAAAGGGTATGCAAAAGGTCAACCGTTTTTGAGGCTGGAACCGCTTACCCTGAATTTCCACACCTCCTCTAAATGATCCACCTGACCAGATAGAGGAATTACAGTGGCAACACCCTTATCCTTAAAGAAGGCATATTTGGATTTAGCCACGGGGGATATGTAATAACCAAAGCCGCACGGACTGCCCGTAGAAGGCCAGGTATATAGACTTTAGACCCAGACTACGCCTCCTTTGCACTAAGGGGCTCGTGTCTGAAAAAGTCAATAATGTCACCGTCATCAGACGTCATGTCTTTACCCGTCTGAGACCCGAAAGGCCGTTTAGAAGGCTGAAATGGTGACTCCCCCTGTAAAACGTCCATCAGGTGCTATACCATTTGGACAATAAATTCACCAACACAGGCTCCTGCGAGACCTGGGGGGGCGAAAAGCAGGATACACTGGGGTACCATCAACTGTCCAGGGACCCCTGCATGTGATGAGACCACCACAGGCTGCGATAACCCCTATGGGGAAACGCAGGGGGCGTTGCCCACAAAGGCTGTAAGCATCTTAGCCAGCCGAGGGCGGTCCCCTTTTCTTGTGCAGGCACAGTGACAGAAATGGGGCGTGATATATAATACAACATGCCCTCCATAAACCCTCAGCGTCTACATATCCCTCCGCTAACTGCACATGATATCAGTACATTATAGCTGGAAGAGGATATCCTCGTTCACTTTCCGACATGAGGAGTGTGAACGGAGCGTATGTGACCTCCCACACAGAAAAACCACGATTACTGTGAGGTAATAAACACCCTGCAACACCGCTCCGCAAGGGCTGTAGCAGAAGAACAGGGATAGGAAAAGGCTGACAGTCAGAAATGAAAGTACAGGCAAACAGCGCTAGCATTTAAGTCACATACAATGCACAGATAACATCCTGCATTACAAGCTCTGCAATCAACTACACAGACCAGAGCCTGGTAGGAAACAGTGCTGCATACACTGACCTTAATTGAAGGAGAGGTATGCGGAGGACCCGGACTGCAATGGCATCTGTATCAGCTTCCAGCAGCGTTTGCCATCCCCAGCACATGTAGTGAGAAAATGGCCACCGAGGAGCAGAGAGGAGGCGGGCCCGGGGGAGGAGCGCTGACACAGCCCGCTCAGACCGCTGTGGAATGGCACTGTGCAGCGGGGGAGACGCCGGCTGTGAGACAGGGAAGGCGTTCTCCCCTGGCGTGCTATTAACCCCTGGGACGCCGCGCTGTACCGCACATGCTGCGGCCCGCTGTCCCTGGTGGTCTAGTGGAAGGCGCAGGATCAGTACCTGGCCCCACGCGCAGCCGGTCCCCAGGGAGCCCCCTGCCTGGGGACCAAACAGGACTGTGTTACGGCGGGTGCCCACCGCGGGACCCCACCACTTACCTTGTTCCCCGTGCATCCGGCCACAGTCCAGGTAGCCGGGGATCACCGCTAGCTGTGACCCCAGCTACCTACCAGCATCCCCGGATCGGTACCGGCGTTCTGGTACCGGCGGGGTGTAGGAGTGACAGCATGGACGTCAATACTGACTGTCCTATGCTGGAGCACTCTAGTTGTGCAGCCACAGCTGCGAAGAAATATTCAGGGGCCTTAAAAAGACCCCCCTCTGTACGGTGCGACTGGTCCGGCCAGGCACCGACGAAAACTGAGTGGCCTGAGGCCCGGGGGCGGGGTATAGGAGAGGGACCCCAGTGCATCCTGGGAGGCTGAAAATTTAACTCTGTGGTGCCTGGATGTCTGCTGCCATCGCCTATACCCCAAGGTATCCTGTGGCAGGGCCGCAACTAGGGGGGGGCTAGAGGTGCACGTGCACCGGGAGGGGATTGCCTGGGGGTGAAAAAGAAGACTCTGCCATCTGAAAATGGCCGCCGCCGAAGAGGAGACTAATGCTAGAGGTCCTTACTGGACCTCTAGTGTCTGTCTCTTTGTTAGCTGCGGCCATTTTTGGATGGCCGTTTTCAGTAGATTCCATGCGGACTAGCCGTCCGCATGGACTCTGCTGAAAACGGCCATCAAAAAATGGCCGCCGCCAAGGAAGAGACGGATGCTAGAGGTCCTACTGGACCTCTAGTGTCTGTTAGCAGAGCGCAATGCACACAGCGTTCCCGGAAGTGCCGGGAACGCTGGCGCTGCAGGGAGAGGATGCTGAGAGCTGCATCTTCTCCCTTCAAACCCCCCTGGCAACGAGCATAAACCCCCCTGGCTGAGCATAAACACCCATGGCAACGAGCATGGAACCCCATGGCAACGAGCATGGAACCCCTGACAGCAAGCATGAAACCCCCTGACAATGAGCATAAATCCCCTGACAACAAGCATGAAACCCCCTGGCAATGAGCATGTAACCCCTGGCAACAAGCATGAAACTCCATGGCAACGAGCAGGTAATTTTAAAGTAATTAGAAGCATTACTGTGGGGCATAAAATGGTGTCGGGCAAATATGTAAGTGGCACTTTTTTAATAGGCATTACAGTGTGTGGCATAATGTGTAATGGGCATTATGGTGTATGGAATAATGTAAGTCACTATACCAGGGACGTCTGAGTAATGCACTGCCTTATGGAGGAGCAAGGACAAAATCCAGGTACGGGAAGGGAGGGGGGCGCAAAATTGCTGCCTTGCACCGGGTGACAGATATCCTAGTTTCGGCCCTGCCTGTGGATACCCTATGGACCCTGAAGTAGAAATAGTTAAATATAATTATTCTTTACAAATGCCCGACAAGTCCCAGCAAGCCTCCCCCAACATTAGGGGCCTGCTGGCGCTTGTAGTCCATCTGTAAAAGAAATATTAAAACAAAGACACACACACAGATTGTTGTAGTAAATTATTAAAAAAGAAAAATGCTCCCCATCAAATCCCTCATTCTTCACTTTAATACTCTCAAAATCCTGGGATGAGGTCCTCTACGATCCATGTAGCATCCACGATTTTTAGCAAACCCCCAAGGGGTTTATTTGCGAAGCATTGGGTTGTAAAACCTAGCGCTTCTGATTGTGTTTATACCCGATATTTAAAAGGGCAATGATTTTACTGGCCATGTCTTGCTAGAAAAAGCATTGCACTTTTAAATATTGGACATAAACATGTTCAGAAGGGCCGAGGCTTCGTAAATAAACCCCCACACCAGTTTGCTGTGTCTCCCAGCTTTGGAAGAAATGTATAAAGCCTGAATATATCTTCTGTTCTACTGATCATTTTCTAAATAAAAGGCCAGTGGTGCACCCCAGGGGGTTTCTGCGTACCCAGACATCCCCCCTGACAGACTGAATAATGAAGCGATTTGGGGAGTGAGCGGGGCCTGATGATGTGATTCTATGAATCTGGCATTGTGCTGCACCGGGGCAGGGCTTGGCATATGCCCACCACTCTGTTCTGACCCGTCCCCTGCTCCGGCCTGTCCAGTTACATTTTGGCTTACTGGCCCTTTTGGTGAAAGTGTCCAGCAACCTGATAATGTGAGGAAAAGGCGATTTAAGCAGAAACAAATATTGACTATATGTCCAGGAATACATTTAACATAGATAAAAATTACCATGAGCAGAAGCAAAAATATAAAAAATACCCAATATATTACCTTTAAATCTCGATGCACAATACATTTTTGATGACAATACTGCACTGCGGATACGATCTAAACAGAAGAAAAAGAGCAGCGTTAGTCACAGTTATCTCTAACGTGGCGGCATTATAATAGGATTGATCAATGTATGATCTGCTGCTGATGGTTTAATACTGGACTGAGGGGGAATAGCTGGAGTTCGGCCCTGTGGTAAATGGGAATGGAAGTATAACGAGCAAAACCATTTCTACTTTCAAGGATGCCACAAAATTTCAGAGACATAAAGTGCCCGTTGTTGTATGAACAGCGGAGGCAGCCATTTTGTAGCATGTAGCAATTCTCATGATAATGAAGGACAAATGGGTCACTAGAAATTAGTGACAGTAATAGCACTTTCACTTCATTGCACAACCCAATAAAACAACAACATATGACCTAAGGCCAACTGAGTATATTTTGGTTTGTAACTAAAAAAAAATAACCCCAAAACAAAATATGAAATAACCATACATCCAGCTGCACCTATAATGTGTACAAGCCTGGCGCACCCACCCCTGCCCTCCCAGTAACATTGTGCACGCAGTACTTCTAGTGTTGGTAAGAACTCCCAAATCACAAATGCTGTACTGAGAAGTGTATTCATTTAAACTTCCCCAGGCGGCAGAGCATTGGCGAAGGACTCTCCTGCTACTTGTTAGAGGGTGGGCTTAGTCCTCTGATACGCTATAATAGTACATAACAATCACCAGCAAGTGAGCCCCTGTAATATAATATTACACACTGCCAGCAAAGCAGCTGCAACCTAAGATCATTGTACAGAGGGCCTGATTCAGACCCGCTATGCGCTCGCAAGCGGGTCGATGGTGGCCCAGTGCGCATGCACGAGACCCGGAGAGCGACGGGCAAGCCGTCGCTCCGAGTCTCGCACCAAAGGGGGCGTGTTGTCGATGTTGAGTGACAGCACGCTCCCTTTGGTGGGCGGGCCGGGGGAGTGGCTGCCCAAACGGAGGCGTTCCCATGTGAACGCCTCCGTCTGGGGACGGCCCCACTGACATCACGAGTGATGTCAGTGGGAGAAATTTCGGCTCTATAAGAGCCAAAATCTCTCTATGGCTTGCGGCAACGAGACCCTACCACAAGGGTCTCGTCGCAAGCTCGATGGTCGTGATGGTCTTGACCATCGCGACCATCTTCCTGGCCACTCTCTATAGCTGTGGGTGGCCAGGAGGCCGTTCAAAAAAAAAAATAGCCTGGCCCTGATTCAGAGCGAGCGCTCTGTCAGAGCGTCAGGCTCTGAATCAGGGCCAGAGTTTGCAGGCAAGATATATAGTATATTATATGCCCAATCAATTTTTCCTTCCAACACGCTACAAATAAGAATGTTCAGGTTTGCAGTGAATCCAAACTGTAGTATATAGAAGAGCTTCTTTGTGCCACAGAATGGCATAGTGATTGGAGCACTGGGCACTAACAGCCTCGTCCCTAATGGCTGCTAGCAGCTGTGTGTTACAGCACTGGGCACTAATAGCCTCGTCCCTAATGGCTGCTAGCAGCTGTGTGCTACAGCACTGGGCACTAATATCCTCGTCCTTTAATGGCTGCTAGCAGCGGTGTGTTACAGCACTGGGCACTAATAGCCTCGTCCCTAATGGCCGCTAGCAGCTGTGTGTTACAGCACTGGGCACTAATATCCTCGACCCTAATGGCTGATGATAGCAGCTGTGTGTTACAGCACTGGGCACTAACAGCCTCGTCCCTAATGGCTGCTAGCAGCTGTGTGTTACAGCACTGGGCACTAATAGCCTCGTTCCTAATGGCCGCTAGCAGCTGTGTGTTACAGCACTGGGCACTAATAGCCTCGTCCCTAATGGCCGCTAGCAGCTGTGTGTTACAGCACTGGGCACTAACAGCCTCGTCCCTAATGGCTGATGATAGCAGCTGTGTGTTACAGCACTGGGCACTAATATCCTCGTCCCTAATGGCTGCTAGCAGCTGTGTGTTACAGCACTGGGCACTAATAGCCTCATCCCTAATGGCTGCTAGCAGCTGTGTGTTACAGCACTGGGCACTAATAGCCTCATCCCTAATGGCTGCTAGCAGCTGTGTTACAGCACTGGGCACTAACAGCCTCGTCCCTAATGGCCGCTTGCAGCTGTGTGTAACAGCACTGGGCACTAATAGCCTGGTCCCTAATGGCTACTAGCAGCTGTGTGTTACAGCACTGGGCACTAATATCCTCGTCCCTAATGGCTGCTAGCAGCTGTGTGTTACAGCACTGGGCACTAATAGCCTCATCCCTAATGGCCGCTAGCAGCTGTGTGTTACAGCACTGGGCACTAACAGCCTCGTCCCTAATGGCTGCTAGCAGCTGTGTGATACAGCACTGGGCACTAATAGCCTCGTCCCTAGTGGCTGCTAGCAGCTGTGTGTTACAGCACTGGGCACTAATAGCCTCGTCCCTAATGGCCGCTAGCAGCTGTGTGTTACAGCACTGGGCACTAATAGCCTCGTCCCTAGTGGCTGCTAGCAGCTGTGTGTTACAGCACTGGGCACTAACAGCCTCGTCCCTAATGGCCGCTAGCAGCTGTGTGTTACAGCACTGGGCACTAATAGCCTCATCCCTAATGGCTGCTAGCAGCTGTGTGTTACAGCACTGGGCACTAATAGCCTCGTCCTAATGGCTGCTAGCAGCTGTGTGTTACAGCACTGGGCACTAATAGCCTCGTCCCTAATGGCTGATGATAGCAGCTGTGTGTTACAGCACTGGGCACTAATAGCCTCGTCCCTAATGGCCGCTAGCAGCTGTGTGTTACAGCACTGGGCACTAACAGCCTCGTCCCTAATGGCTGCTAGCAGCTGTGTGTTACAGCACTGGGCACTAACAGCCTCGTCCCTAATGGCCGCTAGCAGCTGTGTGTTACAGCACTGGGCACTAATAGCTTCATCCCTAATAGCCGCTAGCAGCTGTGTGTTACAGCACTGGGCACTAACAGCCTCGTCCCTAATGGCTGCTAGCAGCTGTGTGTTACAGCACTGGGCACTAATATCCTCGTCCCTAATGGCTGATGATAGCAGCTGTGTGTTACAGCACTGGGCACTAATAGCCTCGTCCCTAGTGGCTGCTAGCAGCTGTGTGTTACAGCACTGGGCACTAATATCCTCGTCCCTAATGGCTGATGATAGCAGCTGTGTGTTACAGCACTGGGCACCAATAGCCTCGTCCCTAATGGCTGCTAGCAGCTGTGTGTTACAGCACTGGGCACTAACAGCCTCGTCCCTAATGGCTGCTAGCAGCTGTGTGATACAGCACTGGGCACTAATAGCCTCGTCCCTAATGGCTGCTAGCAGCTGTGTGTTACAGCACTGGGCACTAATAGCCTCGTCCCTAATGGCTGCTACCAGCTGTGTGTTACAGCACTGGGCACTAACAGCCTCGTCCCTAATGGCTGCTAGCAGCTGTGTGATACAGCACTGGGCACTAACAGCCTCGTCCCTAATGGCTACTAGCAGCTGTGTGTTACAGCACTGGGCACTAACAGCCTCGTCCCTAATGGCTGCTAGCAGCTGTGTGATACAGCACTGGGCACTAATAGCCTCGTCCCTAATGGCTACTAGCAGCTGTGTGTTACAGCACAGGGCACTAATAGCCTGGTCCCTAATGGCTACTAGCAGCTGTGTGTTACAGCACTGGGCACTAATAGCCTGGTCCCTAATGGCTGCTAGCAGCTGTGTGTTACAGCACTGGGCACTAATAACCTCGTCCCTAATGGCCGCTAGCAGCTGTGTGTTACAGCACTGGGCACTAATAGCATTGTCCCTAGTGGCTGCTAGCAGCTGTGTGTTACAGCACTGGGCACTAATAGCCTCGTCCCTAATGGCCGCTAGCAGCTGTGTGTTACAGCACTGGGCACTAATAGCCTCGTCCCTAATGGCTGCTAGCAGCTGTGTGTTACAGCACTGGGCACTAACAGCCTCGTCCCTAATGGCCGCTAGCAGCTGTGTGTTACAGCACTGGGCACTAATAGCCTCATCCCTAATGGCCGCTAGCAGCTGTGTGTTACAGCACTGGGCACTAACAGCCTCGTCCCTAATGGCTGCTAGCAGCTGTGTGTTACAGCACTGGGCACTAATATCCTCGTCCCTAATGGCTGATGATAGCAGCTGTGTGTTACAGCACTGGGCACTAATAGCCTCGTCCCTAGTGGCTGCTAGCAGCTGTGTGTTACAGCACTGGGCACTAATATCCTCGTCCCTAATGGCTGCTAGCAGCTGTGTGTTACAGCACTGGGCACCAATAGCCTCGTCCCTAATGGCTGCTAGCAGCTGTGTGTTACAGCACTGGGCACTAACAGCCTCGTCCCTAATGGCTGCTAGCAGCTGTGTGATACAGCACTGGGCACTAATAGCCTCGTCCCTAATGGCTGCTAGCAGCTGTGTGTTACAGCACTGGGCACTAATAGCCTCGTCCCTAATGGCTGCTACCAGCTGTGTGTTACAGCACTGGGCACTAACAGCCTCGTCCCTAATGGCTGCTAGCAGCTGTGTGATACAGCACTGGGCACTAACAGCCTCGTCCCTTATGGCTACTAGCAGCTGTGTGTTACAGCACTGGGCACTAATAACCTCGTCCCTAATGGCCGCTAGCAGCTGTGTGTTACAGCACTGGGCACTAATAGCCTCGTCCCTAGTGGCTGCTAGCAGCTGTGTGTTACAGCACTGGGCACTAATAGCCTCATCCCTAATGGCCGCTAGCAGCTGTGTGTTACAGCACTGGGCACTAATAGCCTCGTCCCTAATGGCTGCTAGCAGCTGTGTGTTACAGCACTGGGCACTAACAGCCTCGTCCCTAATGGCCGCTAGCAGCTGTGTGTTACAGCACCGGGCACTAATAGCCTCGTCCCTAATGGCCGCTAGCAGCTGTGTGTTACAGCACTGGGCACTAATAGCCTCGTCCCTAATGGCTGCTAGCAGCTGTGTGTTACAGCACTGGGCACTAACAGCCTCGTCCCTAATGGCCGCTAGCAGCTGTGTGTTACAGCACTGGGCACTAATAGCCTCATCCCTAATGGCCGCTAGCAGCTGTGTGTTACAGCACTGGGCACTAATAGCCTCGTCCCTAATGGCTGCTAGCAGCTGTGTGTTACAGCACTGGGTACTAATATCCTCGTCCCTAATGGCTGATGATAGCAGCTGTGTGTTACAGCACTGGGCACTAATAGCCTCGTCCCTAATGGCCGCTAGCAGCTGTGTGTTACAGCACTGGGCACTAACAGCCTCGTCCCTAATGGCTGCTAGCAGCTGTGTGTTACAGCACTGGGCACTAACAGCCTCGTCCCTAATGGCCGCTAGCAGCTGTGTGTTACAGCACTGGGCACTAATAGCCTCATCCCTAATGGCCGCTAGCAGCTGTGTGTTACAGCACTGGGCACTAACAGCCTCGTCCCTAATGGCTGCTAGCAGCTGTGTGTTACAGCACTGGGCACTAATATCCTCGTCCCTAATGGCTGATGATAGCAGCTGTGTGTTACAGCACTGGGCACTAATAGCCTCGTCCCTAGTGGCTGCTAGCAGCTGTGTGTTACAGCACTGGGCACTAATATCCTCGTCCCTAATGGCTGCTAGCAGCTGTGTGTTACAGCACTGGGCACCAATAGATTCGTCCCTAATGGCTGCTAGCAGCTGTGTGTTACAGCACTGGGCACTAACAGCCTCGTCCCTAATGGCCGCTAGCAGCTGTGTGTTACAGCACTGGGCACTAATAGCCTCGTCCCTAATGGCCGCTAGCAGCTGTTGGTTACAGCACTGGGCACTAACAGCCTCGTCCCTAATGGCTGCTAGCAGCTGTGTGTTACAGCACTGGGCACTAATATCCTGGTCCCTAATGGCTGATGATAGCAGCTGTGTGTTACAGCACTGGGCACTAATAGCCTCGTCCCTAGTGGCTGCTAGCAGCTGTGTGTTACAGCACTGGGCACTAATATCCTCGTCCCTAATGGCTGCTAGCAGCTGTGTGTTACAGCACTGGGCACCAATAGCCTCGTCCCTAATGGCTGCTAGCAGCTGTGTGTTACAGCACTGGGCACTAACAGCCTCGTCCCTAATGGCTGCTAGCAGCTGTGTGATACAGCACTGGGCACTAATAGCCTCGTCCCTAATGGCTGCTAGCAGCTGTGTGTTACAGCACTGGGCACTAATAGCCTCGTCCCTAATGGCTGCTACCAGCTGTGTGTTACAGCACTGGGCACTAACAGCCTCGTCCCTAATGGCTGCTAGCAGCTGTGTGATACAGCACTGGGCACTAACAGCCTCGTCCCTTATGGCTACTAGCAGCTGTGTGTTACAGCACTGGGCACTAACAGCCTCGTCCCTAATGGCTGCTAGCAGCTGTGTGATACAGCACTGGGCACTAATAGCCTCGTCCCTAATGGCTACTAGCAGCTGTGTGTTACAGCACAGGGCACTAATAGCCTGGTCCCTAATGGCTACTAGCAGCTGTGTGTCACAGCACTGGGCACTAATAGCCTGGTCCCTAATGGCTGCTAGCAGCTGTGTGTTACAGCACTGGGCACTAATAACCTCGTCCCTAATGGCCGCTAGCAGCTGTGTGTTACAGCACTGGGCACTAATAGCCTCGTCCCTAGTGGCTGCTAGCAGCTGTGTGTTACAGCACTGGGCACTAATAGCCTCATCCCTAATGGCCGCTAGCAGCTGTGTGTTACAGCACTGGGCACTAATAGCCTCGTCCCTAATGGCCGCTAGCAGCTGTGTGTTACAGCACTGGGCACTAACAGCCTCGTCCCTAATGGCCGCTAGCAGCTGTGTGTTACAGCACCGGGCACTAATAGCCTCGTCCCTAATGGCCGCTAGCAGCTGTGTGTTACAGCACTGGGCACTAATAGCCTCGTCCCTAATGGCTGCTAGCAGCTGTGTGTTACAGCACTGGGCACTAACAGCCTCGTCCCTAATGGCCGCTAGCAGCTGTGTGTTACAGCACTGGGCACTAATAGCCTCATCCCTAATGGCCGCTAGCAGCTGTGTGTTACAGCACTGGGCACTAATAGCCTCGTCCCTAATGGCTGCTAGCAGCTGTGTGTTACAGCACTGGGCACTAATATCCTCGTCCCTAATGGCTGATGATAGCAGCTGTGTGTTACAGCACTGGGCACTAATAGCCTCGTCCCTAATGGCCGCTAGCAGCTGTGTGATACAGCACTGGGCACTAACAGCCTCGTCCCTAATGGCTGCTAGCAACTGTGTGTTACAGCACTGGGCACTAACAGCCTCGTCCCTAATGGCCGCTAGCAGCTGTGTGTTACAGCACTGGGCACTAATAGCCTCATCCCTAATGGCCGCTAGCAGCTGTGTGTTACAGCACTGGGCACTAACAGCCTCGTCCCTAATGGCTGCTAGCAGCTGTGTGTTACAGCACTGGGCACTAATATCCTCGTCCCTAATGGCTGATGATAGCAGCTGTGTGTTACAGCACTGGGCACTAATAGCCTCGTCCCTAGTGGCTGCTAGCAGCTGTGTGTTACAGCACTGGGCACTAATATCCTCGTCCCTAATGGCTGCTAGCAGCTGTGTGTTACAGCACTGGGCACCAATAGATTCGTCCCTAATGGCTGCTAGCAGCTGTGTGTTACAGCACTGGGCACTAACAGCCTCGTCCCTAATGGCCGCTAGCAGCTGTGTGTTACAGCACTGGGCACTAATAGCCTCGTCCCTAATGGCCGCTAGCAGCTGTTGGTTACAGCACTGGGCACTAACAGCCTCGTCCCTAATGGCTGCTAGCAGCTGTGTGTTACAGCACTGGGCACTAATATCCTCGTCCCTAATGGCTGATGATAGCAGCTGTGTGTTACAGCACTGGGCACTAATAGCCTCGTCCCTAGTGGCTGCTAGCAGCTGTGTGTTACAGCACTGGGCACTAATATCCTCGTCCCTAATGGCTGCTAGCAGCTGTGTGTTACAGCACTGGGCACCAATAGCCTCGTCCCTAATGGCTGCTAGCAGCTGTGTGTTACAGCACTGGGCACTAACAGCCTCGTCCCTAATGGCTGCTAGCAGCTGTGTGATACAGCACTGGGCACTAATAGCCTCGTCCCTAATGGCTGCTAGCAGCTGTGTGTTACAGCACTGGGCACTAATAGCCTCGTCCCTAATGGCTGCTACCAGCTGTGTGTTACAGCACTGGGCACTAACAGCCTCGTCCCTAATGGCTGCTAGCAGCTGTGTGATACAGCACTGGGCACTAACAGCCTCGTCCCTAATGGCTACTAGCAGCTGTGTGTTACAGCACTGGGCACTAACAGCCTCGTCCCTAATGGCTGCTAGCAGCTGTGTGATACAGCACTGGGCACTAATAGCCTCGTCCCTAATGGCTACTAGCAGCTGTGTGTTACAGCACAGGGCACTAATAGCCTGGTCCCTAATGGCTACTAGCAGCTGTGTGTTACAGCACTGGGCACTAATAGCCTGGTCCCTAATGGCTGCTAGCAGCTGTGTGTTACAGCACTGGGCACTAATAACCTCGTCCCTAATGGCCGCTAGCAGCTGTGTGTTACAGCACTGGGCACTAATAGCCTCGTCCCTAGTGGCTGCTAGCAGCTGTGTGTTACAGCACTGGGCACTAATAGCCTCGTCCCTAATGGCCGCTAGCAGCTGTGTGTTACAGCACTGGGCACTAATAGCCTCGTCCCTAATGGCTGCTAGCAGCTGTGTGTTACAGCACTGGGCACTAACAGCCTCGTCCCTAATGGCCGCTAGCAGCTGTGTGTTACAGCACTGGACACTAATAGCCTCGTCCCTAATGGTTGCTAGCAGCTGTGTGTTACAGCACTGGGCACTAATATCCTCGTCCCTAATGGCTGATGATAGCAGCTGTGTGTTACAGCACTGGGCACTAATAGCCTCGTCCCTAATGGCCGCTAGCAGCTGTGTGTTACAGCACTGGGCACTAACAGCCTCGTCCCTAATGGCTGCTAGCAGCTGTGTGTTACAGCACTGGGCACTAACAGCCTCGTCCCTAATGGCCGCTAGCAGCTGTGTGTTACAGCACTGGGCACTAATAGCCTCATCCCTAATGGCCGCTAGCAGCTGTGTGTTACAGCACTGGGCACTAATAGCCTCGTCCCTAATGGCTGCTAGCAGCTGTGTGTTACAGCACTGGGCACTAATATCCTCGTCCCTAATGGCTGATGATAGCAGCTGTGTGTTACAGCACTGGGCACTAATAGCCTCGTCCCTAATGGCCGCTAGCAGCTGTGTGTTACAGCACTGGGCACTAACAGCCTCGTCCCTATTGGCTGCTAGCAGCTGTGTGTTACAGCACTGGGCACTAACAGCCTCGTCCCTAATGGCCGCTAGCAGCTGTGTGTTACAGCACTGGGCACTAATAGCCTCATCCCTAATGGCCGCTAGCAGCTGTGTGTTACAGCACTGGGCACTAACAGCCTCGTCCCTAATGGCTGCTAGCAGCTGTGTGTTACAGCACTGGGCACTAATATCCTCGTCCCTAATGGCTGATGATAGCAGCTGTGTGTTACAGCACTGGGCACTAATAGCCTCGTCCCTAGTGGCTGCTAGCAGCTGTGTGTTACAGCACTGGGCACTAATATCCTCGTCCCTAATGGCTGCTAGCAGCTGTGTGTTACAGCACTGGGCACCAATAGATTCGTCCCTAATGGCTGCTAGCAGCTGTGTGTTACAGCACTGGGCACTAACAGCCTCGTCCCTAATGGCCGCTAGCAGCTGTGTGTTACAGCACTGGGCACTAACAGCCTCGTCCCTAATGGCTACTAGCAACTGTGTGTTACAGCACTGGGCACTAACAGCCTCGTCCCTAATGGCTGCTAGCAGCTGTGTGATACAGCACTGGGCACTAATAGCCTCGTCCCTAATGGCTACTAGCAGCTGTGTGTTACAGCACAGGGCACTAATAGCCTGGTCCCTAATGGCTACTAGCAGCTGTGTGTTACAGCACTGGGCACTAATAGCCTGGTCCCTAATGGCTGCTAGCAGCTGTGTGTTACAGCACTGGGCACTAATAACCTCGTCCCTAATGGCCGCTAGCAGCTGTGTGTTACAGCACTGGGCACTAATAGCCTCGTCCCTAGTGGCTGCTAGCAGCTGTGTGTTACAGCACTGGGCACTAATAGCCTGGTCCCTAATGGCTGCTAGCAGCTGTGTGTTACAGCACTGGGCACTAATAGCCTCGTCCCTAATGGCTGCTAGCAGCTGTGTGTTACAGCACTGGGCACTAACAGCCTCGTCCCTAATGGCCGCTAGCAGCTGTGTGTTACAGCACTGGGCACTAATAGCCTCGTCCCTAATGGTTGCTAGCAGCTGTGTGTTACAGCACTGGGCACTAATATCCTTGTCCCTAATGGCTGATGATAGCAGCTGTGTGTTACAGCACTGGGCACTAATAGCCTCGTCCCTAATGGCCGCTAGCAGCTGTGTGTTACAGCACTGGGCACTAACAGCCTCGTCCCTAATGGCTGCTAGCAGCTGTGTGTTACAGCACTGGGCACTAACAGCCTCGTCCCTAATGGCCGCTAGCAGCTGTGTGTTACAGCACTGGGCACTAATAGCCTCATCCCTAATGGCCGCTAGCAGCTGTGTGTTACAGCACTGGGCACTAACAGCCTCGTCCCTAATGGCTGCTAGCAACTGTGTGTTACAGCACTGGGCACTAATATCCTCGTCCCTAATGGCTGATGATAGCAGCTGTGTGTTACAGCACTGGGCACTAATAGCCTCGTCCGTAGTGGCTGCTAGCAGCTGTGTGTTACAGCACTGGGCACTAATATCCTCGTCCCTAATGGCTGCTAGCAGCTGTGTGTTACAGCACTGGGCACCAATAGATTCGTCCCTAATGGCTGCTAGCAGCTGTGTGTTACAGCACTGGGCACTAACAGCCTCGTCCCTAATGGCTGCTAGCAGCTGTGTGATACAGCACTGGGCACTAATAGCCTCGTCTCTAATGGCTACTAGCAGCTGTGTGTTACAGCACTGGGCACTAACAGCCTCGTCCCTAATGGCTGCTAGCAGCTGTGAGATACAGCACTGGGCACTAATAGCCTCGTCCCTAATGGCTACTAGCAGCTGTGTGTTACAGCACTGGGCACTAATAGCCTGGTCCCTAATGGCTGCTAGCAGCTGTGTGTTACAGCACTGGGCACTAATAGCCTCGTCCCTAATGGCTGCTAGCAGCTGTGTGTTACAGCACTGGGCACTAATAGCCTCATCCCTAATGGCTACTAGCAGCTGTGTGTTACAGCACTGGGCACTAACAGCCTCGTCCCTAATGGCTACTAGCAGCTGTGTGTTACAGCACTGGGCACTAATAGCCTCGTCCCTAATGGCTGCTAGCAGCTGTGTGTTACAGCACTGGGCACTAATAGCCTGGTCCCTAATGGCTGCTAGCAGCTGTGTGTTACAGCACTGGGCACTAATAGCCTCGTCCCTAATGGCTGCTAGCAGCTGTGTGTTACAGCACTGGGCACTAACAGCCTCGTCCCTAGTGGCTGATGATAGCAGCTGTGTGTTACAGCACTGGGCACTAATATTCTCATCCCTAATGGCCGCTAGCAGCTGTGTGTTACAGCACTGGGCACTAATAGCCTCATCCCTAATGGTCGCTAGCAGTTGTGTGTTACAGCACTGGGCACTAATAGCCTCATCCCTAATGGCCGCTAGCAGCTGTGAGTTACAGCACTGGGCACTAACAGCTTCGTCCCTAATGGCTGCTAGCAGCTGTGTGTTACAGCACTGGGCACTAATATCCTCGTCCCTAATGGCTGATGATAGCAGCTGTGTGTTACAGCACTGGGCACTAACAGCCTCGTCCCTAATGGCTGATGATAGCAGCTGTGTGTTACAGCACTGGGCACTAACAGCCTCGTCCCTAATGGCTGATGATAGCAGCTGTGTGTTACAGCACTGGGCACTAATAGCCTCGTCCCTAATGGCCGCTAGCAGCTGTGTGTTACAGCACTGGGCACTAACAGCCTCGTCCCTAATGGCTGATGATAGCAGCTGTGTGTTACAGCACTGGGCACTAATATCCTCGTCCCTAATGGCTGCTAGCAGCTGTGTGTTACAGCACTGGGCACTAATAGCCTCATCCCTAATGGCTACTAGCAGCTGTGTGTTACAGCACTGGGCACTAATAGCCTCGTCCCTAATGGCCGCTAGCAGCTGTGTGTTACAGCACTGGGCACTAACAGCCTCGTCCCTAATGGCCGCTAGCAGCTGTGTGTTACAGCACTGGGCACTAATAGCCTCATCCCTAATGGCCGCTAGCAGCTGTGTGTTACAGCACTGGGCACTAACAGCCTCGTCCCTAATGGCTGCTAGCAGCTGTGTGTTACAGCACTGGGCACTAATATCCTCGTCCCTAATGGCTGATGATAGCAGCTGTGTGTTACAGCACTGGGCACTAATAGCCTCGTCCCTAGTGGCTGCTAGCAGCTGTGTGTTACAGCACTGGGCACTAATATCCTCGTCCCTAATGGCTGCTAGCAGCTGTGTGTTACAGCACTGGGCACCAATAGATTCGTCCCTAATGGCTGCTAGCAGCTGTGTGTTACAGCACTGGGCACTAACAGCCTCGTCCCTAATGGCCGCTAGCAGCTGTGTGTTACAGCACTGGGCACTAACAGCCTCGTCCCTAATGGCTACTAGCAGCTGTGTGTTACAGCACTGGGCACTAACAGCCTCGTCCCTAATGGCTGCTAGCAGCTGTGTGATACAGCACTGGGCACTAATAGCCTCGTCCCTAATGGCTACTAGCAGCTGTGTGTTACAGCACAGGGCACTAATAGCCTGGTCCCTAATGGCTACTAGCAGCTGTGTTTTACAGCACTGGGCACTAATAGCCTGGTCCCTAATGGCTGCTAGCAGCTGTGTGTTACAGCACTGCGCACTAATAACCTCGTCCCTAATGGCCGCTAGCAGCTGTGTGTTACAGCACTGGGCACTAATAGCCTCGTCCCTAGTGGCTGCTAGCAGCTGTGTGTTACAGCACTGGGCACTAATAGCCTGGTCCCTAATGGCTGCTAGCAGCTGTGTGTTACAGCACTGGGCACTAATAGCCTCGTCCCTAATGGCTGCTAGCAGCTGTGTGTTACAGCACTGGGCACTAACAGCCTCGTCCCTAATGGCCGCTAGCAGCTGTGTGTTACAGCACTGGGCCCTAATAGCCTCGTCCCTAATGGTTGCTAGCAGCTGTGTGTTACAGCACTGGGCACTAATATCCTCGTCCCTAATGGCTGATGATAGCAGCTGTGTGTTACAGCACTGGGCACTAATAGCCTCGTCCCTAATGGCCGCTAACAGCTGTGTGTTACAGCACTGGGCACTAACAGCCTCGTCCCTAATGGCTGCTAACAGCTGTGTGTTACAGCACTGGGCACTAACAGCCTCGTCCCTAATGGCCGCTAGCAGCTGTGTGTTACAGCACTGGGCACTAACAGCCTCATCCCTAATGGCCGCTAGCAGCTGTGTGTTACAGCACTGGGCACTAACAGCCTCGTCCCTAATGGCTGCTAGCAGCTGTGTGTTACAGCACTGGGCACTAATATCCTCGTCCCTAATGGCTGATGATAGCAGCTGTGTGTTACAGCACTGGGCACTAATAGCCTCGTCCCTAGTGGCTGCTAGCAGCTGTGTGTTACAGCACTGGGCACTAATATCCTCGTCCCTAATGGCTGCTAGCAGCTGTGTGTTACAGCACTGGGCACCAATAGATTCGTCCCTAATGGCTGCTAGCAGCTGTGTGTTACAGCACTGGGCACTAACAGCCTCGTCCCTAATGGCTGCTAGCAGCTGTGTGATACAGCACTGGGCACTAATAGCCTCGTCCCTAATGGCTACTAGCAGCTGTGTGTTACAGCACTGGGCACTAACAGCCTCGTCCCTAATGGCTGCTAGCAGCTGTGAGATACAGCACTGGGCACTAATAGCCTCGTCCCTAATGGCTACTAGCAGCTGTGTGTTACAGCACTGGGCACTAATAGCCTGGTCCCTAATGGCTGCTAGCAGCTGTGTGTTACAGCACTGGGCACTAATAGCCTCGTCCCTAATGGCTGCTAGCAGCTGTGTGTTACAGCACTGGGCACTAATAGCCTCATCCCTAATGGCTACTAGCAGCTGTGTGTTACAGCACTGGGCACTAACAGCCTCGTCCCTAATGGCTACTAGCAGCTGTGTGTTACAGCACTGGGCACTAATAGCCTCGTCCCTAATGGCTGCTAGCAGCTGTGTGTTACAGCACTGGGCACTAATAGCCTGGTCCCTAATGGCTGCTAGCAGCTGTGTGTTACAGCACTGGGAACTAATAGCCTCGTCCCTAATGGCTGCTAGCAGCTGTGTGTTACAGCACTGGGCACTAACAGCCTCGTCCCTAGTGGCTGATGATAGCAGCTGTGTGTTACAGCACTGGGCACTAATATTCTCATCCCTAATGGCCGCTAGCAGCTGTGTGTTACAGCACTGGGCAGTAATAGCCTCATCCCTAATGGTCGCTAGCAGCTGTGTGTTACAGCACTGGGCACTAATAGCCTCATCCCTAATGGCCGCTAGCAGCTGTGAGTTACAGCACTGGGCACTAACAGCTTCGTCCCTAATGGCTGCTAGCAGCTGTGTGTTACAGCACTGGGCACTAATATCCTCGTCCCTAATGGCTGATGATAGCAGCTGTGTGTTACAGCACTGGGCACTAACAGCCTCGTCCCTAATGGCTGATGATAGCAGCTGTGTGTTACAGCACTGGGCACTAACAGCCTCGTCCCTAATGGCTGATGATAGCAGCTGTGTGTTACAGCACTGGGCACTAATAGCCTCGTCCCTAATGGCCGCTAGCAGCTGTGTGTTACAGCACTGGGCACTAACAGCCTCGTCCCTAATGGCTGATGATAGCAGCTGTGTGTTACAGCACTGGGCACTAATATCCTCGTCCCTAATGGCTGCTAGCAGCTGTGTGTTACAGCACTGGGCACTAATAGCCTCATCCCTAATGGCTACTAGCAGCTGTGTGTTACAGCACTGGGCACTAATAGCCTCGTCCCTAATGGCCGCTAGCAGCTGTGTGTTACAGCACTGGGCACTAACAGCCTCGTCCCTAATGGCCGCTAGCAGCTGTGTGTTACAGCACTGGGCACTAATAGCCTCGTCCCTAATGGCCGCTAGCAGCTGTGTGTTACAGCACTGTGCACTTATAGCCTCGTCCCTAATGGCCGCTAGCAGCTGTGTGTTACAGCACTGGGCACTAATAGCCTCGTCCCTAATGGCTGCTAGCAGCTGTGTGTTACAGCACTGGGCACTAATAGCCTCGTCCCTAATGGCCGCTAGCAGCTGTGTGTTACAGCACTGTGCACTTATAGCCTCGTCCCTAATGGCCGCTAGCAGCTGTGTGTTACAGCACTGGGCACTAATAGCCTCGTCCCTAATGGCTGCTAGCAGCTGTGTGTTACAGCACTGGGATCTTGTGCAAGAACCTGGGAAATGATGGAGGTGGGGAAGGGATTTGCCATTATGTGTGGTTGCTTTTTCCCACTGGTAACCTCTCAGCCTGCATCATACTGGTGCAATCCACCTATAAACTAGTACTGTACATTATAGTTATTCTTTATCTGGGCTCACGCGTTTGCTGTACTTACATTTCCATCATTATTAGTTTACAAAATCACTATAAAAGCAGTCATGCTCATAGCACCTTCTACAATTGTATGTGCAAAAGTTTTGAAAGTTTTTTACAGTTCATGTTATCAGATAAGCGGATTTCAGTAAGGGGGAATGTATTTTTCTCTATGTACACCAGACTTCCCGTCTGTAAGGCCATTGCAAATCATTGCTTAAAATGACTTGAGTTATTAAATAACGTATCAATATAGATTATATATCTCTATATTTCTATTTAAAACAAAAATATCTCAGGCGCTGTTTAAAATTATAACAAGACCCTTCTTTACCTGCAGCAAGAACAAGACAAGGCATGGAATTTAGGTAATTTAATATAACATTAAAACATAATTATTAATATATTATTAAAAAATAAATAACAAAATTACATTCAATTAGTCTCATAGACATATAAAATCTAGCCAATCAAATTCCTTCCCAGTTTTTAGACCTACTTTCAGTATCTGCTTATAGATTTATATCATATACATAGTCCTAGATACTTATAGGACTTATGGTGCATACACACGGTCAGATTTTTCCTTCAGATATGAATGATAACGATTGAAAAATCGTTCAGTCGTTCATATCTGAAGGAAAATCTGACATATCTGACATGCCTGAACGATGGACGATCAACGATGCGCTTTCCCGTTTGTCAGATAACGATTTCTGACATCTGATGTGTTTGCAGTCAGACTTGGACGATTCCATTCATTTTAATGCAGTCAAAAATCGTTCAATCGTTCAAATCGTTCAAAACTTTGGTAAAATCGTTCAATCGTTCAAAACTTTGGTAAAATCGTTCAAATCGTTCAATCGTTCATCTGACAAGTCTGACAAATCTGACCATGTGTATGCTCCATTAGTGTTTGTAGCAACAGCAATGTCAGGGTATCTTTAAAAAGTCTTAGGGCCTATGTATCAAGTCATTTTTTACATAAAATTATGCAGAAGCTGCAGTTTCTGCATAATGTTATGTATTGGTCCTCTGTACTAATGGCACATTGCAGGAAGTAGCACTTCAGATCTCAGTCCCCATTATTTTCAATGGAGACTACGATCTGACCCCTATGTACTAAACTCCAAAAAGAGAAGGCTTTTCAGAGTTTAGCTCTGGTAGCTTACACTAGTGTTTGCCTGGGCACTCCAGGGGCAGGAGAGAGATCTCTCCCCCGCAGCCCCCGGCCAGCCAGGAAGCGGACGATGTGAGCATACGCAGTGTCAGCTTCCCCTGGGGACGTCTTACTTCTGTGAAAGACTTCTCCAAAATACCGGGGATACAACTGGTGGGGACAGTTGTTACCGCATCCGCTGTCCTGCAAGTTCCCAGTACTACATAGCTGGGATATTTTCAATAAAAATGAAAATAATCACGGCAAGTCGGATTGTTACTAATCACGGCATTACTGAGATTATTAATACACAGACCCCTCGGCCCTCTATTTTGATCAATGAGAATCTGTGCAGCACACGTAGAAATTCTCACTCCGATACAGGGAACAGAAAGCAGAACACATAGAGGCCAGTATGCCAGTGACTGTACGGGGAACAGAAAGCAGAACACACAGAGGCCAGTATGCCAGTGACTGTACGGGGACCAGAAAGCAGAACACATAGAGGCCAGTATGCCAGTGACTGTACGGGGAACAGAAAGCAGAACACACAGAGGCCAGTATGCCAGTGACTGTACGGGGAACAGAAAGCAGAACACACAGAGGCCAGTATGCCAGTGACTGTACGGGGAACAGAAAGCAGAACACACAGAGGCCAGTATGCCAGTGACTGTACGGGGACCAGAAAGCAGAACACACAGAGGCCAGTATGCCAGTGACTGTACTGGGAACAGAAAGCAGAACACACAGAGGCCAGTATGCCAGTGACTGTACGGGGAACAGAAAGCAGAACACACAGAGGCCTGTATGCCAGTGACTGTACTGGGAACAGAAAGCAGAACACACAGAGGCCAGTATGCCAGTGACTGTACGGGGACCAGAAAGCAGAACATACAGAGGCCAGTATGCCAGTGACTGTACTGGGAACAGAAAGCAGAACACACAGAGGCCAGTATGCCAGTGACTGTACTGGGAACAGAAAGCAGAACACACACAGAGGCCAGTATGCCAGTGACTGTACAGGGAACAGAAAGCAGAACACACAGAGGCCAGTATGCCAGTGACTGTACGGGGACCAGAAAGCAGAACACATAGAGGCCAGTATGCCAGTGACTGTACGGGGAACAGAAAGCAGAACACACAGAGGCCAGTATGCCAGTGACTGTACGGGGAACAGAAAGCAGAACACACAGAGGCCAGTATGCCAGTGACTGTACGGGGAACAGAAAGCAGAACACATAGTGGCCAGTATGCCAGTGACTGTACGGGGAACAGAAAGCAGAACACACACAGAGGCCAGTATGCCAGTGACTGTACGGGGACCAGAAAGCAGAACACACAGAGGCCACTATGCCAGTGACTGTACGGGGAACAGAAAGCAGAACACACAGAGGCCAGTATGCCAGTGACTGTACGGGGAACAGAAAGCAGAACACACAGAGGCCAGTATGCCAGTGACTGTACGGGGAACAGAAAGCAGAACACACAGAGGCCAGTATGCCAGTGACTGTACGGGGAACAGAAAGCAGAACACACACAGAGGCCAGTATGCCAGTGACTGTACGGGGAACAGAAAGCAGAACACACACAGAGGCCAGTATGCCAGTGACTGTATGGGGAACAGAAAGCAGAACACACAGAGGCCAGTATGCCAGTGACTGTACGGGGAACAGAAAGCAGAACACATAGAGGCCAGTATGCCAGTGACTGCACGGGGAACAGAAAGCAGAACACACAGAGGCCAGTATGCCAGTGACTGTACGGGGAACAGAAAGCAGAACACACAGAGGCCAGTATGCCAGTGACTGTACGGGGAACAGAAAGAAGAACATACAGAGGCCAGTATGCCAGTGACTGTACGTGGAACAGAAAGCAGAACATACAGAGGCCAGTATGCCAGTGACTGTACGGGGAACAGAAAGCAGAACACACACAGAGGCCAGTATGCCAGTGACTGTACGGGGAACAGAAAGCAGAACATACAGAGGCCAGTATGCCAGTGACTGTACGGGGACAATAAAGCAGAACACACAGAGGCCAGTATGCCAGTGACTGTACTGGGAACAGAAAGCAGAACACACAGAGGCCAGTATGCCAGTGACTGTACTGGGAACAGAAAGCAGAACACATAGAGACCAGTATGCCAGTGACTGTACGAGGAAAAGAAAGCAGAACACACAGAGGCCACTATGCCAGTGACTGTACGGGGAACAGAAAGCAGAACACACAGAGGCCACTATGCCAGTGACTGTACTGGGAACAGAAAGCAGAACACATAGAGGCCAGTATGCCAGTGACTGTACGGGGAACAGAAAGCAGAACACACACAGAGGCCAGTATGCCAGTGACTGTACGGGGAACAGAAAGCAGAACACACAGAGGCAAGTATGCCAGTTGCTGTACTGGGAACTGAGAGCAGAACACATAGAGGCCAGTATGCCAGTTGCTGTACTGGGAACTGAGAGCAGAACACACAGAACTTTACACATTCCTCCCAACACTGACTAATATATTCAGATTTGTTTTACATAGCAATTTTCAAACACTCTGCAAGTTACTGTAATCCCCTTTTTGATTGATATTTCCACTGTGTTCCCACTCAGGTAAAACTCCAGTGTGATAGAGCCTTCAGTGATCACAAGAGTAACGTACAATACAACATGTCAGCTCTGAGCTGCAACCAATATGTGAATGATCATAAACACCAACAGAAGTCTCAAACTTTCACCCAGATCTGGAAAGATTACACTAATTAAATAAAAATATTTAGCACAGAACTTATATTTATTTTACTTCAACTATTACAAAGTAAGAAAAAAAACCTGACTGTTGGACATGGCAAATAAGAATGTATTTTAAATAAGTAAAATGTTTATATCTAATTTCATTTATCAAATCAATGAATCCTAGGGCACCATAACATCACAAAGACATTTACTGTGGCGTACAGCAGTATTCAGCCCCCTAAAAAGCCAAAAGGTTTGTATTACAAATGACAATGACACAAATTGTTCCAGACCTGTTGGCTCTTAGACTACATTTTAATCTCATAACTCATTATTTGACTGCAAAAAACACATGAAAAAATGCTGCTATCACTGGTAATACCATAGGGTTAGGCTATCACTGGTAATACCATAAGGTTAGGCTATCACTGGTAATACCATAGGGTTAGGCTATCACTGGTAATACCATAGGGTAGGCCATCACTGGTAATACCATAGGGTAGGCCATCACTGGTAATACAGTACCATAGGGTTAGGCTATCACTGGTAATACCATTGGGTTAGGCTATCACTGGTAATACCATAAGGTTAGGCTATCACTGGTAATACCATAAGGTTAGGCTATCACTGGTAATACCATAGGGTTAGGCTATCACTGGTAATACCATAGGGTAGGCCATCACTGGTAATACAGTACCATAGGGTTAGGCTATCACTGGTAATACCATTGGGTTAGGCTATCACTGGTAGTACCATAGGGTTAGGCTATCACTGGTAACACCATAGGGTTAGGCTATCACTGGTAACACCATAGGGTTAGGCTATCACTGGTAACACCATAGGGTTAGGCTATCACTGGTAACACCATAGGGTTAGGCTATCACTGGTAACACCATAGGGTTAGGCTATCACTGGTAACACCATAGGGTTAGGCTATCACTGGTAACACCATAGGGTTAGGCTATCACTGGTAACACCATAGGGTTAGGCTATCACTGGTAACACCATAGGGTTAGGCTATCACTGGTAACACCATAGGGTTAGGCTATCACTGGTAATACCATAGGGTTAGGCTATCACTGGTAGTACCATAGGGTTAGGCTATCACTGGTAATACCATAGGGGAGAAGAGGAGGCATTGTGATTGGTCAAATGAAAGCAGCATATATGAATCGATGTGGACTGACATTGCTCCAGGGCATGCTGTCAGGTGTAGTTCCATGGCAGCATACTCTAACTGCCATGGCCACTAAGCTCCCGTAGTGCTGGTTGCAATCAGGCTGATACTACTGTTGTTATGCTAATTGCAACTAGACTGCTTTTGCTCTTGGCATGTTAATTGAAATCAGACCAATACTGCTATTGTTATGCTGCTCCTGCCATGCTAATATCAACAGACCTGGGCACATAACCTATTGGCAGACACTACTGTGGTAGGTGGCATCGGTTTGCAAATGGAGGTTAGTCCACACAGCAGATTGACGTAACCAGGGAATTAGTTTATTAACCAGTGTCAGGTTTTGTAGTCTGTCTCTCACTGCCTGGGGAACAGCTCAGAGTCCTGTTAATACTCCTTTCATACAGGAAAATGAAAATCACGAGTAATTCACTTTTACCCGGTAATTTGCTAAACAACACGGGATTTTTCCCTGTGTGAAAAGGTCATCCCAGGACTAAATTCCCAGGTCTCCGACCCTGTTTTTTTGCAGGGTCATAGAGCCGGGAATTAAGTCCCCGGTTGACACTTTCACACAGGGAAAAAACCCGGGTAGTTTAGCAAATTACCAGGTAAAAGTGATTTACCTGGTATTTTCACATAAGTCCCAGGAAAAACCCTGGTCAATTCAAAGGGCGGCTACCTGGGAACATGTTCGCGGGTAGGTACCTTTCAGACAGACGCGGCTACCTGGGAATTTGGCTGCGGCAGGCCAAATTCCCGGGATTCTCTAGAAGTCTGAAAGGGGTATAAGAGTGAATTACCCGGGATTTTCATTTTCCTGTGTGAAAGAGGTATCAGACAGAAAATGGCAAAAAACCTGGCACGCAAAATGCCAGGTAAAAGCTGTTTTTTTTTTGCCATTTTCTGTCTGCAAGTGGTATAAGAAACACTGCGATTACTGAATGTAACTAACGTGCTTTGCGAAGGGACATTCAGCTCCTTCATTCTGACACAGGGAATTATTTTGTTTTGTTGTAAGGACTGTGAATTATTTCATGTTTTATTTTTGTACTGCTAATAAAACTAGCTGCGGTTACTTGTACCAAGGCCCTGGAGTGATGTACTACTACTAGAAACGGCACACTTACAGGTAGAAACAGGTAACAGGTTACAAGGTGTTACAAGTAGGCTCATGTTGACAGGATTGTCCAGTTGCAGCAATGAGCATCGGGGTTATGCAGGGAGTTGTGGTGCGCCAGGTATGTGCACACAGTATGCTGCTATGCACAGTGGTGGCAGGAGAATGGTTAATATACACTGTGGTGGTGGGATGGGAACGGCATGCACCAGCATTCTGAGCGCCAGAATCCCCGCGGTCGTGGTGGTGATATAGGTGACTGTCAGTCTCTTGCTCTATCCATGGAGCATTCAGGGCGGACAGAGAGTCTGAATCCAAGGAGGGGAAATTAGGGCCAGGAAAGGAAGAGATGGAAGTAACCGTTTTCCTGAAAAGTGGCAACATCATCCCTCAAATTGTAGAGCTGGGCATAGTAGTTCACCAACGTATTGGCTGTATCTGCAGAGCTGTGAGTTTAGTGCCATATAAGCACTTGGGCTATGTTTACTAAAGTGCAGCTTTCTAGAAGTGCAGATGTTGCCCATAGCAACCAATCAGATTCTATCTATTATCTTCTATAAGGTGCTAGATAAATGATAAGTACAATCTGATTGGTTGCTATGGGCAACATCTCCACTTCTAAAAACCTGCACATTAGTAAATATCCCCCTTGATGCGTTTTTTAGCTGACGATGTTGAAGTTTATGAGTAAATTTCCTACCAGCCTTGGATGCATTATTTTTTGTTTAATGTTGTTTAAATGTCATTTGTAATACATACAAATCTGTGGAGTGTTTGTCAGCTACTGTAAGGACCTGTAATGCACAGTTCTGCATTTCATTTGTGCCGTGGAAATGCCAATAATGTTTAGTAAATGCTCAGTATTCCAGCTATGAATGTAAAGAAGTCACTATAATATACTTAGGAGATTGTATTTATCTACTGTATAAATGTATAAAGTTCTCCCAGGAAAGGAGTAATCAGTCTGCCAGTAACAATGAGCTTCCGGTTACTCGCTACGAGCTGTGGTATCGCTGTTTATCATCATTTACACCAATGGTGGGGATTCAATGAGTATGGCAGGGATGTAGCTCCCGGGGTAAGCGCCCAGAGCGATTCAGTTGCTGATGCTATAACCCTGCGACTAGCGGTTTTCCTGAGGGTGCCAGCAGAAGTCCGGGCTAACTAGTGCCTTAGAGCAAATCGCGGTCTTACCGAATGCGGTAACAGCATTGTGCCCAAAACTTAAACCCGAGAAATGCACTTTACCACAACTAAGCCTTAGGCATTAGTCGCAGTAAAGTGCATCTTCGGACGCGATAAAGTAGGTCCGGGCACTGAACCCAGGAGACACATCCCTGCAATGCTAGTTGAATCCCCCAATTTTTTATATAGGAAAAGGTCAAATATTTTGTGTAATTGTCCTTTAATAGCAAGAAATGATCACTGATTGTACCAAATATTCATGTCAATGTAAGACAGGATCATCATATGTATTCTGTGATGATTGGTAGGCATGTGATTATAACACGTGCTGCCCCGATCACGCAATAACTGCATTGCTATAGGTAACATTACAGCTGTGGCTCATCCTTCCCCTCCTCACTAGTGACCGCTCAACCAGTCTACTAACTAACACAGGCCTACAAATAGCTGGGCCTTCAGAAGATCCCTATAAACCCCCAGCTCCACATAGGGATCACATAGGAATCACATAGGGATCACATAGGAATCACGGATGTGTGTGGCCAGCAGAGGGTAACACGTCAGAGACTAAATATAGGCATTTATTTCCTCCTTTACCTGCCTAAATTTCGCCCGGGCCTCCTTTTCTTTCATCCTCCCGTGGGCCACTAAATAATCAAACACTTCTCCTGTAAGAAACAAAGACATTTATTACACACGAGCCATGAGAGGCGCCTGCAGCTACAGACATTTATTACACAGGAGCCATGAGAGGCGCCTGCAGTTATAGACATTTATTACACACGAGCCATGAGAGGCGCCTGCAGTTATAGACATTTATTACACATGAGCCATGAGAGGCGCCTGCAGTTATAGACATTTATTACACAGGAGCCATGAGAGGCGCCTGCAGTTATAGACATTTATTACACACGAGCCATGAGAGGCGCCTGCAGCTACAGACATTTATTACACAGGAGCCATGAGAGGCGCCTGCAGCTACAGACATTTATTACACAGGAGCCATGAGAGGCGCCTGCAGTTATAGACATTTATTACACAGGAGCCATGAGAGGCGCCTGCAGTTATAGACATTTATTACACACGAGCCATGAGAGGCGCCTGCAGTTATAGACATTTATTACACAGGAGCCATGAGAGGCGCCTGCAGTTATAGACATTTATTACACAGGAGCCATGAGAGGCGCCTGCAGTTATAGACATTTATTACACAGGAGCCATGAGAGGCGCCTGCAGCTACAGACATTTATTACACAGGAGCCATGAGAGGCGCCTGCAGTTATAGACATTTATTACACACGAGCCATGAGAGGCGCCTGCAGTTATAGACATTTATTACACAGGAGCCATGAGAGGCGCCTGCAGCTACAGACATTTATTACACACGAGCCATGAGAGGCGCCTGCAGTTATAGACATTTATTACACAGGAGCCATGAGAGGCGCCTGCAGCTACAGACATTTATTACACAGGAGCCATGAGAGGCGCCTGCAGTTATAGACATTTATTACACAGGAGTCATGAGAGGCGCCTGCAGCTACAGACATTTATTACACACGAGCCATGAGAGGCGCCTGCAGTTATAGACATTTATTACACAGGAGCCATGAGAGGCGCCTGCAGTTATAGACATTTATTACACACGAGCCATGAGAGGCGCCTGCAGTTATAGACATTTATTACACAGGAGCCATGAGAGGCGCCTGCAGCTACAGACATTTATTACACAGGAGCCATGAGAGGCGCCTGCAGCTACAGACATTTATTACACACGAGCCATGAGAGGCGCCTGCAGTTATAGACATTTATTACACAGGAGCCATGAGAGGCGCCTGCAGCTACAGACATTTATTACACATGAGCCATGAGAGGCGCCTGCAGTTATAGACATTTATTACACAGGAGCCATGAGAGGCGCCTGCAGTTATAGACATTTATTACACACGAGCCATGAGAGGCGCCTGCAGCTACAGACATTTATTACACAGGAGCCATGAGAGGCGCCTGCAGCTACAGACATTTATTACACAGGAGCCATGAGAGGCGCCTGCAGTTATAGACATTTATTACACAGGAGCCATGAGAGGCGCCTGCAGTTATAGACATTTATTACACACGAGCCATGAGAGGCGCCTGCAGTTATAGACATTTATTACACAGGAGCCATGAGAGGCGCCTGCAGTTATAGACATTTATTACACAGGAGCCATGAGAGGCGCCTGCAGTTATAGACATTTATTACACAGGAGCCATGAGAGGCGCCTGCAGCTACAGACATTTATTACACAGGAGCCATGAGAGGCGCCTGCAGTTATAGACATTTATTACACACGAGCCATGAGAGGCGCCTGCAGTTATAGACATTTATTACACAGGAGCCATGAGAGGCGCCTGCAGCTACAGACATTTATTACACACGAGCCATGAGAGGCGCCTGCAGTTATAGACATTTATTACACAGGAGCCATGAGAGGCGCCTGCAGCTACAGACATTTATTACACAGGAGCCATGAGAGGCGCCTGCAGTTATAGACATTTATTACACAGGAGTCATGAGAGGCGCCTGCAGCTACAGACATTTATTACACACGAGCCATGAGAGGCGCCTGCAGTTATAGACATTTATTACACAGGAGCCATGAGAGGCGCCTGCAGTTATAGACATTTATTACACACGAGCCATGAGAGGCGCCTGCAGTTATAGACATTTATTACACAGGAGCCATGAGAGGCGCCTGCAGCTACAGACATTTATTACACAGGAGCCATGAGAGGCGCCTGCAGCTACAGACATTTATTACACACGAGCCATGAGAGGCGCCTGCAGTTATAGACATTTATTACACAGGAGCCATGAGAGGCGCCTGCAGCTACAGACATTTATTACACACGAGCCATGAGAGGCGCCTGCAGTTATAGACATTTATTACACACGAGCCATGAGAGGCGCCTGCAGATATAGACATTTATTACACAGGAGCCATGAGAGGCGCCTGCAGTTATAGACATTTATTACACACGAGCCATGAGAGGCGCCTGCAGTTATAGACATTTATTACACAGGAGCCATGAGAGGCGCCTGCAGTTATAGACATTTATTACACACGAGCCATGAGAGGCGCCTACAGCTACAGACATTTATTACACACGAGCCATGAGAGGCGCCTGCAGTTATAGACATTTATTACACAGGAGCCATGAGAGGCTCCTGCAGCTACAGACATTTATTACACAGGAGCCATGAGAGGCGCCTGCAGTTATAGACATTTATTACACAGGAGCCATGAGAGGCGCCTGCAGTTATAGACATTTATTACACACGAGCCATAAGAGGCGCCTGCAGTTATAGACATTTATTACACACGAGCCATGAGAGGTGCCTGCAGTTATAGACATTTATTACACAGGAGCCATGAGAGGCGCCTGCAGTTATAGACATTTATTACACACGAGCCATGAGAGGCGCCTGCAGTTATAGACATTTATTACACACGAGCCATGAGAGGCGCCTGCAGTTATAGACATTTATTACACAGGAGCCATGAGAGGCGCCTGCAGCTACAGACATTTATTACACAGGAGCCATGAGAGGCGCCTGCAGCTACAGACATTTATTACACAGGAGCCATGAGAGGCGCCTGCAGTTATAGACATTTATTACACAGGAGCCATGAGAGGCGCCTGCAGCTACAGACATTTATTACACAGGAGCCATGAGAGGCGCCTGCAGTTATAGACATTTATTACACACGAGCCATGAGAGGCGCCGGCAGTTATAGACATTTATTACACAGGAGCCATGAGAGGCGCCTGCAGTTATAGACATTTATTACACACGAGCCATGAGAGGCGCCTGCAGTTATAGACATTTATTACACACGAGCCATGAGAGGCGCCTGCAGATATAGACATTTATTACACAGGAGCCATGAGAGGCGCCTGCAGTTATAGACATTTATTACACACGGGCCATGAGAGGCGCCTGCAGTTATAGACATTTATTACACAGGAGCCATGAGATGCGCCTGCAGTTATAGACATTTATTACACAGGAGCCATGAGAGGCGCCTGCAGTTATAGACATTTATTACACACGAGCCATGAGAGGCGCCTGCAGCTACAGACATTTATTACACAGGAGCCATGAGAGGCGCCTGCAGTTATAGACATTTATTACACAGGAGCCATGAGTGGCGCCTGCAGCTACAGACATTTATTACACAGGAGCCATGAGAGGCGCCTGCAGTTATAGACATTTATTACACAGGAGCCATGAGAGGCGCCTGCAGTTATAGACATTTATTACACAGGAGCCATGAGAGGCGCCTGCAGTTATAGACATTTATTACACAGGAGCCATGAGAGGCGCCTGCAGTTATAGACAATTATTACACAGGAGCCATGAGAGGTGCCTGCAGCTACAGACATTTATTACACAGGAGCCATGAGAGGCGCCTGCAGTTATAGACATTTATTACACAGGAGCCATGAGAGGCGCCTGCAGCTACAGACATTTATTACACAGGAGCCATGAGAGGCGCCTGCAGCTACAGACATTTATTACACACGAGCCATGAGAGGCGCCTGCAGTTATAGACATTTATTACACAGAAGCCATGAGAGGCGCCTGCAGCTACAGACGTTTATTACACAGGAGCCATGAGAGGCGCCTGCAGTTATAGACATTTATTACACAGGAGCCATGAGAGGCGCCTGCAGTTATAGACATTTATTACACAGAAGCCATGAGAGGCGCCTGCAGTTATAGACATTTATTACACAGGAGCCATGAGAGGCGCCTGCAGTTATAGACATTTATTACACAGGAGCCATGAGAGGTGCCTGCAGTTATAGACATTTATTACACAGGAGCCATGAGAGGCGCCTGCAGTTATAGACATTTATTACACAGGAGCCATGAGAGGCGCCTGCAGTTATAGACAATTATTACACAGGAGCCATGAGAGGTGCCTGCAGCTACAGACATTTATTACACAGGAGCCATGAGAGGCGCCTGCAGTTATAGACATTTATTACACAGGAGCCATGAGAGGCGCCTGCAGCTACAGACATTTATTACACAGGAGCCATGAGAGGCGCCTGCAGCTACAGACATTTATTACACACGAGCCATGAGAGGCGCCTGCAGTTATAGACATTTATTACACAGAAGCCATGAGAGGCGCCTGCAGCTACAGACGTTTATTACACAGGAGCCATGAGAGGCGCCTGCAGTTATAGACATTTATTACACAGGAGCCATGAGAGGCGCCTGCAGTTATAGACATTTATTACACAGAAGCCATGAGAGGCGCCTGCAGTTATAGACATTTATTACACACGAGCCATGAGAGGCGCCTGCAGTTATAGACATTTATTACACAGAAGCCATGAGAGGCGCCTGCAGCTACAGACGTTTATTACACAGGAGCCATGAGAGGCGCCTGCAGTTATAGACATTTATTACACACGAGCCATGAGAGGCGCCTGCAGTTATAGACATTTATTACACAGGAGCCATGAGAGGCGCCTGCAGCTACAGACGTTCACTTCATTTATATGTGCAGATAATGTAGCAATCTGAGACGGCAACAGTAACCATTACCTCAGCACACAAATGTACATGGATTTACTACTAAAGCTGCATACACACACGATTGAGTTAATGAACGATTTTAGTAAACGATTTTCTACCTTGAAAAAATGAACTAAAATCGTTTACTAAAGTTGTTCATTTACTATGTTCATTAAAATGTAATGAACGATTTTTATGAACTACAAACAATTTTTGCATATTAACTTAATGAAAATCGTTGAGTTGACAAGTCTGACTGAACTACAAACTACAATAATCGTTCATCGTTCGACTCAGAAAGTGAACGATTTTTTCAAACGATAATCGTTCAAAAAATCGTTGTGTGTGTATGCACCTTAAGTCCTACAATATAGATTGTTAGTCTGCCCAGTCAATCCCACACAAATATATATATACATACAGGTTGAGTCTCCCATATCCAGAATGCTTGGGTCCAGGGGTATTTTGGATAATGGAATATTCCGTTGTTTTGAATATTTGCAATACCATAATGAAATATCTTTGGAATAGGACCCAAATATACACACAGAATGCAGGTCATTTTATACAATATTTTCAATAATTTTGTGGCTCCAGCAAAGTTTGTGTGCATACATGAAATTCATTTGTTTTATATACACCTTTTACACACAGCCTGAAGGTATTTTATAATAATATTGTGCCTTAGACAAAGGCCCTGATTCAGAGCCGCTCGTATGCGGCCGCTCGTTCGTTCTGACCGATGTTCGCACATCTGCGCATGCGTACGGATCGTAATACGCATGCGCGAACCAGTCAGTGCGGCCGAAAATCGTTTGTTCGCTATATAGCGAATGCCCTGCTATTTTGAGTGACAGAAGGAGGCGTATGTGGGTGGTAACAGGGGAAAGTGCTTGAAAACGGGGGTGTGGAATTCGAACGCAGGCGTGCTTAAAGGTCAAAACGGGCGTTTTAAGGGAGTGCATAATTAATACAGCAGCGTCATTGACCACGTCACTTGGTTTTTTTTAACTCAGAACTGCTCGCAAAATAGCGGTTGAAAAAACCAGCCACAAGAATAGCGAGCAGTTCATACGCTGTACGATGTACTCGATTAATCTAATAAATAGCGGACATGACGTATGGTGCGAGCGGCAAGGGGGCGTATTTTTCAAAATTACAACCGCAAGTTTTGCTCTCTCGTTCAGACTTAGAGGCGTGAACAGACTGCAATGTGCGAACGGTTCATTTGAATAGCCACCCCTTGTTTTAGAACGAACGACCGCAAATAGCGAGCGGCTCTGAATGAGGGCCAAAGTTTTTGTACATTGAACCATCAAAAAGCAAAGGTTTCACAATCTCAGTCATGCTAAACAAATTCCGTACTTTGGAATATTTGGATGTGGGAGACTCATCCTGCACAGTATATTTTTTTACCACTACTATTCAACCTTCATGTAAGTACATATGACTTCTAAACAGTAAACATTTAAGCATTCGAGTTATAGCCAAAACCAAAACAAAGGAGTGAAGTCAGCCTTGCTCATAAGAGCTTACAATCAAAAGGGGTGAAGCACAAAACATTATTGTATAGGATGGGTGTTCTCTGATGGTGGGTTTTCAGGCAAGAAAAATGTTCTGAAATTTGGGAGATGAGAGAATAGTAATAAGAGAGGAGCCGCCAGGGACAGACCAGAGGCAGCCAGCGAATCACCAGGAGACAACAGACTGACAACTCCATTGTAGAGGGCAGAACATATAAACTGTCCTTTAAAATACATTTTGTAGAACAAATAATTGTTTTGCTGTTTAAAAGTTTTGTCCATACATAATATTTTCATTTACGGGTCAGTCCAGATGAAGTGGTCCAACATAGACTGCGTCCCTATGCCAATAGTTCAAAGCCACAAATCATTTTATTTTACTCTCTTCCTTTTTAGAAACAGCTGCCATCTTTATATCATGGTGGACGGCGATTTTCATGTTTGTAGTCGCTTACTGGGAGGTTGAAGAGAGCTTGGGACAAAAAACATTATTCTCAGCAAACTGGAGATCACTCATAGGCTCCGCCTCCCAGCTCCTGCAGTGGGTGATGGGAAAGACGTCATGGCACCTCTCCCATAGTACCGAGCGGGAGGACGGAGGAGTGGACAGCGGCGGGCGCGGCGGAGCGGGGATTCAGGTATGTGTTTTGTGTTTGTATGTTTGTTCTGTCATATATGTAGGGGGAATTCTGGCCGTGGGCACTGTATCACTACTGGGGGAACCACTACTGGGGGCACTGCATAAGGGGCACTACTAGGGGCACTGCATAGAGGGACCACTACTGGGGGCACTGCATAAGGGGCACTACTAGGGGCACTGCATAGAGGGACCACTACTGGGGGCACTGTATAAGGGGCACTGCATAGAGGGACCACTACTGGGGGCACTGCATAAGGGGCACTACTGGCCGGAGGCACTGTATCACTACTGGGGGCACTGCATAAGGGGCACTACTGGCCGGAGGCACTGTATCACTACTGGGGCACTGTACTAGGGACACTGCATAGAGGGACCACTACTGGGGGCACTGCATAAGGGGCACTACTGGCCGGAGGCACTGTATCACTACTGGGGGCACTGTACTAGGGACACTGCATAGAGGGACCACTACTGGGGGCACTGTATAAGGGGCACTACTGGCCGGAGGCACTGTATCACTACTGGGGGCACTGTACTAGGGACACTGCATAGAGGGACCACTACTGGGGGCACTGCATAGGGGGAACCACTACTGGGGGCACTGTATAAGGGGCACTGCATAGAGGGACCACTACTGGGGGCACTGCATAAGGGGCACTACTGGCCGGAGGCACTGTATCACTACTGGGGGCACTCCATAGGGGGAACCACTACTGGGGGCACGGTTCTAGGGGCACTGCATAGAGGGACCACTACTGGGGGCACTGCATAAGGGGCACTACTGGCCGGAGGCACTGTATCACTACTGGGGGCACTGTACTAGGGACACTGCATAGAGGGACCACTACCTGGGGCACTGCATAGGGGGAACCACTACTGGGGGCACTGTATAAGGGGCACTGCATAGAGGGACCACTACTGGGGGCACTGCATAAGGGGCACTACTGGCCGGAGGCACTGTATCACTACTGGGGGCACTCCATAGGGGGAACCCACTACTGGGGGCACGGTACTAGGGGCACTGCATAGAGAGACCACTACTGGGGGCACTGCATAAGGGGCACTACTGGCCGGAGGCACTGTATCACTACTGGGGGAACCACTACTGGGGGCACTGCATAAGGGGCACTACTAGGGGCACTGCATAGAGGGACCACTACTGGGGGCATTGTATAAGGGGCACTGCATAGAGGGACCACTACTGGGGGCACTACTGGCCGGAGGCACTGTATCACTACTGGGGGCACTGTACTAGGGACACTGCATAGAGGGACCACTACTGGGGGCACTGCATAGGGGGAACCACTACTGGGGGCACTGTATAAGGGGCACTGCATAGAGGGACCACTACTGGGGGCACTGCATAAGGGGCACTACTGGCCGGAGGCACTGTATCACTACTGGGGCACTGCATAGGGGAAACCACTACTGGGGCACTGTATAAGGGGCACTGCATAGAGGGACCACTACTGGGGGCACTGCATAAGGGGCACTACTGGCCAGAGGCACTGTATCACTACTGGGGGCACTGCATAAGGGGAACCACTACTGGGGGCACTGCATAGAGGGACCACTACTGGGGGCACTGCATAAGGGGCACTACTGGCCGGAGGCACTGTATCACTACTGGGGGCACTGCATAGGGGAAACCACTACTGGGGGCACTGCATAAGGGGCACTACTAGGGGCACTGCATAGAGGAACCACTACTGGGGGCACTGTATAAGGGGAACCACTACTGGGGGCACTGTATAAGGGGCACTGCATAGAGGGACCACTACTGGGGGCACTGCATAAGGGGCACTACTGGCCGGAGGCACTGTATCACTACTGGGGGCACTGTACTAGGGGCACTGCATAGAGGGACCAATACTGGGGGCACTGCATATGGGGAACCACTACTGGGGGCACTGTATAAGGGGCACTACTGGCCGGAGGCACTGTATCACTACTGGGGGCACTGTACTAGGGGCACTGCATAGAGGGACCAATACTGGGGGCACTGCATATGGGGAACCATTACTGTGGGCACTGCATAGGGGAAACCACTACTGGGGGCACGGTACTAGGGGCACTGCATAGAGGAACCACTACTGGGGGCACTGCATAAGGGGCACTACTGGCCGGAGGCACTGTATCACTACTGGGGCACTGCATAGGGGAAACCACTACTGGGGCACTGTATAAGGGGCACTGCATAGAGGGACCACTACTGGGGGCACTGCATAAGGGGCACTACTGGCCAGAGGCACTGTATCACTACTGGGGGCACTGCATAAGGGGAACCACTACTGGGGGCACTGTACTAGGGGCACTGCATAGAGGGACCACTACTGGGGGCACTGCATAAGGGGCACTACTGGCCGGAGGCACTGTATCACTACTGGGTGCACTGCATAGGGGAAACCACTACTGGGGGCACTGCATAAGGGGCACTACTAGGGGCACTGCATAGAGGGACCACTACTGGGGGCACTGTATAAGGGGAACCAGTACTGGGGGCACTGTATAAGGGGCACTGCATAGAGGGACCACTACTGGGGGCACTGCATAAGGGGCACTACTGGCCGGAGGCACTGTATCACTACTGGGGGCACTGTACTAGGGGCACTGCAGAGGGACCAATACTGGGGGCACTGCATATGGGGAACCACTACTGGGGGCACTGTATAAGGGGCACTACTGGCCGGAGGCACTGTATCACTACTGGGGGCACTGTACTAGGGGCACTGCATAGAGGGACCAAAACTGGGGGCACTGCATATGGGGAACCACTACTGTGGGCACTGCATAGGGGAAACCACTACTGGGGCACTGTATAAGGGGTACTGCATAGAGGGACCACTACTGGGGGCACTGCATAAGGGGCACTACTGGCCAGAGGCACTGTATCACTACTGGGGGCACTGCATAAGGGGAACAACTACTGGGGGCACTGTACTAGGGGCACTGCATAGAGGGACCACTACTGGGGGCACTGCATAAGGGGCACTACTGGCCGGAGGCACTGTATCACTACTGGGGGCACTGCATAGGGGAAACCACTACTGGGGGCATTGTATAAGGGGCACTGCATAGAGGGACCACTACTGGGGGCACTGCATAAGGGGCATATACAGATGTAGCTTTACACGCCATTTACTGCCACGCTCATAGGTGGTGCTTTCACAATCTCCCTGAAAGGCTTTTTGGCATGTATGTCACACTTTTTAATGACTGAAAAAGGCTCATACAGAAAACAAGTGTTTGTGAAATTATAACTTTTCATGGGGCCATTATATCATCTTGGAAAGAAATCTCAGGTCTCAGGTTTGGTGCAGTGGTGTAACTAGGGCATTTGGCAAGATAAAAAACAAAGAACTATGGCCCTCATTCAGAGCCGCTCGTTAGCGGCAGTACGCTCGTTCCGAGCGATGTTTGCACATCTGCGCATGCGTACGGTTTTTAGTACGCATGCGCGAACCAGTCAGTGCGGCCGAAAATCGTTGGTACGCAATATAGCGAGTGCCTGCTATTTTGAGTGACAGAATGAGGCGTATGTGGGTGGTAACAGGGGAAGGTGCTTGAAAATGGGGAGTGGAGATCCGAACGCAGGCGTGCTTAAAGGTCAAAACGGGCGTTTTATGGGTGTGCATATTTAAAACAGCAGCGTCAGTGACCACGTCACTGGGTTATTTTTTAGCCAGAACTGCTCGCAAATTTGTGGTAGCAAACACCAACCACAAGAATAGCGAGCAGTTCATACGCTGGTCGATGTACTCGATTAATCTAATAAATAGCGGACATGACGTAGGATGCGAGCGGCCAGGGGGCATTTTTAACAAATAAACGAGCGTATGTTTTGCTCGCTCGTTCAGACTTAGAGGTGTGAACAGACTACAATGTGCGTACGGATCATTTGAATAGCCACCCCTTGTTTTTAAACGAGCGACCACAAATAGCGAACGGCTCTGAATGAGGGCCTATGTGCAAAGGTGTGTGCGGCAAAAAAGTGGCCGTGGCTACATGCCACAAGGGGTCTGGCCACTGAAAAATGGGGGCGTCAACATGACACAGTTTCTCGTCACTCTGGGAACATTCCTTTCCATATGCACCTTAAAGTAGTAGTGCCCCTTATCCAATGCCCCCAGTAGTAGTGCCCCTCATGCAATGCGAACTGTAGTAGTGCCGCTCAAGCAGTGCCCCCAGTAGTAGTGCCCCTCATGCAATGCGAACTGTAGTAGTGTCCCTTATGCAGTGTCCCCAGTAGTAGTTTCCCTTATGCAGCGTCCCCAGTAGTAGTGCCCCTTATGCAGTGCCCACTGTAGTAGTGCCCCTTATGCAATGCCACTCTGTAGTAGTGCCCCTCATGCAATGCCCACTGTAGTAGTGCCCCTTAAGCAGTGCCCCCAGTAGTAGTGTCCCTTATGCAATGCCCTCAGTAGTAGTGCCCCTCATGCAATGCCCACTGTAGTAGTGCCCCTTATGCAGTGCCCCGTTGTTGTCTACATTAAGCAGTGACCCCACTAGTGTCCCTTATGCAGTGCCCCCAGTAGTAGTGCCACATACACATAAAACACATAATTATACTTACCCCAATCCCTGCTCCTGCGCCCGCCGCTGCCGCTGTCCGCTCCTCTTGTCCCGCTCGGAACTATGGGAGAGACATCATGATGTCTCTACTTTCAATCACTGCGAGAGCCGGAAGGCGGAGCTCAGGAGTGATTTCCAGCCCGACCCTGGGTGCAGCAGCCAATGAGAGTCTGTGTGATTATGTTTCAGGTAACGTATGGATTATCTACTCGGACAAGTGGATGTGAAGGGCTTCAGGGATACATGGGTATGTGAGATAGTGAGTGTGCATGTATGTGTGCATGTATGATCCAGGGATACATGGGTATGTGAGATAGTGAGTGTGCATGTATGTGTGCATGTATGATCCAGGGATAAATGGGTATGTGAGATAGTGAGTGTGCATGTATGTGTGCATGTATGATCCAGGGATACATGGGTATGTGAGATAGTGAGTGTGCATGTATGTGTGCATGTATGATCCAGGGATACATGGGTATGTGAGATAGTGTGTGTGCATGTATGATTCAGGGATACATGGGTATGTGAGAGAGTGTGCATGTATGTGTGCATGTATGACTCAGGGATACATGGGTATGTGAGATAGTGAGTGTGCATGTATGACTCAGGGATACATGGGTATGTGAGATAGTGAGTGTGCATGTATGACTCAGGGATACATGGGTATGTGAGATAGTGAGTGTGCATGTCTGAGTCAGGGATACATGGGTATGTGAGAGAGTGTGCATGTATGATCCAGGGATACATGGGTATGTGAGATAGTGAGTGTGCATGTATGACTAAGGGATACATGGGTATGTGAGATAGTGTGTGTGCATGTATGTGTGCATGTATGAGTCAGGGATACATGGGTATGTGAGCGAGTGTGCATGTATGTGTGCATGTATGATCCAGGGATACATGGGTATGTGAGATAGTGAGTGTGCATGTATGACTAAGGGATACATGGGTATGTGAGATAGTGTGTGTGCATGTATGACCCAGGGATACATGGGTATGTGAGATAGTGAGTGTGCATGTATGATTCAGGGATACATGGGTATGTGAGATAGTGAGTGTGCATGTATGTGTGCATGTATGAGTCAGGGATACATGGGTATGTGAGAGAGTGAGTGTGCATGTATGACTCAGGGATACATGAGTATGTGAGATAGTGAGTGTGCATGTATGTGTGCATGTATGATCCAGGGATACATGGGTATGTGAGATAGTGTGTGTGCATGTATGATTCAGGGATACATGGGTATGTGAGAGAGTGTGCATGTATGTGTGCATGTATGACTCAGGGATACATGGGTATGTGAGATAGTGAGTGTGCATGTATGACTCAGGGATACATGGGTATGTGAGATAGTGAGTGTGCATGTATGACTCAGGGATACATGGGTATGTGAGATAGTGAGTGTGCATGTATGACTCAGGGATACATGGGTATGTGAGATAGTGAGTGTGCATGTATGACTCAGGGATACATGGGTATGTGAGATAGTGTGCATGTATGTGTGCATGTATGACCAGGGATACATGGGTATGTGAGATAGTGAGTGTGCATGTATGACTAAGGGATACATGGGTATGTGAGATAGTGTGTGTGCATGTATGTGTGCATGTATGAGTCAGGGATACATGGGTATGTGAGATAGTGTGTGTGCATGTATGTGTGCATATATGATCCAGGGATACATGGGTATGTGAGATAGTGAGTGTGCATGTATGACTAAGGGATACATGTTTATGTGAGATAGTGTGTGTGCATGTATGACTCAGGGATACATGGGTATGTGAGATAGTGAGTGTGCATGTATGACTCAGGGATACATGGGTATGTGAGATAGTGAGTGTGCATGTATGACTCAGGGATACATGGGTATGTGAGATAGTGTGTGTGCATGTATGACTCAGGGATACATGGGTATGTGAGATAGTGAGTGTGCATGTATGATCCAGGGATACATGGGTATGTGAGATAGTGAGTGTGCATGTATGACTCAGGGATACATGGGTATGTGAGATAGTGTGTGTGCATGTATGACTCAGGGATACATGGGTATGTGAGATAGTGAGTGTGCATGTCTGAGTCAGGGATACATGGGTATGTGAGAGTGTGCATGTATGTGTGCATGTATGAGTCAGGGATACATGGGTATGTGAGATAGTGTGTGTGCATGTCTGAGTCAGGGATACATGGGTATGTGAGATAGTGAGTGTGCATGTATGACTCAGGGATACATGGGTATGTGAGATAGTGAGTGTGCATGTATGATCAAGGGATACATGGGTATGTGAGATAGTGAGTGTGCATGTATGACTAAGGGATACATGGGTATGTGAGATAGTGTGTGTGCATGTATGTGTGCATGTATGAGTCAGGGATACATGGGTATGTGAGATAGTGTGTGTGTGCATGTCTGAGTCAGGGATACATGGGTATGTGAGATAGTGTGTGTGCATGTATGTGTGCATGTATGAGTCAGGGATACATGGGTATGTGAGATAGTGAGTGTGCATGTATGTGTGCATGTATGAGTCAGGGATACATGGGTATGTGAGCGAGTGTGCATGTATGTGTGCATGTATGATCCAGGGATACATGGGTATGTGAGATAGTGAGTGTGCATGTATGACTAAGGGATACATGGGTATGTGAGATAGTGTGTGTGTGTGTGCATGTATGAGTCAGGGATACATGGGTATGTGAGATAGTGTGTGTGCATGTATGTGTGCATGTATGATCCAGGGATACACGGGTATGTGAGATAGTGAGTGTGCATGTATGTGTGCATGTATGACTCAGGGATACATGGGTATGTGAGATAGTGTGTGTGCATGTATGACTAAGGGATACATGGGTATGTGAGATAGTGTGTGTGCATGTATGACTCAGGGATACATGGGTATGTGAGATAGTGAGTGTGCATGTATGACTAAGGGATACATGGGTATGTGAGATAGTGTGTGTGCATGTATGACTCAGGGATACATGGGTATGTGAGATAGTGAGTGTGCATGTATGACTCAGGGATACATGGGTATGTGAGATAGTGAGTGTGGATGTATGACTCAGGGATACATGGGTATGTGAGATAGTGAGTGTGCATGTATGATCCAGGGATACATGGGTATGTGAGATAGTGAGTGTGCATGTATGACTCAGGGATACATGGGTATGTGAGATAGTGTGTGTGCATGTATGACTCAGGGATACATGGGTATGTGAGATAGTGAGTGTGTATGTATGACTCAGGGATACATGGGTATGTGAGATAGTGTGTGTGCATGTATGACTCAGGGATACATGGGTATGTGAGATAGTGAGTGTGTATGTCTGAGTCAGGGATACATGGGTATGTGAGAGTGTGCATGTATGTGTGCATGCATGATCCAGGGATACATGGGTATGTGAGATAGTGAGTGTGCATGTATGACTAAGGGATACATGGGTATGTGAGATAGTGTGTGTGCATGTATGTGTGCATGTATGAGTCAGGGATACATGGGTATGTGAGATAGTGTGTGTGCATGTCTGAGTCAGGGATACATGGGTATGTGAGATAGTGAGTGTGCATGTATGACTCAGGGATACATGGGTATGTGAGATAGTGAGTGTGCATGTATGATCAAGGGTCACATGGGTATGTGAGATAGTGAGTGTGCATGTATGACTAAGGGATACATGGGTATGTGAGATAGTGTGTGTGCATGTATGTGTGCATGTATGAGTCAGGGATACATGGGTATGTGAGATAGTGTGTGTGCATGTCTGAGTCAGGGATACATGGGTATGTGAGATAGTGTGTGTGCATGTATGTGTGCATGTATGAGTCAGGGATACATGGGTATGTGAGATAGTGAGTGTGCATGTATGTGTGCATGTATGAGTCAGGGATACATGGGTATGTGAGCGAGTGTGCATGTATGTGTGCATGTATGATCCAGGGATACATGGGTATGTGAGATAGTGAGTGTGCATGTATGACTAAGGGATACATGGGTATGTGAGATAGTGTGTGTGTGTGTGTGCATGTATGAGTCAGGGATACATGGGTATGTGAGATAGTGTGTGTGCATGTATGTGTGCATGTATGATCCAGGGATACACGGGTATGTGAGATAGTGAGTGTGCATGTATGTGTGCATGTATGACTCAGGGATACATGGGTATGTGAGATAGTGTGTGTGCATGTATGACTAAGGGATACATGGGTATGTGAGATAGTGTGTGTGCATGTATGACTCAGGGATACATGGGTATGTGAGATAGTGAGTGTGCATGTATGACTCAGGGATACATGGGTATGTGAGATAGTGAGTGTGCATGTATGACTCAGGGATACATGGGTATGTGAGATAGTGAGTGTGCATGTATGATCCAGGGATACATGGGTATGTGAGATAGTGAGTGTGCATGTATGACTCAGGGATACATGGGTATGTGAGATAGTGTGTGTGCATGTCTGAGTCAGGGATACATGGGTATGTGAGAGAGTGTGTGTGCATGTATGTGTGCATGTATGAGTCAGGGATACATGGGTATGTGAGATAGTGAGTGTGCATGTATGACTAAGGGATACATGGGTATGTGAGATAGTGTGTGTGCATGTATGACTCAGGGATACATGGGTATGTGAGATAGTGAGTGTGCATGTATGATTCAGGGATACATGGGTATGTGAGATAGTGAGTGTGCATGTATGAGTCAGGGATACATGGGTATGTGAGATAGTGAGTGTGCATGTATGACTCAGGGATACATGAGTATGTGAGATAGTGAGTGTGCATGTATGTGTGCATGTATGATCCAGGGATACATGGGTATGTGAGATAGTGTGTGTGCATGTATGATTCAGGGATACATGGGTATGTGAGAGAGTGTGCATGTATGTGTGCATGTATGACTCAGGGATACATGGGTATGTGAGATAGTGAGTGTGCATGTATGACTCAGGGATACATGGGTATGTGAGATAGAGAGTGTGCATTTATGACTCAGGGATACATGGGTATGTGAGATAGTGAGTGTGCATGTATGACTCAGGGATACATGGGTATGGGAGATAGTGAGTGTGCATGTATGACTCAGGGATACATGGGTATGTGAGATAGTGTGCATGTATGTGTGCATGTATGACCAGGGATACATGGGTATGTGAGATAGTGAGTGTGCATGTATGACTAAGGGATACATGGGTATGTGAGATAGTGTGTGTGCATGTATGTGTGCATGTATGAGTCAGGGATACATGGGTATGTGAGATAGTGTGTGTGCATGTATGTGTGCATATATGATCCAGGGATACATGGGTATGTGAGATAGTGAGTGTGCATGTATGACTAAGGGATACATGGGTATGTGAGATAGTGTGTGTGCATGTATGACTCAGGGATACATGGGTATGTGAGATAGTGAGTGTGCATGTATGACTCAGGGATACATGGGTATGTGAGATAGTGAGTGTGCATGTATGACTCAGGGATACATGGGTATGTGAGATAGTGTGTGTGCATGTATGACTCAGGGATACATGGGTATGTGAGATAGTGAGTGTGCATGTATGATCCAGGGATACATGGGTATGTGAGATAGTGAGTGTGCATGTATGACTCAGGGATACATGGGTATGTGAGATAGTGTGTGTGCATGAATGACTCAGGGATACATGGGTATGTGAGATAGTGAGTGTGCATGTCTGAGTCAGGGATACATGGGTATGTGAGAGTGTGCATGTATGTGTGCATGCATGATCCAGGGATACATGGGTATGTGAGATAGTGAGTGTGCATGTATGACTAAGGGATACATGGGTATGTGAGATAGTGTGTGTGCATGTATGTGTGCATGTATGAGTCAGGGATACATGGGTATGTGAGATAGTGTGTGTGCATGTCTGAGTCAGGGATACATGGGTATGTGAGATAGTGTGTGTGCATGTATGACTCAGGGATACATGGGTATGTGAGATAGTGAGTGTGCATGTATGATCAAGGGTCACATGGGTATGTGAGATAGTGAGTGTGCATGTATGACTAAGGGATATATGGGTATGTGAGATAGTGTGTGTGCATGTATGTGTGCATGTATGAGTCAGGGATACATGGGTATGTGAGATAGTGTGTGTGCATGTCTGAGTCAGGGATACATGGGTATGTGAGATAGTGTGTGTGCATGTATGTGTGCATGTATGAGTCAGGGATACATGGGTATGTGAGATTGTGAGTGTGCATGTATGTGTGCATGTATGAGTCAGGGATACATGGGTATGTGAGCGAGTGTGCATGTATGTGTGCATGTATGATCCAGGGATACATGGGTATGTGAGATAGTGAGTGTGCATGTATGACTAAGGGATACATGGGTATGTGAGATAGTGTGTGTGTGTGTGCATGTATGAGTCAGGGATACATGGGTATGTGAGATAGTGAGTGTGCATGTATGTGTGCATGTATGACTCAGGGATACATGGGTATGTGAGATAGTGTGTGTGCATGTATGACTAAGGGATACATGGGTATGTGAGATAGTGTGTGTGCATGTATGACTCAGGGATACATGGGTATGTGAGATAGTGAGTGTGCATGTATGACTAAGGGATACATGGGTATGTGAGATAGTGTGTGTGCATGTATGACTCAGGGATACATGGGTATGTGAGATAGTGAGTGTGCATGTATGACTCAGGGATACATGGGTATGTGAGATAGTGAGTGTGCATGTATGACTCAGGGATACATGGGTATGTGAGATAGTGAGTGTGCATGTAAGACTCAGGGATACATGGGTATGTGAGATAGTGTGTGTGCATGTCTGAGTCAGGGATACATGGGTATGTGAGATAGTGAGTGTGCATGTTTGTGTGCATGTATGAGTCAGGGATACATGGGTATGTGAGATAGTGAGTGTGCATGTATGACTAAGGGATACATGGGTATGTGAGATAGTGTGTGTGCATGTATGTATGCATGTATGAGTCAGGGACACATGGGTATGTGAGATAGTGTGTGTGCATGTATGTGTGCATGTATGAGTCAGGGATACATGGGTATGTGAGCGAGTGTGCGTGTATGTGTGCATGTATGATCCAGGGATACATGGGTATGTGAGATAGTGAGTGTGCATGTATGAGTAAGGGATACATGGGTATGTGAGATAGTGTGTGTGCATGTATGACTCAGGGATACATGGGTATGTGAGATAGTGAGTGTGCATGTATGACTCAGGGATACATGGGTATGTGAGATAGTGTGTGTGCATGTATGACTCAGGGATACATGGGTATGTGAGATAGTGAGTGTGCATGTATGATCCAGGGATACATGGGTATGTGAGATAGTGAGTGTGCATGTATGACTCAGGGATACATGGGTATGTGAGATAGTGTGTGTGCATGTATGACTCAGGGATACATGGGTATGTGAGATAGTGAGTGTGCATGTATGAGTCAGGGATACATGGGTATGTGAGAGAGTGTGCATGTATGTGTGCATGTATGATCCAGGGATACATGGGTATGTGAGATAGTGAGTGTGCATGTATGACTAAGGGATACATGGGTAGGTGAGATAGTGTGTGTGCATGTATGTGTGCAAGTATGAGTCAGGGATACATGGGTATGTGAGATAGTGTGTGTGCATGTATGTGTGCATGTATGAGTCAGGGATACATGGGTATGTGAGATAGTGTGTGTGCATGTATGACTAAGGGATACATGGGTATGTGAGATAGTGTGTGTGCATGTATGACTCAGGGATACATGGGTATGTGAGATAGTGAGTGTGCATGTATGACTAAGGGATACATGGGTAGGTGAGATAGTGTGTGTGCATGTATGTGTGCAAGTATGAGTCATGGATACATGGGTATGTGAGATAGTGTGTGTGCATGTATGTGTGCATGTATGAGTCAGGGATACATGGGTATGTGAGATAGTGTGTGTGCATGTATGACTAAGGGATACATGGGTATGTGAGATAGTGTGTGTGCATGTATGACTCAGGGATACATGGGTATGTGAGATAGTGAGTGTGCATGTATGACTAAGGGATACATGGGTATGTGAGATAGTGTGTGTGCATGTATGACTAAGGGATACATGGGTATGTGAGATAGTGTGTGTGCATGTATGACTCAGGGATACATGAGTATGTGAGATAGTGAGTGTGCATGTATGACTAAGGGATACATGGGTATGTGAGATAGTGTGTGTGCATGTATGACTCAGGGATACATGGGTATGTGAGATAGTGAGTGTGCATGTATGACTCAGGGATACATGGGTATGTGAGATAGTGAGTGTGCATGTATGACTCAGGGATACATGGGTATGTGAGATAGTGAGTGTGCATGTATGATCCAGGGATACATGGGTATGTGAGATAGTGAGTGTGCATGTATGACTCAGGGATACATGGGTATGTGAGATAGTGTGTGTGCATGTCTGAGTCAGGGATACATGGGTATGTGAGAGTGTGTGTGCATGTATGTGTGCATGTATGAGTCAGGGATACATGGGTATGTGAGATAGTGAGTGTGCATGTATGACTAAGGAATACATGGGTATGTGAGATAGTGTGTGTGCATGTATGTATGCATGTATGAGTCAGGGACACATGGGTATGTGAGATAGTGTGTGTGCATGTATGTGTGCATGTATGAGTCAGGGATACATGGGTATGTGAGCGAGTGTGCATGTATGTGTGCATGTATGATCCAGGGATACATGGGTATGTGAGATAGTGAGTGTGCATGTATGACTAAGGGATACATGGGTATGTGAGATAGTGTGTGTGCATGTATGATTCAGGGATACATGGGTATGTGAGATAGTGAGTGTGCATGTATGACTCAGGGATACATGGGTATGTGAGATAGTGTGTGTGCATGTATGACTCAGGGATACATGGGTATGTGAGATAGTGAGTGTGCATGTATGATCCAGGGATACATGGGTATGTGAGATAGTGAGTGTGCATGTATGACTCAGGGATACATGGGTATGTGAGATAGTGTGTGTGCATGTATGACCCAGGGATACATGGGTATGTGAGATAGTGAGTGTGCATGTATGATTCAGGGATACATGGGTATGTGAGATAGTGAGTGTGCATGTATGTGTGCATGTATGAGTCAGGGATACATGGGTATGTGAGAGAGTGAGTGTGCATGTATGACTCAGGGATACATGAGTATGTGAGATAGTGAGTGTGCATGTATGTGTGCATGTATGATCCAGGGATACATGGGTATGTGAGATAGTGTGTGTGCATGTATGATTCAGGGATACATGGGTATGTGAGAGAGTGTGCATGTATGTGTGCATGTATGACTCAGGGATACATGGGTATGTGAGATAGTGAGTGTGCATGTATGACTCAGGGATACATGGGTATGTGAGATAGTGAGTGTGCATGTATGACTCAGGGATACATGGGTATGTGAGATAGTGAGTGTGCATGTATGACTCAGGGATACATGGGTATGTGAGATAGTGAGTGTGCATGTATGACTCAGGGATACATGGGTATGTGAGATAGTGTGCATGTATGTGTGCATGTATGACCAGGGATACATGGGTATGTGAGATAGTGAGTGTGCATGTATGACTAAGGGATACATGGGTATGTGAGATAGTGTGTGTGCATGTATGTGTGCATGTATGAGTCAGGGATACATGGGTATGTGAGATAGTGTGTGTGCATGTATGTGTGCATATATGATCCAGGGATACATGGGTATGTGAGATAGTGAGTGTGCATGTATGACTAAGGGATACATGTTTATGTGAGATAGTGTGTGTGCATGTATGACTCAGGGATACATGGGTATGTGAGATAGTGAGTGTGCATGTATGACTCAGGGATACATGGGTATGTGAGATAGTGAGTGTGCATGTATGACTCAGGGATACATGGGTATGTGAGATAGTGTGTGTGCATGTATGACTCAGGGATACATGGGTATGTGAGATAGTGAGTGTGCATGTATGATCCAGGGATACATGGGTATGTGAGATAGTGAGTGTGCATGTATGACTCAGGGATACATGGGTATGTGAGATAGTGTGTGTGCATGTATGACTCAGGGATACATGGGTATGTGAGATAGTGAGTGTGCATGTCTGAGTCAGGGATACATGGGTATGTGAGAGTGTGCATGTATGTGTGCATGTATGAGTCAGGGATACATGGGTATGTGAGATAGTGTGTGTGCATGTCTGAGTCAGGGATACATGGGTATGTGAGATAGTGAGTGTGCATGTATGACTCAGGGATACATGGGTATGTGAGATAGTGAGTGTGCATGTATGATCAAGGGATACATGGGTATGTGAGATAGTGAGTGTGCATGTATGACTAAGGGATACATGGGTATGTGAGATAGTGTGTGTGCATGTATGTGTGCATGTATGAGTCAGGGATACATGGGTATGTGAGATAGTGTGTGTGTGCATGTCTGAGTCAGGGATACATGGGTATGTGAGATAGTGTGTGTGCATGTATGTGTGCATGTATGAGTCAGGGATACATGGGTATGTGAGATAGTGAGTGTGCATGTATGTGTGCATGTATGAGTCAGGGATACATGGGTATGTGAGCGAGTGTGCATGTATGTGTGCATGTATGATCCAGGGATACATGGGTATGTGAGATAGTGAGTGTGCATGTATGACTAAGGGATACATGGGTATGTGAGATAGTGTGTGTGTGTGTGCATGTATGAGTCAGGGATACATGGGTATGTGAGATAGTGTGTGTGCATGTATGTGTGCATGTATGATCCAGGGATACACGGGTATGTGAGATAGTGAGTGTGCATGTATGTGTGCATGTATGACTCAGGGATACATGGGTATGTGAGATAGTGTGTGTGCATGTATGACTAAGGGATACATGGGTATGTGAGATAGTGTGTGTGCATGTATGACTCAGGGATACATGGGTATGTGAGATAGTGAGTGTGCATGTATGACTAAGGGATACATGGGTATGTGAGATAGTGTGTGTGCATGTATGACTCAGGGATACATGGGTATGTGAGATAGTGAGTGTGCATGTATGACTCAGGGATACATGGGTATGTGAGATAGTGAGTGTGGATGTATGACTCAGGGATACATGGGTATGTGAGATAGTGAGTGTGCATGTATGATCCAGGGATACATGGGTATGTGAGATAGTGAGTGTGCATGTATGACTCAGGGATACATGGGTATGTGAGATAGTGTGTGTGCATGTATGACTCAGGGATACATGGGTATGTGAGATAGTGAGTGTGTATGTCTGAGTCAGGGATACATGGGTATGTGAGAGTGTGCATGTATGTGTGCATGCATGATCCAGGGATACATGGGTATGTGAGATAGTGAGTGTGCATGTATGACTAAGGGATACATGGGTATGTGAGATAGTGTGTGTGCATGTATGTGTGCATGTATGAGTCAGGGATACATGGGTATGTGAGATAGTGTGTGTGCATGTCTGAGTCAGGGATACATGGGTATGTGAGATAGTGAGTGTGCATGTATGACTCAGGGATACATGGGTATGTGAGATAGTGAGTGTGCATGTATGATCAAGGGTCACATGGGTATGTGAGATAGTGAGTGTGCATGTATGACTAAGGGATACATGGGTATGTGAGATAGTGTGTGTGCATGTATGTGTGCATGTATGAGTCAGGGATACATGGGTATGTGAGATAGTGTGTGTGCATGTCTGAGTCAGGGATACATGGGTATGTGAGATAGTGTGTGTGCATGTATGTGTGCATGTATGAGTCAGGGATACATGGGTATGTGAGATAGTGAGTGTGCATGTATGTGTGCATGTATGAGTCAGGGATACATGGGTATGTGAGCGAGTGTGCATGTATGTGTGCATGTATGATCCAGGGATACATGGGTATGTGAGATAGTGAGTGTGCATGTATGACTAAGGGATACATGGGTATGTGAGATAGTGTGTGTGTGTGTGTGCATGTATGAGTCAGGGATACATGGGTATGTGAGATAGTGTGTGTGCATGTATGTGTGCATGTATGATCCAGGGATACACGGGTATGTGAGATAGTGAGTGTGCATGTATGTGTGCATGTATGACTCAGGGATACATGGGTATGTGAGATAGTGTGTGTGCATGTATGACTAAGGGATACATGGGTATGTGAGATAGTGTGTGTGCATGTATGACTCAGGGATACATGGGTATGTGAGATAGTGAGTGTGCATGTATGACTCAGGGATACATGGGTATGTGAGATAGTGAGTGTGCATGTATGACTCAGGGATACATGGGTATGTGAGATAGTGAGTGTGCATGTATGATCCAGGGATACATGGGTATGTGAGATAGTGAGTGTGCATGTATGACTCAGGGATACATGGGTATGTGAGATAGTGTGTGTGCATGTCTGAGTCAGGGATACATGGGTATGTGAGAGAGTGTGTGTGCATGTATGTGTGCATGTATGAGTCAGGGATACATGGGTATGTGAGATAGTGAGTGTGCATGTATGACTAAGGGATACATGGGTATGTGAGATAGTGTGTGTGCATGTATGACTCAGGGATACATGGGTATGTGAGATAGTGAGTGTGCATGTATGATTCAGGGATACATGGGTATGTGAGATAGTGAGTGTGCATGTATGAGTCAGGGATACATGGGTATGTGAGATAGTGAGTGTGCATGTATGACTCAGGGATACATGAGTATGTGAGATAGTGAGTGTGCATGTATGTGTGCATGTATGATCCAGGGATACATGGGTATGTGAGATAGTGTGTGTGCATGTATGATTCAGGGATACATGGGTATGTGAGAGAGTGTGCATGTATGTGTGCATGTATGACTCAGGGATACATGGGTATGTGAGATAGTGAGTGTGCATGTATGACTCAGGGATACATGGGTATGTGAGATAGAGAGTGTGCATTTATGACTCAGGGATACATGGGTATGTGAGATAGTGAGTGTGCATGTATGACTCAGGGATACATGGGTATGGGAGATAGTGAGTGTGCATGTATGACTCAGGGATACATGGGTATGTGAGATAGTGTGCATGTATGTGTGCATGTATGACCAGGGATACATGGGTATGTGAGATAGTGAGTGTGCATGTATGACTAAGGGATACATGGGTATGTGAGATAGTGTGTGTGCATGTATGTGTGCATGTATGAGTCAGGGATACATGGGTATGTGAGATAGTGTGTGTGCATGTATGTGTGCATATATGATCCAGGGATACATGGGTATGTGAGATAGTGAGTGTGCATGTATGACTAAGGGATACATGGGTATGTGAGATAGTGTGTGTGCATGTATGACTCAGGGATACATGGGTATGTGAGATAGTGAGTGTGCATGTATGACTCAGGGATACATGGGTATGTGAGATAGTGAGTGTGCATGTATGACTCAGGGATACATGGGTATGTGAGATAGTGTGTGTGCATGTATGACTCAGGGATACATGGGTATGTGAGATAGTGAGTGTGCATGTATGATCCAGGGATACATGGGTATGTGAGATAGTGAGTGTGCATGTATGACTCAGGGATACATGGGTATGTGAGATAGTGTGTGTGCATGAATGACTCAGGGATACATGGGTATGTGAGATAGTGAGTGTGCATGTCTGAGTCAGGGATACATGGGTATGTGAGAGTGTGCATGTATGTGTGCATGCATGATCCAGGGATACATGGGTATGTGAGATAGTGAGTGTGCATGTATGACTAAGGGATACATGGGTATGTGAGATAGTGTGTGTGCATGTATGTGTGCATGTATGAGTCAGGGATACATGGGTATGTGAGATAGTGTGTGTGCATGTCTGAGTCAGGGATACATGGGTATGTGAGATAGTGTGTGTGCATGTATGACTCAGGGATACATGGGTATGTGAGATAGTGAGTGTGCATGTATGATCAAGGGTCACATGGGTATGTGAGATAGTGAGTGTGCATGTATGACTAAGGGATATATGGGTATGTGAGATAGTGTGTGTGCATGTATGTGTGCATGTATGAGTCAGGGATACATGGGTATGTGAGATAGTGTGTGTGCATGTCTGAGTCAGGGATACATGGGTATGTGAGATAGTGTGTGTGCATGTATGTGTGCATGTATGAGTCAGGGATACATGGGTATGTGAGATTGTGAGTGTGCATGTATGTGTGCATGTATGAGTCAGGGATACATGGGTATGTGAGCGAGTGTGCATGTATGTGTGCATGTATGATCCAGGGATACATGGGTATGTGAGATAGTGAGTGTGCATGTATGACTAAGGGATACATGGGTATGTGAGATAGTGTGTGTGTGTGTGTGCATGTATGAGTCAGGGATACATGGGTATGTGAGATAGTGTGTGTGCATGTATGTGTGCATGTATGATCCAGGGATACATGGGTATGTGAGATAGTGAGTGTGCATGTATGTGTGCATGTATGACTCAGGGATACATGGGTATGTGAGATAGTGTGTGTGCATGTATGACTAAGGGATACATGGGTATGTGAGATAGTGTGTGTGCATGTATGACTCAGGGATACATGGGTATGTGAGATAGTGAGTGTGCATGTATGACTAAGGGATACATGGGTATGTGAGATAGTGTGTGTGCATGTATGACTCAGGGATACATGGGTATGTGAGATAGTGAGTGTGCATGTATGACTCAGGGATACATGGGTATGTGAGATAGTGAGTGTGCATGTATGACTCAGGGATACATGGGTATGTGAGATAGTGAGTGTGCATGTAAGACTCAGGGATACATGGGTATGTGAGATAGTGTGTGTGCATGTCTGAGTCAGGGATACATGGGTATGTGAGATAGTGAGTGTGCATGTTTGTGTGCATGTATGAGTCAGGGATACATGGGTATGTGAGATAGTGAGTGTGCATGTATGACTAAGGGATACATGGGTATGTGAGATAGTGTGTGTGCATGTATGTATGCATGTATGAGTCAGGGACACATGGGTATGTGAGATAGTGTGTGTGCATGTATGTGTGCATGTATGAGTCAGGGATACATGGGTATGTGAGCGAGTGTGCGTGTATGTGTGCATGTATGATCCAGGGATACATGGGTATGTGAGATAGTGAGTGTGCATGTATGAGTAAGGGATACATGGGTATGTGAGATAGTGTGTGTGCATGTATGACTCAGGGATACATGGGTATGTGAGATAGTGAGTGTGCATGTATGACTCAGGGATACATGGGTATGTGAGATAGTGTGTGTGCATGTATGACTCAGGGATACATGGGTATGTGAGATAGTGAGTGTGCATGTATGATCCAGGGATACATGGGTATGTGAGATAGTGAGTGTGCATGTATGACTCAGGGATACATGGGTATGTGAGATAGTGTGTGTGCATGTATGACTCAGGGATACATGGGTATGTGAGATAGTGAGTGTGCATGTATGAGTCAGGGATACATGGGTATGTGAGAGAGTGTGCATGTATGTGTGCATGTATGATCCAGGGATACATGGGTATGTGAGATAGTGAGTGTGCATGTATGACTAAGGGATACATGGGTAGGTGAGATAGTGTGTGTGCATGTATGTGTGCAAGTATGAGTCAGGGATACATGGGTATGTGAGATAGTGTGTGTGCATGTATGTGTGCATGTATGAGTCAGGGATACATGGGTATGTGAGATAGTGTGTGTGCATGTATGACTAAGGGATACATGGGTATGTGAGATAGTGTGTGTGCATGTATGACTCAGGGATACATGGGTATGTGAGATAGTGAGTGTGCATGTATGACTAAGGGATACATGGGTAGGTGAGATAGTGTGTGTGCATGTATGTGTGCAAGTATGAGTCATGGATACATGGGTATGTGAGATAGTGTGTGTGCATGTATGTGTGCATGTATGAGTCAGGGATACATGGGTATGTGAGATAGTGTGTGTGCATGTATGACTAAGGGATACATGGGTATGTGAGATAGTGTGTGTGCATGTATGACTCAGGGATACATGGGTATGTGAGATAGTGAGTGTGCATGTATGACTAAGGGATACATGGGTATGTGAGATAGTGTGTGTGCATGTATGACTAAGGGATACATGGGTATGTGAGATAGTGTGTGTGCATGTATGACTCAGGGATACATGAGTATGTGAGATAGTGAGTGTGCATGTATGACTAAGGGATACATGGGTATGTGAGATAGTGTGTGCATGTATGACTCAGGGATACATGGGTATGTGAGATAGTGAGTGTGCATGTATGACTCAGGGATACATGGGTATGTGAGATAGTGAGTGTGCATGTATGACTCAGGGATACATGGGTATGTGAGATAGTGAGTGTGCATGTATGATCCAGGGATACATGGGTATGTGAGATAGTGAGTGTGCATGTATGACTCAGGGATACATGGGTATGTGAGATAGTGTGTGTGCATGTCTGAGTCAGGGATACATGGGTATGTGAGAGTGTGTGTGCATGTATGTGTGCATGTATGAGTCAGGGATACATGGGTATGTGAGATAGTGAGTGTGCATGTATGACTAAGGAATACATGGGTATGTGAGATAGTGTGTGTGCATGTATGTATGCATGTATGAGTCAGGGACACATGGGTATGTGAGATAGTGTGTGTGCATGTATGTGTGCATGTATGAGTCAGGGATACATGGGTATGTGAGCGAGTGTGCATGTATGTGTGCATGTATGATCCAGGGATACATGGGTATGTGAGATAGTGAGTGTGCATGTATGACTAAGGGATACATGGGTATGTGAGATAGTGTGTGTGCATGTATGATTCAGGGATACATGGGTATGTGAGATAGTGAGTGTGCATGTATGACTCAGGGATACATGGGTATGTGAGATAGTGTGTGTGCATGTATGACTCAGGGATACATGGGTATGTGAGATAGTGAGTGTGCATGTATGATCCAGGGATACATGGGTATGTGAGATAGTGAGTGTGCATGTATGACTCAGGGATACATGGGTATGTGAGATAGTGTGTGTGCATGTATGACTCAGGGATACATGGGTATGTGAGATAGTGAGTGTGCATGTATGAGTCAGGGATACATGGGTATGTGAGAGAGTGTGCATGTATGTGTGCATGTATGATCCAGGGATACATGGGTATGTGAGATAGTGAGTGTGCATGTATGACTAAGGGATACATGGGTAGGTGAGATAGTGTGTGTGCATGTATGTGTGCAAGTATGAGTCAGGGATACATGGGTATGTGAGATAGTGAGTGTGCATGTATGATTCAGGGATACATGGGTATGTGAGATAGTGAGTGTGCATGTATGATTCAGGGATACATGGGTATGTGAGATAGTGAATGTGCATGTATGACTCAGGGATACATGGGTATGTGAGATAGTGTGTGTGCATGTATGTGTGCATGTATGAGTCAGGGATACATGGGTATGTGAGATAGTGTGTGTGCATGTATGTGTGCATGTCTGAGTCAGGGATACATGGGTATGTGAGATAGTGTGTGTGCATGTATGTGTGCATGTATGACTCAGGGATACATGGGTATGTGAGATAGTGAGTGTGCATGTATGATTCAGGGATACATGGGTATGTGAGATAGTGAGTGTGCATGTATGATTCAGGAATACATGGGTATGTGAGATAGTGAGTGTGCATGTATGATTCAGGGATACATGGGTATGTGAGATAGTGAGTGTGCATGTATGATTCAGGGATACATGGGTATGTGAGAGAGTGTGCATGTATGTATGAGTCAGGGATACATGGGTATGTGAGATAGTAAGTGTGCATGTATGAGTCAGGGATACATGGGTATGTGAGATAGTGTGTGTGCATGTATGTATGAGTCAGGGATACATGGGTATGTGAGATAGTGAGTGTGCATGTATGATTCAGGGATACATGGGTATGTGAGAGAGTGTGCATGTATGTATGAGTCAGGGATACATGGGTATGTGAGATAGTGTGTGTGCATGTATGTATGAGTCAGGGATACATGGGTATGTGAGATAGTGAGTGTGCATGTATGATTCAAGGATACATGGGTATGTGAGAGAGTGTGCATGTATGTATGACTCAGGGATACATGGGTATGTGAGATAGTGAGTGTGCATGTATGAGTCAGGGATACATGGGTATGTGAGATAGTGTGTGTGCATGTATGTATGAGTCAGGGATACATGGGTATGTGAGATAGTGAGTGTGCATGTATGATTCAGGGTACTTGGGTATATGAGAGAGTGTGCATGTATGTATGAGTCAGGGATACATGGGTATGTGAGAGAGTGTGCATGTATGTATGAGTCAGGGATACATGGGTATGTGAGATAGTGTGTGTGCATGTATGTATGAGTCAGGGATACATGGGTATGTGAGATAGTGAGTGTGCATGTATGATTCAGGGATACATGGGTATGTGAGAGAGTGTGCATGTATGTATGAGTCAGGGATACATGGGTATGTGAGATAGTGTGTGTGCATGTATGAGTCAGGGATACATGGGTATGTGAGATAGTAAGTGTGTATGAATGTGTGCATATATGAGTCAGGGATACATGGGTATGTGAGATAGTGTGTGTGCATGTATGTGTGCATGTATGAGTCAGGGATACATGGGTATGTGAGATAGTGTGTGTGCATGTATGACTCAGGGATACATGGGTATGTGAGATAGTGAGTGTGCATGTATGATTCAGGGATACATGGGTATGTGAGATAGTGAGTGTGCATGTATGATTCAGGAATACATGGGTATGTGAGATAGTGAGTGTGCATGTATGATTCAGGGATACATGGGTATGTGAGATAGTGAGTGTGCATGTATGATTCAGGGATACATGGGTATGTGAGAGAGTGTGCATGTATGTATGAGTCAGGGATACATGGGTATGTGAGATAGTAAGTGTGCATGTATGAGTCAGGGATACATGGGTATGTGAGATAGTGTGTGTGCATGTATGTATGAGTCAGGGATACATGGGTATGTGAGATAGTGAGTGTGCATGTATGATTCAGGGATACATGGGTATGTGAGAGAGTGTGCATGTATGTATGAGTCAGGGATACATGGGTATGTGAGATAGTGTGTGTGCATGTATGTATGAGTCAGGGATACATGGGTATGTGAGATAGTGAGTGTGCATGTATGATTCAAGGATACATGGGTATGTGAGAGAGTGTGCATGTATGTATGACTCAGGGATACATGGGTATGTGAGATAGTGAGTGTGCATGTATGAGTCAGGGATACATGGGTATGTGAGATAGTGTGTGTGCATGTATGTATGAGTCAGGGATACATGGGTATGTGAGATAGTGAGTGTGCATGTATGATTCAGGGTACTTGGGTATATGAGAGAGTGTGCATGTATGTATGAGTCAGGGATACATGGGTATGTGAGAGAGTGTGCATGTATGTATGAGTCAGGGATACATGGGTATGTGAGATAGTGTGTGTGCATGTATGTATGAGTCAGGGATACATGGGTATGTGAGATAGTGAGTGTGCATGTATGATTCAGGGATACATGGGTATGTGAGAGAGTGTGCATGTATGTATGAGTCAGGGATACATGGGTATGTGAGATAGTGTGTGTGCATGTATGAGTCAGGGATACATGGGTATGTGAGATAGTAAGTGTGTATGAATGTGTGCATATATGAGTCAGGGATACATGGGTATGTGAGATAGTGTGTGTGCATGTATGTGTGCATGTATGAGTCAGGGATACATGGGTATGTGAGATAGTGTGTGTGCATGTATGACTCAGGGATACATGGGTATGTGAGATAGTGAGTGTGCATGTATGATTCAGGGATACATGGGTATGTGAGATAGTGAGTGTGCATGTATGATTCAGGGATACATGGGTATGTGAGATAGTGAGTGTGCATGTATGATTCAGGGATACATGGGTATGTGAGATAGTGAGTGTGCATGCATGATCCAGGGATACATGGGTATGTGAGATAGTGAGTGTGCATGTATGACTAAGGGATACATGGGTATGTGAGATAGTGTGTGTGCATGTATGTGTGCATGTATGAGTCAGGGATACATGGGTATGTGAGATAGTGTGTGTGCATGTATGAGTCAGGGATACATGGGTATGTGAGATAGTGTGTGTGCATGTATGTGTGCATGTATGAGTCAGGGATACATGGGTATGTGAGCGAGTGTGCATGTATGTGTGCATGTATGATCCAGGGATACATGGGTATGTGAGATAGTGAGTGTGCATGTATGACTAAGGGATATATGGGTATGTGAGATAGTGTGTGTGCATGTATGACCCAGGGATACATGGGTATGTGAGATAGTGAGTGTGCATGTATGATTCAGGGATACATGGGTATGTGAGATAGTGAGTGTGCATGTATGTGTGCATGTATGAGTCAGGGATACATGGGTATGTGAGATAGTGAGTGTGCATGTATGACTCAGGGATACATGGGTATGTGAGATAGTGTGTGTGCATGTATGTATGAGTCAGGGATACATGGGTATGTGAGATAGTGAGTGTGCATGTATGATTCAAGGATACATGGGTATGTGAGAGAGTGTGCATGTATGTATGACTCAGGGATACATGGGTATGTGAGATAGTGAGTGTGCATATATGAGTCAGGGATACATGGGTATGTGAGATAGTGTGTGTGCATGTATGTATGAGTCAGGGATACATGGGTATGTGAGATAGTGAGTGTGCATGTATGATTCAGGGTACTTGGGTATATGAGAGAGTGTGCATGTATGTATGAGTCAGGGATACATGGGTATGTGAGAGAGTGTGCATGTATGTATGAGTCAGGGATACATGGGTATGTGAGATAGTGTGTGTGTGCATGTATGTATGAGTCAGGGATACATGGGTATGTGAGATAGTGAGTGTGCATGTATGATTCAGGGATACATGGGTATGTGAGAGAGTGTGCATGTATGTATGAGTCAGGGATACATGGGTATGTGAGATAGTGTGTGTGCATGTATGAGTCAGGGATACATGGGTATGTGAGATAGTAAGTGTGTATGAATGTGTGCATATATGAGTCAGGGATACATGGGTATGTGAGATAGTGTGTGTGCATGTATGTGTGCATGTATGAGTCAGGGATACATGGGTATGTGAGATAGTGTGTGTGCATGTATGACTCAGGGATACATGGGTATGTGAGATAGTGAGTGTGCATGTATGATTCAGGGATACATGGGTATGTGAGATAGTGAGTGTGCATGTATGATTCAGGGATACATGGGTATGTGAGATAGTGAGTGTGCATGTATGATTCAGGGATACATGGGTATGTGAGATAGTGAGTGTGCATGCATGATCCAGGGATACATGGGTATGTGAGATAGTGAGTGTGCATGTATGACTAAGGGATACATGGGTATGTGAGATAGTGTGTGTGCATGTATGTGTGCATGTATGAGTCAGGGATACATGGGTATGTGAGATAGTGTGTGTGCATGTATGAGTCAGGGATACATGGGTATGTGAGATAGTGTGTGTGCATGTATGTGTGCATGTATGAGTCAGGGATACATGGGTATGTGAGCGAGTGTGCATGTATGTGTGCATGTATGATCCAGGGATACATGGGTATGTGAGATAGTGAGTGTGCATGTATGACTAAGGGATATATGGGTATGTGAGATAGTGTGTGTGCATGTATGACCCAGGGATACATGGGTATGTGAGATAGTGAGTGTGCATGTATGATTCAGGGATACATGGGTATGTGAGATAGTGAGTGTGCATGTATGTGTGCATGTATGAGTCAGGGATACATGGGTATGTGAGATAGTGAGTGTGCATGTATGACTCAGGGATACATGAGTATGTGAGATAGTGAGTGTGCATGTATGTGTGCATGTATGATCCAGGGATACATGGGTATGTGAGATAGTGTGTGTGCATGTATGATTCAGGGATACATGGGTATGTGAGAGAGTGTGCATGTATGTGTGCATGTATGACTCAGGGATACATGGGTATGTGAGATAGTGAGTGTGCATGTATGACTCAGGGATACATGGGTATGTGAGATAGTGAGTGTGCATGTATGAGTCAGGGATACATGGGTATGTGAGATAGTGAGTGTGCATGTATGACTCAGGGATACATGGGTATGTGAGATAGTGAGTGTGCATGTATGACTCAGGGATACATGGGTATGTGAGATAGTGTGCATGTATGTGTGCATGTATGACCAGGGATACATGGGTATGTGAGATAGTGAGTGTGCATGTATGACTAAGGGATACATGGGTATGTGAGATAGTGTGTGTGCATGTATGTGTGCATGTATGAGTCAGGGATACATGGGTATGTGAGATAGTGTGTGTGCATGTATGTGTGCATATATGATCCAGGGATACATGGGTATGTGAGATAGTGAGTGTGCATGTATGACTAAGGGATACATGGGTATGTGAGATAGTGTGTGTGCATGTATGACTCAGGGATACATGGGTATGTGAGATAGTGAGTGTGCATGTATGACTCAGGGATACATGGGTATGTGAGATAGTGAGTGTGCATGTATGACTCAGGGATACATGGGTATGTGAGATAGTGTGTGTGCATGTATGACTCAGGGATACATGGGTATGTGAGATAGTGAGTGTGCATGTATGATCCAGGGATACATGGGTATGTGAGATAGTGAGTGTGCATGTATGACTCAGGGATACATGGGTATGTGTGATAGTGTGTGTGCATGTATGACTCAGGGATACATGGGTATGTGAGATAGTGAGTGTGCATGTCTGAGTCAGGGATACATGGGTATGTGAGAGTGTGCATGTATGTGTGCATGCATGATCCAGGGATACATGGGTATGTGAGATAGTGAGTGTGCATGTATGACTAAGGGATACATGGGTATGTGAGATAGTGTGTGTGCATGTATGTGTGCATGTATGAGTCAGGGATACATGGGTATGTGAGATAGTGTGTGTGCATGTCTGAGTCAGGGATACATGGGTATGTGAGATAGTGAGTGTGCATGTATGACTCAGGGATACATGGGTATGTGAGATAGTGAGTGTGCATGTATGATCAAGGGATACATGGGTATGTGAGATAGTGAGTGTGCATGTATGACTAAGGGATACATGGGTATGTGAGATAGTGTGTGTGCATGTATGTGTGCATGTATGAGTCAGGGATACATGGGTATGTGAGATAGTGTGTGTGCATGTCTGAGTCAGGGATACATGGGTATGTGAGATAGTGTGTGTGCATGTATGTGTGCATGTATGAGTCAGGGATACATGGGTATGTGAGATAGTGAGTGTGCATGTATGTGTGCATGTATGAGTCAGGGATACATGGGTATGTGAGCGAGTGTGCATGTATGTGTGCATGTATGATCCAGGGATACATGGGTATGTGAGATAGTGAGTGTGCATGTATGACTAAGGGATACATGGGTATGTGAGATAGTGTGTGTGTGTGTGCATGTATGAGTCAGGGATACATGGGTATGTGAGATAGTGTGTGTGCATGTATGTGTGCATGTATGATCCAGGGATACACGGGTATGTAAGATAGTGAGTGTGCATGTATGATCAAGGGATACATGGGTATGTGAGATAGTGAGTGTGCATGTATGACTAAGGGATACATGGGTATGTGAGATAGTGTGTGTGCATGTATGTGTGCATGTATGAGTCAGGGATACATGGGTATGTGAGATAGTGTGTGTGCATGTCTGAGTCAGGGATACATGGGTATGTGAGATAGTGTGTGTGCATGTATGTGTGCATGTATGATCCAGGGATACATGGGTATGTGAGATAGTGAGTGTGCATGTATGACTAAGGGATACATGGGTATGTGAGATAGTGTGTGTGTGTGTGCATGTATGAGTCAGGGATACATGGGTATGTGAGATAGTGTGTGTGCATGTATGTGTGCATGTATGATCCAGGGATACACGGGTATGTAAGATAGTGAGTGTGCATGTATGTGTGCATGTATGACTCAGGGATACATGGGTATGTGAGATAGTGTGTGTGCATGTATGACTAAGGGATACATGGGTATGTGAGATAGTGTGTGTGCATGTATGACTCAGGGATACATGGGTATGTGAGATAGTGAGTGTGCATGTATGACTAAGGGATACATGGGTATGAGAGATAGTGTGTGTGCATGTATGACTCAGGGATACATGGGTATGTGAGATAGTGAGTGTGCATGTATGACTCAGGGATACATGGGTATGTGAGATAGTGAGTGTGCATGTATGACTCAGGGATACATGGGTATGTGAGATAGTGAGTGTGCATGTATGATCCAGGGATACATGAGTATGTGAGATAGTGAGTGTGCATGTATGACTCAGGGATACATGGGTATGTGAGAGAGTGTGCATGTATGTGTGCATGTATGACTCAGGGATACATGGGTATGTGAGATAGTGAGTGTGCATGTATGACTCAGGGATACATGGGTATGTGAGATAGTGAGTGTGCATGTATGACTCAGGGATACATGGGTATGTGAGATAGTGAGTGTGCATGTATGACTCAGGGATACATGGGTATGTGAGATAGTGAGTGTGCATGTATGACTCAGGGATACATGGGTATGTGAGATAGTGTGCATGTATGTGTGCATGTATGACCAGGGATACATGGGTATGTGAGATAGTGAGTGTGCATGTATGACTAAGGGATACATGGGTATGTGAGATAGTGTGTGTGCATGTATGTGTGCATGTATGAGTCAGGGATACATGGATATGTGAGATAGTGTGTGTGCATGTATGTGTGCATATATGATCCAGGGATACATGGGTATGTGAGATAGTGAGTGTGCATGTATGACTAAGGGATACATGGGTATGTGAGATAGTGTGTGTGCATGTATGACTCAGGGATACATGGGTATGTGAGATAGTGAGTGTGCATGTATGACTCAGGGATACATGGGTATGTGAGATAGTGAGTGTGCATGTATGACTCAGGGATACATGGGTATGTGAGATAGTGTGTGTGCATGTATGACTCAGGGATACATGGGTATGTGAGATAGTGAGTGTGCATGTATGATCCAGGGATACATGGGTATGTGAGATAGTGAGTGTGCATGTATGACTCAGGGATACATGGGTATGTGAGATAGTGTGTGTGCATGTATGACTCAGGGATACATGGGTATGTGAGATAGTGAGTGTGCATGTCTGAGTCAGGGATACATGGGTATGTGAGAGTGTGCATGTATGTGTGCATGCATGATCCAGGGATACATGGGTATGTGAGATAGTGAGTGTGCATGTATGACTAAGGGATACATGGGTATGTGAGATAGTGTGTGTGCATGTATGTGTGCATGTATGAGTCAGGGATACATGGGTATGTGAGATAGTGTGTGTGCATGTCTGAGTCAGGGATACATGGGTATGTGAGATAGTGAGTGTGCATGTATGACTCAGGGATACATGGGTATGTGAGATAGTGAGTGTGCATGTATGATCAAGGGTCACATGGGTATGTGAGATAGTGAGTGTGCATGTATGACTAAGGGATACATGGGTATGTGAGATAGTGTGTGTGCATGTATGTGTGCATGTATGAGTCAGGGATACATGGGTATGTGAGATAGTGTGTGTGCATGTCTGAGTCAGGGATACATGGGTATGTGAGATAGTGTGTGTGCATGTATGTGTGCATGTATGAGTCAGGGATACATGGGTATGTGAGATAGTGAGTGTGCATGTATGTGTGCATGTATGAGTCAGGGATACATGGGTATGTGAGCGAGTGTGCATGTATGTGTGCATGTATGATCCAGGGATACATGGGTATGTGAGATAGTGAGTGTGCATGTATGACTAAGGGATACATGGGTATGTGAGATAGTGTGTGTATGTATGAGTCAGGGATACATGGGTATGTGAGCGAGTGTGTGTGCATGTATGTGTGCATGTATGATCCAGGGATACATGGGTATGTGAGATAGTGAGTGTGCATGTATGTGTGCATGTATGACTCAGGGATACATGGGTATGTGAGATAGTGTGTGCATGTATGACTAAGGGATACATGGGTATGTGAGATAGTGTGTGTGCATGTATGACTCAGGGATACATGGGTATGTGAGATAGTGAGTGTGCATGTATGACTCAGGGATACATGGGTATGTGAGATAGTGTGTGTGCATGTATGACTCAGGGATACATGGGTATGTGAGATAGTGAGTGTGCATGTATGACTAAGGGATACATGGGTATGTGAGATAGTGTGTGTGCATGTATGTGTGCATGTATGAGTCAGGGATACATGGGTATGTGAGATAGTGTGTGTGCATGTATGTGTGCATATATGATCCAGGGATACATGGGTATGTGAGATAGTGAGTGTGCATGTATGACTAAGGGATACATGGGTATGTGAGATAGTGTGTGTGCATGTATGACTCAGGGATACATGGGTATGTGAGATAGTGAGTGTGCATGTATGACTCAGGGATACATGGGTATGTGAGATAGTGAGTGTGCATGTATGACTCAGGGATACATGGGTATGTGAGATAGTGTGTGTGCATGTATGACTCAGGGATACATGGGTATGTGAGATAGTGAGTGTGCATGTATGATCCAGGGATACATGGGTATGTGAGATAGTGAGTGTGCATGTATGACTCAGGGATACATGGGTATGTGTGATAGTGTGTGTGCATGTATGACTCAGGGATACATGGGTATGTGAGATAGTGAGTGTGCATGTCTGAGTCAGGGATACATGGGTATGTGAGAGTGTGCATGTATGTGTGCATGCATGATCCAGGGATACATGGGTATGTGAGATAGTGAGTGTGCATGTATGACTAAGGGATACATGGGTATGTGAGATAGTGTGTGTGCATGTATGTGTGCATGTATGAGTCAGGGATACATGGGTATGTGAGATAGTGTGTGTGCATGTCTGAGTCAGGGATACATGGGTATGTGAGATAGTGAGTGTGCATGTATGACTCAGGGATACATGGGTATGTGAGATAGTGAGTGTGCATGTATGACTAAGGGATACATGGGTATGTGAGATAGTGTGTGTGCATGTATGACTCAGGGATACATGGGTATGTGAGATAGTGAGTGTGCATGTATGACTCAGGGATACATGGGTATGTGAGATAGTGAGTGTGCATGTATGACTCAGGGATACATGGGTATGTGAGATAGTGAGTGTGCATGTATGATCCAGGGATAAATGGGTATGTGAGATAGTGAGTGTGCATGTATGACTCAGGGATACATGGGTATGTGAGATAGTGTGTGTGCATGTCTGAGTCAGGGATACATGGGTATGTGAGAGAGTGAGTGTGCATGTTTGTGTGCATGTATGAGTCAGGGATACATGGGTATGTGAGATAGTGAGTGTGCATGTATGACTAAGGGATACATGGGTATGTGAGATAGTGTGTGTGCATGTATGTATGCATGTATGAGTCAGGGACACATGGGTATGTGAGATAGTGTGTGTGCATGTATGTGTGCATGTATGAGTCAGGGATACATGGGTATGTGAGCGAGTGTGCGTGTATGTGTGCATGTATGACCAGGGATACATGGGTATGTGAGATAGTGAGTGTGCATGTATGACTAAGGGATACATGGGTATGTGAGATAGTGTGTGTGCATGTATGACTAAGGGATACATGGGTATGTGAGATAGTGAGTGTGCATGTATGACTCAGGGATACATGGGTATGTGAGATAGTGTGTGTGCATGTATGACTCAGGGATACATGGGTATGTGAGATAGTGAGTGTGCATGTATGACTAAGGGATACATGGGTATGTGAGATAGTGTGTGTGCATGTATGACTCAGGGATACATGGGTATGTGAGATAGTGAGTGTGCATGTATGACTCAGGGATACATGGGTATGTGAGATAGTGAGTGTGCATGTATGACTCAGGGATACATGGGTATGTGAGATAGTGAGTGTGCATGTATGATCCAGGGATACATGGGTATGTGAGATAGTGAGTGTGCATGTATGATCCAGGGATACATGGGTATGTGAGATAGTGAGTGTGCATGTATGACTCAGGGATACATGGGTATGTGAGATAGTGTGTGTGCATGTATGACTCAGGGATACATGGGTATGTGAGATAGTGAGTGTGCATGTCTGAGTCAGGGATACATGGGTATGTGAGAGTGTGCATGTATGTGTGCATGCATGATCCAGGGATACATGGGTATGTGAGATAGTGAGTGTGCATGTATGACTAAGGGATACATGGGTATGTGAGATAGTGTGTGTGCATGTATGTGTGCATGTATGAGTCAGGGATACATGGGTATGTGAGATAGTGTGTGTGCATGTCTGAGTCAGGGATACATGGGTATGTGAGATAGTGAGTGTGCATGTATGACTCAGGGATACATGGGTATGTGAGATAGTGAGTGTGCATGTATGATCAAGGGTCACATGGGTATGTGAGATAGTGAGTGTGCATGTATGACTAAGGGATACATGGGTATGTGAGATAGTGTGTGTGCATGTATGTGTGCATGTATGAGTCAGGGATACATGGGTATGTGAGATAGTGTGTGTGCATGTCTGAGTCAGGGATACATGGGTATGTGAGATAGTGTGTGTGCATGTATGTGTGCATGTATGAGTCAGGGATACATGGGTATGTGAGATAGTGAGTGTGCATGTATGTGTGCATGTATGAGTCAGGGATACATGGGTATGTGAGCGAGTGTGCATGTATGTGTGCATGTATGATCCAGGGATACATGGGTATGTGAGATAGTGAGTGTGCATGTATGACTAAGGGATACATGGGTATGTGAGATAGTGTGTGTATGTATGAGTCAGGGATACATGGGTATGTGAGCGAGTGTGTGTGCATGTATGTGTGCATGTATGATCCAGGGATACATGGGTATGTGAGATAGTGAGTGTGCATGTATGTGTGCATGTATGACTCAGGGATACATGGGTATGTGAGATAGTGTGTGCATGTATGACTAAGGGATACATGGGTATGTGAGATAGTGTGTGTGCATGTATGACTCAGGGATACATGGGTATGTGAGATAGTGAGTGTGCATGTATGACTCAGGGATACATGGGTATGTGAGATAGTGTGTGTGCATGTATGACTCAGGGATACATGGGTATGTGAGATAGTGAGTGTGCATGTATGACTAAGGGATACATGGGTATGTGAGATAGTGTGTGTGCATGTATGTGTGCATGTATGAGTCAGGGATACATGGGTATGTGAGATAGTGTGTGTGCATGTATGTGTGCATATATGATCCAGGGATACATGGGTATGTGAGATAGTGAGTGTGCATGTATGACTAAGGGATACATGGGTATGTGAGATAGTGTGTGTGCATGTATGACTCAGGGATACATGGGTATGTGAGATAGTGAGTGTGCATGTATGACTCAGGGATACATGGGTATGTGAGATAGTGAGTGTGCATGTATGACTCAGGGATACATGGGTATGTGAGATAGTGTGTGTGCATGTATGACTCAGGGATACATGGGTATGTGAGATAGTGAGTGTGCATGTATGATCCAGGGATACATGGGTATGTGAGATAGTGAGTGTGCATGTATGACTCAGGGATACATGGGTATGTGTGATAGTGTGTGTGCATGTATGACTCAGGGATACATGGGTATGTGAGATAGTGAGTGTGCATGTCTGAGTCAGGGATACATGGGTATGTGAGAGTGTGCATGTATGTGTGCATGCATGATCCAGGGATACATGGGTATGTGAGATAGTGAGTGTGCATGTATGACTAAGGGATACATGGGTATGTGAGATAGTGTGTGTGCATGTATGTGTGCATGTATGAGTCAGGGATACATGGGTATGTGAGATAGTGTGTGTGCATGTCTGAGTCAGGGATACATGGGTATGTGAGATAGTGAGTGTGCATGTATGACTCAGGGATACATGGGTATGTGAGATAGTGAGTGTGCATGTATGACTAAGGGATACATGGGTATGTGAGATAGTGTGTGTGCATGTATGACTCAGGGATACATGGGTATGTGAGATAGTGAGTGTGCATGTATGACCAGGGATACATGGGTATGTGAGATAGTGAGTGTGCATGTATGACTAAGGGATACATGGGTATGTGAGATAGTGTGTGTGCATGTATGACTAAGGGATACATGGGTATGTGAGATAGTGAGTGTGCATGTATGACTCAGGGATACATGGGTATGTGAGATAGTGAGTGTGCATGTATGATCCAGGGATAAATGGGTATGTGAGATAGTGAGTGTGCATGTATGACTCAGGGATACATGGGTATGTGAGATAGTGTGTGTGCATGTCTGAGTCAGGGATACATGGGTATGTGAGAGAGTGAGTGTGCATGTTTGTGTGCATGTATGAGTCAGGGATACATGGGTATGTGAGATAGTGAGTGTGCATGTATGACTAAGGGATACATGGGTATGTGAGATAGTGTGTGTGCATGTATGTATGCATGTATGAGTCAGGGACACATGGGTATGTGAGATAGTGTGTGTGCATGTATGTGTGCATGTATGAGTCAGGGATACATGGGTATGTGAGCGAGTGTGCGTGTATGTGTGCATGTATGACCAGGGATACATGGGTATGTGAGATAGTGAGTGTGCATGTATGACTAAGGGATACATGGGTATGTGAGATAGTGTGTGTGCATGTATGACTAAGGGATACATGGGTATGTGAGATAGTGAGTGTGCATGTATGACTCAGGGATACATGGGTATGTGAGATAGTGTGTGTGCATGTATGACTCAGGGATACATGGGTATGTGAGATAGTGAGTGTGCATGTATGACTAAGGGATACATGGGTATGTGAGATAGTGTGTGTGCATGTATGACTCAGGGATACATGGGTATGTGAGATAGTGAGTGTGCATGTATGACTCAGGGATACATGGGTATGTGAGATAGTGAGTGTGCATGTATGACTCAGGGATACATGGGTATGTGAGATAGTGAGTGTGCATGTATGATCCAGGGATACATGGGTATGTGAGATAGTGAGTGTGCATGTATGACTCAGGGATACATGGGTATGTGAGATAGTGTGTGTGCATGTCTGAGTCAGGGATACATGGGTATGTGAGAGAGTGAGTGTGCATGTTTGTGTGCATGTATGAGTCAGGGATACATGGGTATGTGAGATAGTGTGTGTGCATGTATGACTCAGGGATACATGGGTATGTGAGATAGTGAGTGTGCATGTATGATTCAGGGATACATGGGTATGTGAGATAGTGAGTGTGCATGTATGATTCAGGAATACATGGGTATGTGAGATAGTGAGTGTGCATGTATGATTCAGGGATACATGGGTATGTGAGATAGTGAGTGTGCATGTATGATTCAGGGATACATGGGTATGTGAGAGAGTGTGCATGTATGTATGAGTCAGGGATACATGGGTATGTGAGATAGTAAGTGTGCATGTATGAGTCAGGGATACATGGGTATGTGAGATAGTGTGTGTGCATGTATGTATGAGTCAGGGATACATGGGTATGTGAGATAGTGAGTGTGCATGTATGATTCAGGGATACATGGGTATGTGAGAGAGTGTGCATGTATGTATGAGTCAGGGATACATGGGTATGTGAGATAGTGTGTGTGCATGTATGTATGAGTCAGGGATACATGGGTATGTGAGATAGTGAGTGTGCATGTATGATTCAAGGATACATGGGTATGTGAGAGAGTGTGCATGTATGTATGACTCAGGGATACATGGGTATGTGAGATAGTGAGTGTGCATGTATGAGTCAGGGATACATGGGTATGTGAGATAGTGTGTGTGCATGTATGTATGAGTCAGGGATACATGGGTATGTGAGATAGTGAGTGTGCATGTATGATTCAGGGTACTTGGGTATATGAGAGAGTGTGCATGTATGTATGAGTCAGGGATACATGGGTATGTGAGAGAGTGTGCATGTATGTATGAGTCAGGGATACATGGGTATGTGAGATAGTGTGTGTGCATGTATGTATGAGTCAGGGATACATGGGTATGTGAGATAGTGAGTGTGCATGTATGATTCAGGGATACATGGGTATGTGAGAGAGTGTGCATGTATGTATGAGTCAGGGATACATGGGTATGTGAGATAGTGTGTGTGCATGTATGAGTCAGGGATACATGGGTATGTGAGATAGTAAGTGTGTATGAATGTGTGCATATATGAGTCAGGGATACATGGGTATGTGAGATAGTGTGTGTGCATGTATGTGTGCATGTATGAGTCAGGGATACATGGGTATGTGAGATAGTGTGTGTGCATGTATGACTCAGGGATACATGGGTATGTGAGATAGTGAGTGTGCATGTATGATTCAGGGATACATGGGTATGTGAGATAGTGAGTGTGCATGTATGATTCAGGGATACATGGGTATGTGAGATAGTGAGTGTGCATGTATGATTCAGGGATACATGGGTATGTGAGATAGTGAGTGTGCATGCATGATCCAGGGATACATGGGTATGTGAGATAGTGAGTGTGCATGTATGACTAAGGGATACATGGGTATGTGAGATAGTGTGTGTGCATGTATGTGTGCATGTATGAGTCAGGGATACATGGGTATGTGAGATAGTGTGTGTGCATGTATGAGTCAGGGATACATGGGTATGTGAGATAGTGTGTGTGCATGTATGTGTGCATGTATGAGTCAGGGATACATGGGTATGTGAGCGAGTGTGCATGTATGTGTGCATGTATGATCCAGGGATACATGGGTATGTGAGATAGTGAGTGTGCATGTATGACTAAGGGATATATGGGTATGTGAGATAGTGTGTGTGCATGTATGACCCAGGGATACATGGGTATGTGAGATAGTGAGTGTGCATGTATGATTCAGGGATACATGGGTATGTGAGATAGTGAGTGTGCATGTATGTGTGCATGTATGAGTCAGGGATACATGGGTATGTGAGATAGTGAGTGTGCATGTATGACTCAGGGATACATGAGTATGTGAGATAGTGAGTGTGCATGTATGTGTGCATGTATGATCCAGGGATACATGGGTATGTGAGATAGTGTGTGTGCATGTATGATTCAGGGATACATGGGTATGTGAGAGAGTGTGCATGTATGTGTGCATGTATGACTCAGGGATACATGGGTATGTGAGATAGTGAGTGTGCATGTATGACTCAGGGATACATGGGTATGTGAGATAGTGAGTGTGCATGTATGAGTCAGGGATACATGGGTATGTGAGATAGTGAGTGTGCATGTATGACTCAGGGATACATGGGTATGTGAGATAGTGAGTGTGCATGTATGACTCAGGGATACATGGGTATGTGAGATAGTGTGCATGTATGTGTGCATGTATGACCAGGGATACATGGGTATGTGAGATAGTGAGTGTGCATGTATGACTAAGGGATACATGGGTATGTGAGATAGTGTGTGTGCATGTATGTGTGCATGTATGAGTCAGGGATACATGGGTATGTGAGATAGTGTGTGTGCATGTATGTGTGCATATATGATCCAGGGATACATGGGTATGTGAGATAGTGAGTGTGCATGTATGACTAAGGGATACATGGGTATGTGAGATAGTGTGTGTGCATGTATGACTCAGGGATACATGGGTATGTGAGATAGTGAGTGTGCATGTATGACTCAGGGATACATGGGTATGTGAGATAGTGAGTGTGCATGTATGACTCAGGGATACATGGGTATGTGAGATAGTGTGTGTGCATGTATGACTCAGGGATACATGGGTATGTGAGATAGTGAGTGTGCATGTATGATCCAGGGATACATGGGTATGTGAGATAGTGAGTGTGCATGTATGACTCAGGGATACATGGGTATGTGTGATAGTGTGTGTGCATGTATGACTCAGGGATACATGGGTATGTGAGATAGTGAGTGTGCATGTCTGAGTCAGGGATACATGGGTATGTGAGAGTGTGCATGTATGTGTGCATGCATGATCCAGGGATACATGGGTATGTGAGATAGTGAGTGTGCATGTATGACTAAGGGATACATGGGTATGTGAGATAGTGTGTGTGCATGTATGTGTGCATGTATGAGTCAGGGATACATGGGTATGTGAGATAGTGTGTGTGCATGTCTGAGTCAGGGATACATGGGTATGTGAGATAGTGAGTGTGCATGTATGACTCAGGGATACATGGGTATGTGAGATAGTGAGTGTGCATGTATGATCAAGGGATACATGGGTATGTGAGATAGTGAGTGTGCATGTATGACTAAGGGATACATGGGTATGTGAGATAGTGTGTGTGCATGTATGTGTGCATGTATGAGTCAGGGATACATGGGTATGTGAGATAGTGTGTGTGCATGTCTGAGTCAGGGATACATGGGTATGTGAGATAGTGTGTGTGCATGTATGTGTGCATGTATGAGTCAGGGATACATGGGTATGTGAGATAGTGAGTGTGCATGTATGTGTGCATGTATGAGTCAGGGATACATGGGTATGTGAGCGAGTGTGCATGTATGTGTGCATGTATGATCCAGGGATACATGGGTATGTGAGATAGTGAGTGTGCATGTATGACTAAGGGATACATGGGTATGTGAGATAGTGTGTGTGTGTGTGCATGTATGAGTCAGGGATACATGGGTATGTGAGATAGTGTGTGTGCATGTATGTGTGCATGTATGATCCAGGGATACACGGGTATGTAAGATAGTGAGTGTGCATGTATGTGTGCATGTATGACTCAGGGATACATGGGTATGTGAGATAGTGTGTGTGCATGTATGACTAAGGGATACATGGGTATGTGAGATAGTGTGTGTGCATGTATGACTCAGGGATACATGGGTATGTGAGATAGTGAGTGTGCATGTATGACTAAGGGATACATGGGTATGAGAGATAGTGTGTGTGCATGTATGACTCAGGGATACATGGGTATGTGAGATAGTGAGTGTGCATGTATGACTCAGGGATACATGGGTATGTGAGATAGTGAGTGTGCATGTATGACTCAGGGATACATGGGTATGTGAGATAGTGAGTGTGCATGTATGATCCAGGGATACATGAGTATGTGAGATAGTGAGTGTGCATGTATGACTCAGGGATACATGGGTATGTGAGAGAGTGTGCATGTATGTGTGCATGTATGACTCAGGGATACATGGGTATGTGAGATAGTGAGTGTGCATGTATGACTCAGGGATACATGGGTATGTGAGATAGTGAGTGTGCATGTATGACTCAGGGATACATGGGTATGTGAGATAGTGAGTGTGCATGTATGACTCAGGGATACATGGGTATGTGAGATAGTGAGTGTGCATGTATGACTCAGGGATACATGGGTATGTGAGATAGTGTGCATGTATGTGTGCATGTATGACCAGGGATACATGGGTATGTGAGATAGTGAGTGTGCATGTATGACTAAGGGATACATGGGTATGTGAGATAGTGTGTGTGCATGTATGTGTGCATGTATGAGTCAGGGATACATGGATATGTGAGATAGTGTGTGTGCATGTATGTGTGCATATATGATCCAGGGATACATGGGTATGTGAGATAGTGAGTGTGCATGTATGACTAAGGGATACATGGGTATGTGAGATAGTGTGTGTGCATGTATGACTCAGGGATACATGGGTATGTGAGATAGTGAGTGTGCATGTATGACTCAGGGATACATGGGTATGTGAGATAGTGAGTGTGCATGTATGACTCAGGGATACATGGGTATGTGAGATAGTGTGTGTGCATGTATGACTCAGGGATACATGGGTATGTGAGATAGTGAGTGTGCATGTATGATCCAGGGATACATGGGTATGTGAGATAGTGAGTGTGCATGTATGACTCAGGGATACATGGGTATGTGAGATAGTGTGTGTGCATGTATGACTCAGGGATACATGGGTATGTGAGATAGTGAGTGTGCATGTCTGAGTCAGGGATACATGGGTATGTGAGAGTGTGCATGTATGTGTGCATGCATGATCCAGGGATACATGGGTATGTGAGATAGTGAGTGTGCATGTATGACTAAGGGATACATGGGTATGTGAGATAGTGTGTGTGCATGTATGTGTGCATGTATGAGTCAGGGATACATGGGTATGTGAGATAGTGTGTGTGCATGTCTGAGTCAGGGATACATGGGTATGTGAGATAGTGAGTGTGCATGTATGACTCAGGGATACATGGGTATGTGAGATAGTGAGTGTGCATGTATGATCAAGGGTCACATGGGTATGTGAGATAGTGAGTGTGCATGTATGACTAAGGGATACATGGGTATGTGAGATAGTGTGTGTGCATGTATGTGTGCATGTATGAGTCAGGGATACATGGGTATGTGAGATAGTGTGTGTGCATGTCTGAGTCAGGGATACATGGGTATGTGAGATAGTGTGTGTGCATGTATGTGTGCATGTATGAGTCAGGGATACATGGGTATGTGAGATAGTGAGTGTGCATGTATGTGTGCATGTATGAGTCAGGGATACATGGGTATGTGAGCGAGTGTGCATGTATGTGTGCATGTATGATCCAGGGATACATGGGTATGTGAGATAGTGAGTGTGCATGTATGACTAAGGGATACATGGGTATGTGAGATAGTGTGTGTATGTATGAGTCAGGGATACATGGGTATGTGAGCGAGTGTGTGTGCATGTATGTGTGCATGTATGATCCAGGGATACATGGGTATGTGAGATAGTGAGTGTGCATGTATGTGTGCATGTATGACTCAGGGATACATGGGTATGTGAGATAGTGTGTGCATGTATGACTAAGGGATACATGGGTATGTGAGATAGTGTGTGTGCATGTATGACTCAGGGATACATGGGTATGTGAGATAGTGAGTGTGCATGTATGACTAAGGGATACATGGGTATGTGAGATAGTGTGTGTGCATGTATGACTCAGGGATACATGGGTATGTGAGATAGTGAGTGTGCATGTATGACTCAGGGATACATGGGTATGTGAGATAGTGAGTGTGCATGTATGACTCAGGGATACATGGGTATGTGAGATAGTGAGTGTGCATGTATGATCCAGGGATAAATGGGTATGTGAGATAGTGAGTGTGCATGTATGACTCAGGGATACATGGGTATGTGAGATAGTGTGTGTGCATGTCTGAGTCAGGGATACATGGGTATGTGAGAGAGTGAGTGTGCATGTTTGTGTGCATGTATGAGTCAGGGATACATGGGTATGTGAGATAGTGAGTGTGCATGTATGACTAAGGGATACATGGGTATGTGAGATAGTGTGTGTGCATGTATGTATGCATGTATGAGTCAGGGACACATGGGTATGTGAGATAGTGTGTGTGCATGTATGTGTGCATGTATGAGTCAGGGATACATGGGTATGTGAGCGAGTGTGCGTGTATGTGTGCATGTATGACCAGGGATACATGGGTATGTGAGATAGTGAGTGTGCATGTATGACTAAGGGATACATGGGTATGTGAGATAGTGTGTGTGCATGTATGACTAAGGGATACATGGGTATGTGAGATAGTGAGTGTGCATGTATGACTCAGGGATACATGGGTATGTGAGATAGTGTGTGTGCATGTATGACTCAGGGATACATGGGTATGTGAGATAGTGAGTGTGCATGTATGACTAAGGGATACATGGGTATGTGAGATAGTGTGTGTGCATGTATGACTCAGGGATACATGGGTATGTGAGATAGTGAGTGTGCATGTATGACTCAGGGATACATGGGTATGTGAGATAGTGAGTGTGCATGTATGACTCAGGGATACATGGGTATGTGAGATAGTGAGTGTGCATGTATGATCCAGGGATACATGGGTATGTGAGATAGTGAGTGTGCATGTATGACTCAGGGATACATGGGTATGTGAGATAGTGTGTGTGCATGTCTGAGTCAGGGATACATGGGTATGTGAGAGAGTGAGTGTGCATGTTTGTGTGCATGTATGAGTCAGGGATACATGGGTATGTGAGATAGTGAGTGTGCATGTATGACTCAGGGATACATGGGTATGTGAGATAGTGAGTGTGCATGTATGAGTCAGGGATACATGGGTATGTGAGAGAGTGTGCATGTATGTGTGCATGTATGATCCAGGGATACATGGGTATGTGAGATAGTGAGTGTGCATGTATGACTAAGGGATACATGGGTAGGTGAGATAGTGTGTGTGCATGTATGTGTGCAAGTATGAGTCAGGGATACATGGGTATGTGAGATAGTGTGTGTGCATGGATGTGTGCATGTATGAGTCAGGGATACATGGGTATGTGAGATAGTGTGTGTGCATGTATGACTAAGGGATACATGGGTATGTGAGATAGTGTGTGTGCATGTATGACTCAGGGATACATGGGTATGTGAGATAGTGAGTGTGCATGTATGACTAAGGGATACATGGGTATGTGAGATAGTGTGTGTGCATGTATGACTCAGGGATACATGGGTATGTGAGATAGTGAGTGTGCATGTATGACTCAGGGATACATGGGTATGTGAGATAGTGAGTGTGCATGTATGACTCAGGGATACATGGGTATGTGAGATAGTGTGTGTGCATGTATGATTCAGGGATACATGGGTATGTGAGATAGTGAGTGTGCATGTATGACTCAGGGATACATGGGTATGTGAGATAGTGTGTGTGCATGTCTGAGTCAGGGATACATGGGTATGTGAGAGAGTGTGTGTGCATGTATGTGTGCATGTATGAGTCAGGGATACATGGGTATGTGAGATAGTGAGTGTGCATGTATGACTAAGGGATACATGGGTATGTGAGATAGTGTGTGTGCATGTATGTATGCATGTATGAGTCAGGGACACATGGGTATGTGAGATAGTGTGTGTGCATGTATGTGTGCATGTATGAGTCAGGGATACATGGGTATGTGAGCGAGTGTGCATGTATGTGTGCATGTATGATCCAGGGATACATGGGTATGTGAGATAGTGAGTGTGCATGTATGACTAAGGGATACATGGGTATGTGAGATAGTGTGTGTGCATGTATGACTCAGGGATACATGGGTATGTGAGATAGTGAGTGTGCATGTATGACTCAGGGATACATGGGTATGTGAGATAGTGTGTGTGCATGTATGACTCAGGGATACATGGGTATGTGAGATAGTGAGTGTGCATGTATGATCCAGGGATACATGGGTATGTGAGATAGTGAGTGTGCATGTATGACTCAGGGATACATGGGTATGTGAGATAGTGTGTGAGCATGTATGACTCAGGGATACATGGGTATGTGAGATAGTGAGTGTGCATGTATGAGTCAGGGATACATGGGTATGTGAGAGAGTGTGCATGTATGTGTGCATGTATGATCCAGGGATACATGGGTATGTGAGATAGTGAGTGTGCATGTATGACTAAGGGATACATGGGTAGGTGAGATAGTGTGTGTGCATGTATGTGTGCAAGTATGAGTCAGGGATACATGGGTATGTGAGATAGTGTGTTTGCATGTATGTGTGCATGTATGAGTCAGGGATACATGGGTATGTGATATAGTGTGTGTGCATGTATGTGTGCATGTATGACTCAGGGATACATGGGTATGTGAGATAGTGAGTGTGCATGTATGATTCAGGGATACATGGGTATGTGAGTTAGTGAGTGTGCATGTATGATTCAGGGATACATGGGTATGTGAGATAGTGAATGTGCATGTATGACTCAGGGATACATGGGTATGTGAGATAGTGTGTGTGCATGTATGTGTGCATGTATGAGTCAGGGATACATGGGTATGTGAGATAGTGTGTGTGCATGTATGTGTGCATGTATGAGTCAGGGATACATGGGTATGTGAGATAGTGTGTGTGCATGTATGTGTGCATGTATGACTCAGGGATACATGGGTATGTGAGATAGTGAGTGTGCATGTATGATTCAGGGATACATGGGTATGTGAGATAGTGAGTGTGCATGTATGATTCAGGGATACATGGGTATGTGAGATAGTGAGTGTGCATGTATGATTCAGGGATACATGGGTATGTGAGAGAGTGTGCATGTATGTATGAGTCAGGGATACATGGGTATGTGAGATAGTAAGTGTGCATGTATGAGTCAGGGATACATGGGTATGTGAGATAGTGTGTGTGTGCATGTATGTATGAGTCAGGGATACATGGGTATGTGAGATAGTGAGTGTGCATGTATGATTCAGGGATACATGGGTATGTGAGAGAGTGTGCATGTATGTATGAGTCAGGGATACATGGGTATGTGAGATAGTGTGTGTGCATGTATGTATGAGTCAGGGATACATGGGTATGTGAGATAGTGAGTGTGCATGTATGATTCAAGGATACATGGGTATGTGAGAGAGTGTGCATGTATGTATGACTCAGGGATACATGGGTATGTGAGATAGTGAGTGTGCATGTATGAGTCAGGGATACATGGGTATGTGAGATAGTGTGTGTGCATGTATGTATGAGTCAGGGATACATGGGTATGTGAGATAGTGAGTGTGCATGTATGATTCAGGGATACTTGGGTATATGAGAGAGTGTGCATGTATGTATGAGTCAGGGATACATGGGTATGTGAGAGAGTGTGCATGTATGTATGAGTCAGGGATACATGGGTATGTGAGATAGTGTGTGTGCATGTATGTATGAGTCAGGGATACATGGGTATGTGAGATAGTGAGTGTGCATGTATGATTCAGGGATACATGGGTATGTGAGAGAGTGTGCATGTATGTATGAGTCAGGGATACATGGGTATGTGAGATAGTGTGTGTGCATGTATGAGTCAGGGATACATGGGTATGTGAGATAGTAAGTGTGTATGAATGTGTGCATATATGAGTCAGGGATACATGGGTATGTGAGATAGTGCGTGTGCATGTATGTGTGCATGTATGAGTCAGGGATACATGGGTATGTGAGATAGTGTGTGTGCATGTATGTGTGCATGTATGAGTCAGGGATACATGGGTATGTGAGATAGTGAGTGTGCATGTATGACTAAGGGATACATGGGTATGTGAGATAGTGTGTGTGCATGTATGACTCAGGGATACATGGGTATGTGAGATAGTGAGTGTGCATGTATGATTCAGGGATACATGGGTATGTGAGATAGTGAGTGTGCATGTATGTGTGCATGTATGAGTCAGGGATACATGGGTATGTGAGATAGTGAGTGTGCATGTATGACTCAGGGATACATGGGTATGTGAGATAGTGAGTGTGCATGTATGATTCAGGGATACATGGGTATGTGAGATAGTGAGTGTGCATGTATGATTCAGAGATACATGGGTATGTGAGATAGTGAGTGTGCATGTATGATCCAGGGATACATGGGTATGTGAGATAGTGAGTGTGCATGTATGACTAAGGGATACATGGGTATGTGAGATAGTGTGTGTGCATGTATGTGTGCATGTATGAGTCAGGGATACATGGGTATGTGAGATAGTGTGTGTGCATGTATGAGTCAGGGATACATGGGTATGTGAGATAGTGTGTGTGCATGTATGTGTGCATGTATGAGTCAGGGATACATGGGTATGTGAGCGAGTGTGCATGTATGTGTGCATGTATGAGTCAGGGATACATGGGTATGTGAGATAGTGAGTGTGCATGTATGACTCAGGGATACATGAGTATGTGAGATAGTGAGTGTGCATGTATGTGTGCATGTATGATCCAGGGATACATGGGTATGTGAGATAGTGTGTGTGCATGTATGATTCAGGGATACATGGGTATGTGAGAGAGTGTGCATGTATGTGTGCATGTATGACTCAGGGATACATGGGTATGTGAGATAGTGAGTGTGCATGTATGACTCAGGGATACATGGGTATGTGTGATACTGAGTGTGCATGTATGACTCAGGGATACATGGGTATGTGATAGTGAGTGTGCATGTATGACTCAGGGATACATGGGTATGTGAGATAGTGAGTGTGCATGTATGACTCAGGGATACATGGGTATGTGAGATAGTGTGCATGTATGTGTGCATGTATGACCAGGGATACATGGGTATGTGAGATAGTGAGTGTGCATGTATGACTAAGGGATACATGGGTATGTGAGATAGTGTGTGTGCATGTATGTGTGCATGTATGAGTCAGGGATACATGGGTATGTGAGATAGTGTGTGTGCATGTATGTGTGCATATATGATCCAGGGATACATGGGTATGTGAGATAGTGAGTGTGCATGTATGACTAAGGGATACATGGGTATGTGAGATAGTGTGTGTGCATGTATGACTCAGGGATACATGGGTATGTGAGATAGTGAGTGTGCATGTATGACTCAGGGATACATGGGTATGTGAGATAGTGAGTGTGCATGTATGACTCAGGGATACATGGGTATGTGAGATAGTGTGTGTGCATGTATGACTCAGGGATACATGGGTATGTGAGATAGTGAGTGTGCATGTATGATCCAGGGATACATGGGTATGTGAGATAGTGAGTGTGCATGTATGACTCAGGGATACATGGGTATGTGAGATAGTGAGTGTGCATGTATGACTCAGGGATACATGGGTATGTGAGATAGTGTGTGTGCATGTATGACTCAGGGATACATGGGTATGTGAGATAGTGAGTGTGCATGTCTGAGTCAGGGATACATGGGTATGTGAGAGTGTGCATGTATGTGTGCATGCATGATCCAGGGATACATGAGTATGTGAGATAGTGAGTGTGCATGTATGACTAAGGGATACATGGGTATGTGAGATAGTGTGTGTGCATGTATGTGTGCATGTATGACTCAGGGATACATGGGTATGTGAGATAGTGAGTGTGCATGTATGATTCAGGGATACATGGGTATGTGAGATAGTGAGTGTGCATGTATGATTCAGGGATACATGGGTATGTGAGATAGTGAGTGTGCATGTATGATTCAGGGATACATGGGTATGTGAGAGAGTGTGCATGTATGTATGAGTCAGGGATACATGGGTATGTGAGATAGTAAGTGTGCATGTATGAGTCAGGGATACATGGGTATGTGAGATAGTGTGTGTGATTGTATGTATGAGTCAGGGATACATGGGTATGTGAGATAGTGAGTGTTCATGTATGATTCAGGGATACATGGGTATGTGAGAGAGTGTGCATGTATGTATGAGTCAGGGATACATGGGTATGTGAGATAGTGTGTGTGCATGTATGTATGAGTCAGGGATACATGGGTATGTGAGATAGTGAGTGTGCATGTATGATTCAAGGATACATGGGTATGTGAGAGAGTGTGCATGTATGTATGACTCAGGGATACATGGGTATGTGAGATAGTGAGTGTGCATGTATGAGTCAGGGATACATGGGTATGTGAGATAGTGTGTGTGCATGTATGTATGAGTCAGGGATACATGGGTATGTGAGATAGTGAGTGTGCATGTATGATTCAGGGATACTTGGGTATATGAGAGAGTGTGCATGTATGTATGAGTCAGGGATACATGGGTATGTGAGAGAGTGTGCATGTATGTATGAGTCAGGGATACATGGCTATGTGAGATAGTGTGTGTGCATGTATGTATGAGTCAGGGATACATGGGTATGTGAGATAGTAAGTGTGTATGAATGTGTGCATATATGAGTCAGGGATACATGGGTATGTGAGATAGTGTGTGTGCATGTATGTGTGCATGTATGAGTCAGGGATACATGGGTATGTGAGATAGTGTGTGTGCATGTATGACTCAGGGATACATGGGTATGTGAGATAGTGAGTGTGCATGTATGATTCAGGGATACATGGGTATGTGAGATAGTGAGTGTGCATGTATGATTCAGGGATACATGGGTATGTGAGATAGTGAGTGTACATGTATGATCCAGGGATACATGGGTATGTGAGATAGTGAGTGTGCATGTATGACTAAGGGATACATGGGTATGTGAGATAGTGTGTGTGCATGTATGTGTGCATGTATGAGTCAGGGATACATGGGTATGTGAGATAGTGTGTGTGCATGTATGAGTCAGGGATACATGGGTATGTGAGATAGTGCGTGTGCATGTATGTGTGCATGTATGAGTCAGGGATACATGGGTATGTGAGCGAGTGTGCATGTATGTGTGCATGTATGATCCAGGGATACATGGGTATGTGAGATAGTGAGTGTGCATGTATGACTAAGGGATACATGGGTATGTGAGATAGTGTGTGTGCATGTATGACTCAGGGATACATGGGTATGTGAGATAGTGAGTGTGCATGTATGATTCAGGGATACATGGGTATGTGAGATAGTGAGTGTGCATGTAGGTGTGCATGTATGAGTCAGGGATACATGGGTATGTGAGATAGTGAGTGTGCATGTATGACTCAGGGATACATGAGTATGTGAGATAGTGAGTGTGCATGTATGTGTGCATGTATGATTCAGGGATACATGGGAATGTGAGATAGTGTGTGTGCATGTATGATTCAGGGATACATGGGTATGTGAGAGAGTGTGCATGTATGTGTGCATGTATGACTCAGGGATACATGGGTATGTGAGATAGTGAGTGTGCATGTATGACTCAGGGATACATGGGTATGTGAGATACTGAGTGTGCATGTATGACTCAGGGATACATGGGTATGTGAGATAGTGAGTGTGCATGTATGACTCAGGGATACATGGATATGTGAGATAGTGAGTGTGCATGTATGACTCAGGGATACATGGGTATGTGAGATAGTGTGCATGTATGTGTGCATGTATGACCAGGGATACATGGGTATGTGAGATAGTGAGTGTGCATGTATGACTAAGGGATACATGGGTATGTGAGATAGTGTGTGTGCATGTATGTGTGCATGTATGAGTCAGGGATACATGGGTATGTGAGATAGTGTGTGTGCATGTATGTGTGCATATATGATCCAGGGATACATGGGTATGTGAGATAGTGAGTGTGCATGTATGACTAAGGGATACATGGGTATGTGAGATAGTGTGTGTGCATGTATGACTCAGGGATACATGGGTATGTGAGATAGTGAGTGTGCATGTATGATTCAGGGATACATGGGTATGTGAGATAGTGAGTGTGCATGTATGATTCAGGGATACATGGGTATGTGAGATAGTGAGTGTGCATGTATGATCCAGGGATACATGGGTATGTGAGATAGTGAGTGTGCATGTATGACTAAGGGATACATGGGTATGTGAGATAGTGTGTGTGCATGTATGTGTGCATGTATGAGTCAGGGATACATGGGTATGTGAGATAGTGTGTGTGCATGTATGAGTCAGGGATACATGGGTATGTGAGCGAGTGTGCATGTATGTGTGCATGTATGATCCAGGGATACATGGGTATGTGAGATAGTGAGTGTGCATGTATGACTAAGGGATACATGGGTATGTGAGATAGTGTGTGTGCATGTATGACTCAGGGATACATGGGTATGTGAGATAGTGAGTGTGCATGTCTGAGTCAGGGATACATGGGTATGTGAGAGTGTGCATGTATGTGTGCATGCATGATCCAGGGATACATGAGTATGTGAGATAGTGAGTGTGCATGTATGACTAAGGGATACATGGGTATGTGAGATAGTGTGTGTGCATGTATGTGTGCATGTATGAGTCAGGGATACATGGGTATGTGAGATAGTGTGTGTGCATGTCTGAGTCAGGGATACATGGGTATGTGAGATAGTGAGTGTGCATTTATGACTCAGGGATACATGGGTATGTGAGATAGTGAGTGTGCATGTATGATCCAGGGATACATGGGTATGTGAGATAGTGAGTGTGCATGTATGACTAAGGGATACATGGGTATGTGAGATAGTGTGTGTGCATGTATGTGTGCATGTATGAGTCAGGGATACATGGGTATGTGATATAGTGTGTGTGCATGTCTGAGTCAGGGATACATGGGTATGTGAGATAGTGTGTGTGCATGTATGTGTGCATGTATGAGTCAGGGATACATGGGTATGTGAGATAGTGAGTGTGCATGTATGTGTGCATGTATGAGTCAGGGATACATGGGTATGTGAGCGAGTGTGCATGTATGTGTGCATGTATGAGTCAGGGATACATGGGTATGTGAGATAGTGAGTGTGCATGTATGACTAAGGGATACATGGGTATGTGAGATAGTGTGTGTGCATGTATGAGTCAGGGATACATGGGTATGTGAGCGAGTGTGCATGTATGTGTGCATGTATGATCCAGGGATACATGGGTATGTGAGATAGTGAGTGTGCATGTATGTGTGCATGTATGACTCAGGGATACATGGGTATGTGAGATAGTGTGTGTGCATGTATGACTAAGGGATACATGGGTATGTGAGATAGTGTGTGTGCATGTATGACTCAGGGATACATGGGTATGTGAGATAGTGAGTGTGCATGTATGACTAAGGGATACATGGGTATGTGAGATAGTGTGTGTGCATGTATGACTCAGGGATACATGGGTATGTGAGATAGTGAGTGTGCATGTATGACTCAGGGATACATGGGTATGTGAGATAGTAAGTGTGTATGAATGTGTGCATATATGAGTCAGGGATACATGGGTATGTGAGATAGTGTGTGTGCATGTATGTGTGCATGTATGAGTCAGGGATACATGGGTATGTGAGATAGTGTGTGTGCATGTATGACTCAGGGATACATGGGTATGTGAGATAGTGAGTGTGCATGTATGATTCAGGGATACATGGGTATGTGAGATAGTGAGTGTGCATGTATGATTCAGGGATACATGGGTATGTGAGATAGTGAGTGTGCATGTATGATCCAGGGATACATGGGTATGTGAGATAGTGAGTGTGCATGTATGACTAAGGGATACATGGGTATGTGAGATAGTGTGTGTGCATGTATGTGTGCATGTATGAGTCAGGGATACATGGGTATGTGAGATAGTGTGTGTGCCTGTATGAGTCAGGGATACATGGGTATGTGAGATAGTGTGTGTGCATGTATGTGTGCATGTATGAGTCAGGGATACATGGGTATGTGAGCGAGTGTGCATGTATGTGTGCATGTATGATCCAGGGATACATGGGTATGTGAGATAGTGAGTGTGCATGTATGACTAAGGGATACATGGGTATGTGAGATAGTGTGTGTGCATGTATGACTCAGGGATACATGGGTATGTGAGATAGTGAGTGTGCATGTATGATTCAGGGATACATGGGTATGTGAGATAGTGAGTGTGCATGTATGTGTGCATGTATGAGTCAGGGATACATGGGTATGTGAGATAGTGAGTGTGCATGTATGACTCAGGGATACATGAGTATGTGAGATAGTGAGTGTGCATGTATGTGTGCATGTATGATCCAGGGATACATGGGAATGTGAGATAGTGTGTGTGCATGTATGATTCAGGGATACATGGGTATGTGAGAGAGTGTGCATGTATGTGTGCATGTATGACTCAGGGATACATGGGTATGTGAGATAGTGAGTGTGCATGTATGACTCAGGGATACATGGGTATGTGAGATACTGAGTGTGCATGTATGACTCAGGGATACATGGGTATGTGAGATAGTGAGTGTGCATGTATGAGTCAGGGATACATGGGTATGTGAGATAGTGTGTGTGCATGTATGTGTGCATGTATGAGTCAGGGATACATGGGTATGTGAGATAGTGTGTGTGCATGTCTGAGTCAGGGATACATGGGTATGTGAGATAGTGTGTGTGCATGTATGTGTGCATGTATGAGTCAGGGATACATGGGTATGTGAGATAGTGAGTGTGCATGTATGTGTGCATGTATGAGTCAGGGATACATGGGTATGTGAGCGAGTGTGCATGTATGTGTGCATGTATGAGTCAGGGATACATGGGTATGTGAGATAGTGAGTGTGCATGTATGACTAAGGGATACATGGGTATGTGAGATAGTGTGTGTGCATGTATGAGTCAGGGATACATGGGTATGTGAGCGAGTGTGCATGTATGTGTGCATGTATGATCCAGGGATACATGGGTATGTGAGATAGTGAGTGTGCATGTATGTGTGCATGTATGACTCAGGGATACATGGGTATGTGAGATAGTGTGTGTGCATGTATGACTAAGGGATACATGGGTATGTGAGATAGTGTGTGTGCATGTATGACTCAGGGATACATGGGTATGTGAGATAGTGAGTGTGCATGTATGACTAAGGGATACATGGGTATGTGAGATAGTGTGTGTGCATGTATGACTCAGGGATACATGGGTATGTGAGATAGTGAGTGTGCATGTATGACTCAGGGATACATGGGTATGTGAGATAGTGAGTGTGCATGTATGACTCAGAGATACATGGGTATGTGAGATAGTGAGTGTGCATGTATGACTCAGGGATACATGGGTATGTGAGATAGTGTGTGTGCATGTCTGAGTCAGGGATACATGGGTATGTGAGAGAGTGTGTGTGCATGTATGTGTGCATGTATGAGTCAGGGATACATGGGTATGTGAGATAGTGAGTGTGCATGTATGACTAAGGGATACATGGGTATGTGAGATAGTGTGTGTGCATGTATGTATGCATGTATGAGTCAGGGACACATGGGTATGTGAGATAGTGTGTGTGCATGTATGTGTGCATGTATGAGTCAGGGATACATGGGTATGTGAGCGAGTGTGCATGTATGTGTGCATGTATGATCCAGGGATACATGGGTATGTGAGATAGTGAGTGTGCATGTATGACTAAGGGATACATGGGTATGTGAGATAGTGTGTGTGCATGTATGACTCAGGGATACATGGGTATGTGAGATAGTGAGTGTGCATGTATGACTCAGGGATACATGGGTATGTGAGATAGTGTGTGTGCATGTATGACTCAGGGATACATGGGTATGTGAGATAGTGTGTGTGCATGTATGTATGAGTCAGGGATACATGGGTATGTGAGATAGTGAGTGTGCATGTATGATTCAGGGATACATGGGTATGTGAGAGAGTGTGCATGTATGTATGAGTCAGGGATACATGGGTATGTGAGATAGTGTGTGTGCATGTATGTATGAGTCAGGGATACATGGGTATGTGAGATAGTGAGTGTGCATGTATGATTCAAGGATACATGGGTATGTGAGAGAGTGTGCATGTATGTATGACCCAGGGATACATGGGTATGTGAGATAGTGAATGTGCATGTATGAGTCAGGGATACATGGGTATGTGAGATAGTGTGTGTGCATGTATGTATGAGTCAGGGATACATGGGTATGTGAGATAGTGAGTGTGCATGTATGATTCAGGGATACTTGGGTATATGAGAGAGTGTGCATGTATGTATGAGTCAGGGATACATGGGTATGTGAGAGAGTGTGCATGTATGTATGAGTCAGGGATACATGGGTATGTGAGATAGTGTGTGTGCATGTATGTATGAGTCAGGGATACATGGGTATGTGAGATAGTGTGTGTGCATGTATGTATGAGTCAGGGATACATGGGTATGTGAGATAGTGAGTGTGCATGTATGATTCAGGGATACATGGGTATGTGAGAGAGTGTGCATGTATGTATGAGTCAGGGATACATGGGTATGTGAGATAGTGTGTGTGCATGTATGAGTCAGGGATACATGGGTATGTGAGATAGTAAGTGTGTATGAATGTGTGCATGTATGAGTCAGGGATACATGGGTATGTGAGATAGTGTGTGTGCATGTATGTGTGCATGTATGAGTCAGGGATACATGGGTATGTGAGATAGTGTGTGTGCATGTATGACTCAGGGATACATGGGTATGTGAGATAGTGAGTGTGCATGTATGATTCAGGGATACATGGGTATGTGAGATAGTGAGTGTGCATGTATGATTCAGGGATACATGGGTATGTGAGATAGTGAGTGTGCATGTATGATTCAGGGATACATGGGTATGTGAGATAGTGTGTGTGCATGTATGTGTGCATGTATGAGTCAGGGATACATGGGTATGTGAGATAGTGTGTGTGCATGTATGTGTGCATGTATGAGTCAGGGATACATGGGTATGTGAGATAGTGTGTGTGCATGTATGTGTGCATGTATGACTCAGGGATACATGGGTATGTGAGATAGTGAGTGTGCATGTATGATTCAGGGATACATGGGTATGTGAGATAGTGAGTGTGCATGTATGATTCAGGGATACATGGGTATGTGAGATAGTGAGTGTGCATGTATGATTCAGGGATACATGGGTATGTGAGAGAGTGTGCATGTATGTATGAGTCAGGGATACATGGGTATGTGAGATAGTAAGTGTGCATGTATGAGTCAGGGATACATGGGTATGTGAGATAGTGTGTGTGCATGTATGTATGAGTCAGGGATACATGGGTATGTGAGATAGTGAGTGTGCATGTATGATTCAGGGATACATGGGTATGTGAGAGAGTGTGCATGTATGTATGAGTCAGGGATACATGGGTATGTGAGATAGTGTGTGTGCATGTATGTATGAGTCAGGGATACATGGGTATGTGAGATAGTGAGTGTGCATGTATGATTCAAGGATACATGGGTATGTGAGAGAGTGTGCATGTATGTATGACTCAGGGATACATGGGTATGTGAGATAGTGAGTGTGCATGTATGAGTCAGGGATACATGGGTATGTGAGATAGTGTGTGTGCATGTATGTATGAGTCAGGGATACATGGGTATGTGAGATAGTGGGTGTGCATGTATGATTCAGGGATACATGGGTATGTGAGAGAGTGTGCATGTATGTATGAGTCAGGGATACATGGGTATGTGAGAGAGTGTGCATGTATGTATGAGTCAGGGATACATGGGTATGTGAGATAGTGTGTGTGCATGTATGAGTCAGGGATACATGGGTATGTGAGATAGTAAGTGTGCATGTATGTTTTATTACACTTTTACTGTCACGGTGTGTGTGTTCTGTGTTTTTTTTAATATATATTTCCTTCGCTTTGGAATTACAGGTACCAGTGGGCCCATAATGCCCCGCATGCAGGTACTTGTGGTTCTCCAAGTACCAACATGAGGGGGAGACTTGCTGGGACATATAGTTCCACAGCAAACGGCAATATTTTTACTATTAGCAATTGCACCACATTACATAATCAACCCGGCACACACCGCTCCAGGGGTGCCGGGGATAGCCCCAGGCAATCAGTCTAGGCCTGAGGTGCCCTGGAGAGGGGGTCCCCAGCTTCCCAGCCTGGGCTGACTAGCGGTCAGGGGTAATGTTTTTGCTTGGGAACCTGGTGCACGGGTTCCCCTGGCTGTAGCATTACCCTCCAATATCTGACCGTGCGTATGCACCAATATCTGACCGTGCGTATGCACCAATAATCTGACCGTGCGTATGCACCAATATCTGACCATGCGTATGCACCAATATCTGACTGTGCGTATGCACCAATATCTGACCGTGTGTATGCACCAATAATCTGACCGTGCGTATGCACCAATAATCTGACCGTGCATATGCACCAATATCTGATAGTGTGTATGCATTAATAATCTGACCGTGCATATGCACCAATATCTGATAGTGTGTATGCACCAATAATCTGACCGTGCGTATGCACCAATATCTGATAGTGTGTATGCATTAAAAATCTGACCGTGTATATGCACCAATATCTGATAGTGTGTATGCACCAATATCTGACTGTGCGTATGCACCAATATCTGACCGTGTGTATGCACCAATAATCTGACCGTGCGTATGCACCAATAATCTGACCGTGCGTATGCACCAATATCTGATAGTGTGTATGCATTAATAATCTGACCGTGTGTATGCACCAATAATCTGACCGTGCGTATGCACCAATAATCTGACCGTGCGTATGCACCAATATCTGATAGTGTGTATGCACCATAACATTTTCAATAAAAAAATTAATGGAAAAAAATTGTTAGAAAAATAAATATGTATTTAATTTTAGGTTGTTCAATGGTATTCTCCTTTTCCCCCAAACACGACTGAATCTATATAATTTGCTTTGTGCTAATATTTCTATATATTACGAAAAGAAAAAGATCACATCTCTTTGGTATTTCCAATATATCAGTTATAATTTGGAGGAAGAGAAAATGCTAAATGAACATTATTTTTGCAGATCTCAGATTACTGGAGACAAACGCGGTTAGTCAGCGAGATCGGATTTTGGGCTGTGGCAAAGTAACAACATGGAAAATGTGTTTCTTGATGACACAGTAAAGTGATGAATCATTAAAGCGGAGGTTTCCCAGACTGAGTTCCCTTCTCCACGGCCGCATGTAACGTAATGTGCTCGGAAATGCTGATACAGCTGTAAATTAATAAGAGATGAAGTGATGACTTGGAATGTGACTACGGACCAGTTACACAGCTGGATGAGGCCTTTGCCAAAGCAGTCATTATATATATATATATATATATATATATATATATATATACACACAATTAGGGGGAACGCTGAGATATCTTCACTTTACAGCTTTCTGCTGGCGGATCTTAGATGTCACAGCCGGTTATTGTGCTCATTTCATAGTGCGGCAGGATATGGTGTTTTCTCTTTATTGGACCAGTTCCCTCCTGTTATCCGATAGACTCCAGACATGACTAAGGGGCAAATTTATTCACGTATTCCGGGGACCCCAGCACAATCTAAGTATCCCCAGAATGTTACAAGGAGGTAGCGCAGCTGTGCTACTCCATTTCCGGCCGAAAAATACAAATCATTCCGGAGCTTGGCGCTGGCAGATCACGCCATCTGGAGATGGCATTAGCCCATAGTAGCCTCTGGGATGCTGTAACCGGAGTGGGATGCGAAGTTTGGTAAATGCATGCAGTAATATTTATAACACCACTATAAAACTTTAATGCCACAAATTTTTATATGCGCTTGGTGGTACATATGCCGCTAGGTAATTGAAGAGTGGTCCATACCTTCAACAGTCCGGATAATGGCAGCAGCCCTGATTTCACAGTTGCATAACTTTGTGGCTGCAGGAAAAGGTGCAGCATCACAGTGTGCGTCATATAATGCACCGCTCTCCAAATCAGGGAAAGGTGCAGCATCACAATGTGCGTCATATAATGCACCGCTCTCCACATCAGGGAAAGGTGCAGCATCACAATGTGCGTCATATAATGCACCGCTCTCCAAACCAGGGAAAGGTGCAGCATCACAATGTGCGTCATATAATGCACCGCTCTCCAAATCAGGGAAAGGTGCAGCATCACAATGTGCGTCATATAATGCACCGCTCTCCACATCAGGGAAGGTGCAGCATCACAATGTGCGTTATATAATGCACCGCTCTCCAAATCAGGGAAAGGTGCAGCATCACAGTGTGCGTCATATAACGCACCGCTCTCCAAATCAGGGAAAGGTGCAGCATCACAATGTGCGTCATATAATGCACCGATCTCCACATCAGGGAAAGGTGCAGCATCACAATGTGCGTTATATAATGCACCGCTCTCCAAATCAGGGAAAGGTGCAGCATCACAATGTGCGTCATATAATGTACCGCTCTCCAAATCAGGGAAAGGTGCAGCATCACCATGTGCGTTATATAATGCACCGCTCTCCAAATCAGGGAAAGGTGCAGCATCACAGTGTGCGTCATATAATGCACCGCTCTCCAAATCAGGGAAAGGTGCAGCATCACAATGTGCGTCATATAATGCACCGCGCTCCAAATCAGGAAAAGGTGCAGCAGCACAATGTGCGTCATATAATGCACCACTCTCCACATCAGGGAAAGGTGCAGCATCACAATGTGCGTTATATAATGCACCGCTCTCCAAATCAGGGAAAGGTGCAGCATCACAGTGTGCGTCATATAATGCACCGCTCTCCAAATCAGGGAAAGGTGCAGCATCACAATGTGCGTCATATAATGCACCGCTCTCCACATCAGGGAAAGGTGCAGCATCACAATGTGCGTTATATAATGCACCGCTCTCCAAATCAGGGAAAGGTGCAGCATCACAATGTGCGTCATATAATGTACTGCTCTCCAAATCAGGGAAAGGTGCAGCATCACCATGTGCGTTATATAATGCACCGCTCTCCAAATCAGGGAAAGGTGCAGCATCACAGTGTGCGTCATATAATGCACCGCTCTCCAAATCAGGGAAAGGTGCAGCATCACAATGTGCGTCATATAATGCACCGCTCTCCACATCAGGGAAAGGTGCAGCATCACAATGTGCGTTATATAATGCACCGCTCTCCAAATCAGGGAAAGGTGCAGCATCACAATGTGCGTCATATAATGTACCGCTCTCCAAATCAGGGAAAGGTGCAGCATCACAATGTGCGTTATATAATGCACCGCTCTCCAAATCAGGGAAAGGTGCAGCATCACAATGTGCGTTATATAATGCACCGCTCTCCAAATCAGGGAAAGGTGCAGCATCACAATGTGCATTATATAATGCACCGCTCTCCAAATCAGGGAAAGGTGCAGCATCACAATGTGCGTCATATAATGCACCACTCTCCACATCAGGGAAAGGTGCAGCATCACAATGTGCGTCATATAATGTACCACTCTCCAAATCAGGGAAAGGTGCAGCATCACAGTGTGCGTCATATAATGCACCGCTCTCCAAATCAGGGAAAGGTGCAACATCACAATGTGCGTTATATAATGCACCGCTCTCCAAATCAGGGAAAGGTGCAACATCACAATGTGCGTCATATAATGCACCACTCTCCAAATCAGGGAAAGGTGCAGCATCACAATGTGCGTCATATAATGCACCGCGCTCCAAATCAGGAAAAGGTGCAGCAGCACAATGTGCGTCATATAATGTACCACTCTCCAAATCAGGGAAAGGTGCAGCATCACCATGTGCGTTATATAATGCACCGCGCTCCAAATCAGGGAAAGGTGCAGCATCACAATGTGCGTCATATAATGCACCGCTCTCCAAATCAGGAAAAGGTGCAGCATCACAATGTGCGTCATATAATGCACCGCTCTCCACATCAGGAACATTGACGACAAGTATAAAGTTGTATAACAGTAATTTAATTACAAGGGAACCTAGAAAAATATAACTGACTAAAATGATGATAATTCACAGTCTGCTTTACACAAGTGGAGGTACCAATATTTAAAAGAATGCAGCCAATGACCAATCAATTCCCTAAGAAAAAGTGATGTCATTAAGGCCAGGTGCCTCATGCCTCAGTGATGTGACTAGACCTTGATGGAATATTTATACACAAAGTGTCTGCATTACTGTGCGCACGCGATAACTACACTAAGGGCCTGATTCAGGTTGGATTGAAATGCTGCATTCGCACGCACCAGCTTGCTGAAAAAAATATGCTAATGAATGCAATCGCACGGCAACCGCAGCTCTATACCAAGACGCCCAGCACTGTATAAAGCCGCCCACCTCCCATGACATGCATCCGTAAGTCCGCGAAAAATTATACGCATGCGCAGATTGCAAACATCGGCTGGCTGCGTGCGGACCTGAATCAGGCCGTAAGATAGAAGTAATCAGTGAGAGGCTTATATAGCAGAGCTGGTGCTGCCTATAACGACGTGTGACTGTAACCCCAGACATACCACCATCCCAGCAAAGCACCTGATTAGTATTAGTCTTCATCAAGAAATGTCCTCGGAATGCTGCTGCGACTGCTGTAATCTTATCTGTATACTGACGCACTGTGACAGGTAATCCAATGATAACCGCAGAGTCCTTGCTAAATTCCTCCAGATCGGACTCACTTACAGCATTTACATTCATCTAGACACAATGACATTCAAACCACAGAGCAAATTATATGACACAATGAGAATTGTTCCTTCCTGTCTCCAATGTTTAAGGATCTGTCTGCATGAATAGTACTGACGTTCCCCTGCTCACAGACCCCATCACAGCAATTACCCAACGTTTTACTTCCTTGTAGGGATATAGAATTATAATTAAATAAAATTAAATTAAGGAGTTTAGAATTTAGCAGTAAATACTTTACTACTAAACACTGATCTGATATTAAATGAAGTTTGTAATTAAATCTTAGCCCCACATTAATGATTAAATTAGCCCCTCACCAAATAAAACAGGGTTTAGCCCAGCCCAAATCAGAGTCAGACAGTAATTGGCTCCTTAGCTACTGCAAACAGTCACCCCCAACCAAAGTCATTTCAACCATGCTTAATTACAGTAAGACACTAAACTGACCCTGGGCACAGCCCATATAGGCAAATGCTTCAGTCACGGCACATACTGCCAGGAGGAGCCGCAGCAGATACTGCCAGGAGGAGCCGCAGCAGATACTGCCAGGAGGAGCCGCAGCAGATACTGCCAGGAGGAGCCGCAGCAGATACTGCCAGGAGGAGCCGCAGCAGATACTGCCAGGAGGAGCCGCATCAGATACTGCCAGGAGGAGCCGCATCAGATACTGCCAGGAGGAGCAGCAGCAGATACTGCCAGGAGGAGCCGCAGCAGGTACTGACAGGAGGAGCCGCATCAGATACTGACAGGAGGAGCCGCATCAGATACTGACAGGAGGAGCCGCAGCAGGTACTGACAGGAGGAGCCGCATCAGATACTGACAGGAGGAGCCACATCAGATACTGACAGGAGGAGCCGCATCAGATACTGACAGGAGGAGCCGCATCAGATACTGACAGGAGGAGCCGCATCAGATACTGACAGGAGGAGCCGCATCAGATACTGACAGGAGGAGCCGCATCAGATACTGACAGGAGGAGCCGCATCAGATACTGACAGGAGGAGCCGCATCAGATACTGACAGGAGGAGCCGCATCAGATACTGACAGGAGGAGCCGCAGCAGATACTGACAGGAGGAGCCGCAGCAGATAGGACCTCTCAGCAGTGGAGCTACAGGTCTCGGGTTGCACCGTGGAGGCTGGTTGTCCCTCAGGTCTGCGGCCTTATAACGGACTTTGACCTTGTCTATAAAATCAGGGACAAACAGATCAGAGTCTGTGAGATAGTGAACATCCACTGACCTGGGAGCGATATTAGTTAGACCTGCTTTCGTTAGCCAGCAAGATTTGCGGGTATTTAGCCAATCACTAAGGTAATTCTAAGATCTATTTGTTGAAGAAAACACATGTAGCCATAGGGATCATTGTTCCTTATACCCAATGTAGGGAAATTATACTAATACATATAACCATAGGGATCATTGTGCCTTATACCCAATGTAGGGAAATGATACTAATGCATGTATGTAGCCATAGGGATCATTATGCCTTATACCCAATGTAGGGAAATGATACTAATGCATGTAGCCATAGGGATCATTGTGCCTTATACCCCAATGCAGGGAAATGATACTAATACATGTAGCCATAGGGATCATTGTGCCTTATACCCAATGTAGGGAAATGATACTAATACATGTAGCCATAGGGATCATTGTGCCTTATACCCAATGTAGGGAAATGATACTAGTGCATGTAGCCATAGGGATCATTGTGCCTTATACCCAATGTAGGGAAATTTATTTATTTATTTATTAACAGTTTCTTAAATAGCGCAGCATATTCCGTTGCGCTTTACAATTGGAAACATTGATAGAACAAAACAGGATAATAACTGACAGACATAGAGGTAAGAGGGCCCTGCTCGGAAGCTTACAATCTATAGGGAAACAGGCATTGATACACAAGGATAGGTGCTATATATATTGCAATTTGGTACGGCCAGAATGCAGAGTTTCTTGGTGGCTGCATGATCCAGTCACACAGGAATGTCGGCCAAATGTCAGGATGATGTGAGAGAAAGACAATATGTGAGGTTATGTGTGGACTGTGAGAGGGGATGTGATAAGACATGGAAGCTATGAAGGTTATGTGGTCGGTTCTGGAATCTGATAAGCTTGTCTGAAGAGGTGAGTTTTCAGGGAACGCTTGAAGGATTGGAGACTAGATGAAAGTCTTATTGTGTGTGGTAAGGCATTCCATAGAGTGGGTGCAGCCCTAAGAAAGTCCTGTAACCGTGAGTGGGAGCAAGTAATGCGTGGGGATGAGAGACGCAGATCTTGTGCTGAGCGGAGAGGTCGGGTTGGGAGATATTTTGAGATGAGTGAAGAGATGTATGTTGGTGTAATTCGGTTAATGGCCTTATGTGTAAGTAACAGTATTTTGTATTGAATACGGTAGAAAATTGGCAAACAATGGAGGGACTGACAGAGCGGGGCAGCAGACAATGAACGTTTGGCAAGGAAGATAAGCCTTGCAGCTGCATTCATAATGGATTGTAATGGCGATAGCCTGTTTTTGGGAAGACCAGTAAGGAGACTGTTGCAATAGTCAATGCGGGAAATAATAAGTGCATGGATTAGAGTTTTTGCAGTGTCTTGTGTGAGATATGGTCGAATTTTGTATATGTTTTTTAGATGTATGTAACATGATTTTGAGACAGATTGAATGATGGGAACAAAGGATAGTTCAGAGTCAAGGATGACACCAAGGCAGCGAGCTGGTGGGGTGGGGTGGATTGTTGAGTTATCAACAGTGATAAAGAGATCAGATTGGTAACTGTTATTGGCCGGTGGAAATATAATTAATTCTGTTTTAGAAATATTAAGTTTCAGGTGGCGAGATGACATCCAAGATGAAATGGCAGAAAGACATTCAGTGACACGGACCAATACAGATGGTGATAAATCTGGGGAGGATAGGTAGATTGAGTATCATCCGCATACAGATGATACTGAAATCCAAAAGAGCGGATTAGTTTGCCAAGAGAGGTGGTATAGATTGAGAATAGCAAAGGACCTAAGACAGAGCTTTGTGGTACTCCAACTGATAGAGGTAGCGAAGAGGAGGCAGAATCAGAAAAATGAACAGAAAAAGAGCGATCAGATAGGTAGGAAGAGAACCAAGAAAGAGCTGTGTCCTTAAGACCTAGGGATTGTAGTGTTTGTATGAGAAGAGAGTGGTCAACAGTGTCACAGGCACCAGAGAGATCTAGAGGAATTAGGAGTGAGTAATGGCCTTTAGCCTTGGCAGTGACCAAATAATTTACTACCTTAGTCAGTGCTGTCTCTGTGGAGTGTTGGGAGCGAAAGCCAGACTGAAGTGGGTTAAATAAGTTGTGGGTGTTAAGAAAGTGTGTGAGGTGGGTGTAGACAACTCTCTCCAGTAGCTTGGAGGGGCATGGGAGCTGGGAGATAGGACGGTAATTAGAGAGAGTGTTAGGGTCAGAATTTTGTTTTTTCAGAATGGGAGTAATCACTGCATGCTTGTACAGTGATGGAAAGTTGCCAGTAGAAAGAGAGAGATTACAGATTTTAGTTAGGGTTGCGATGAGCACAGGAGACAGAACTTTACTGATTTGTGAGGGTATAGGATCTAGAGGAGAGGTAATAGAGTAGGAGGATGAGAAGAGTGTAGATACTTCATCTTTATTTGTGGGGTCAAATGAAGAGAATGTGCCAGAGGGTTCAGGTAGGGAATTGAGCAGGTCACTAGCTGAGGAAGAGAATAACATTTCATTTCGGATATTATCAATCTTGTCCCTAAAATAGGAAGCAAGATCTTGTGCACAGATAGTGGCAGGTGGCTTGGGTGAGGGAGGGGTAAGAAGCAGTTTAAATGTATTAAAAAGTCGCTTGGGGTTAGAAGCTTGAGCAGAGATAAGAGATTGGAAATATATTTGCTTGGCAGTGTCCAGAGCATTACGATAAGAGTTGTAGATAGACCTATATGTGAGGAAGTCACGTGGAGTGCGAGACTTTCGCCACTGACGTTCTACTTTACGTGAGAGTTTTTGTAGATGCCTTGTTAAGTTAGAATGCCGCAGTTGACGTCTAAGTCTACGCGGAGTGTGATGGGTAGCTGGAGCTACTTCATCGAGGGCTTTTACTAGAATCTGGTTTAGGTGTGATGCAGCAGTCTCAGGAGAAGTGAATGTAGAAATTGGTGAGAGTCGTTGTTGTAGAGAGGTAGATAGTTGTTTAAAGTTAATCACATTAATATTTCTGCGGGTTTTAGGAGGTTTGTTTGATTTCACTGACATTGAGGTTGATGTAATGGAGGAAAGTGTGCAGGTGATAAGATTGTGATCTGAGAGAGGGAAAGGAGCATTAGTGAAATCAGAAACTGAGCATAGACTGGTAAATACAAGATCAAGGCAGTGGCCATCGTGATGAGTAGAGGAGTCAGTCCATTGGGAGAGGCCAAGAGAGGAGGTTAGAGAGAGTAGTTTGGAGGCATGAGGAGATTGTGGACTGTCAATGGGGATATTGAAATCACCCATAATGATGGTGGAGATGTCTGAGGATAGGAAGTGAGGGAGCCAGGCTGAAAAATGTTTCAGAAATTGTTGAGGTGGCCCAGGCGGGCGATAGATAACAGCAACTCACAGAGAGAAAGGGGTGAAAGTCCTGATACAATGTACTTCACATGATGTAAATGTGAGTGACGGTACCTGTGGGAGAACTGTGAATGTGAAAGATTGGGAGAGTAATATTCCTACCCCACCTCCTTTACAATTACCAGGCCTGGAGGTGTGTGAGAAGTGTAGGTTACCATATGAAATTGCAGCAGGGGAGACAGTGTCTGATTGCGTGAGCCATGTTTCTGTTATTGCCAGAAGGTTGAGGTTGGTTGAAATAAAGAGGTCATGGATGGATGTTAGTTTGTTGCAGACAGAGCGTGCATTCCATAAGGCACATATTAGTGACTTGGATGGTGAAGGGAGGCACGCAATGTTTATGAGGTTAGCTGGATTTATAGCTCGCTGTGGGTGTGGCATGTGGGTTGGGCCTGGATTTGGAGATATGTCACCAGCTAATAGAAGCAATAGGAGCGAGATATAAATATATTTGTTGGATTTGACTGAATGTTTGTTATGGCGACAGGTTGTGGATGTTATTGTCAATGTATATAGATAAGTTAAAAGCTCATATGTGTTTGTAAGAGAAGAGGAAAGTAATGAGGCAGCAACATGTACAGAAGGATGAGCTGCAGGGAGAGTAAAGGATGTAGTAGTCTTAGAGATGATTCCATGGAGTGAGATCATTAATAGAAGTTTCTGATACATTTTTTCAATACATTCAATAATGTACAACACACAAACTACTGGTAAGGAATGATATTGTAATTACCTTGTCGTAGATGTTGTTCAATGTTTGTTCAACTGTTTTTTTTAACTGTTATATAATTACACTTTGTGTTATAACACACTTAGTGCTTATAATACACGGCTGCCTCTATACTGATTCAAAACTTAAAGAAAGTCTGATTGAGACATGTTACAGCTGACCACAAATGCTCACTAATCAATGAAGAAATGTAGCACTGGGTTTCTGTAAACACCAGCAGTATCCCACCATAAACTAGGCATCACTGAGCAACACCCCCCACCCAGGTAATACAAAATACAATCAAGTCATTACATCTAAATCTTTGCTAACAGAAATAAATTCCATTATGCAGAAATGTAAGAACAATATGTTGCTTGCTAGATGGAAATGGGTAACATACTTTTTAAAATCCAAACAGCTGATCTGAGTGATTGCAAAGCACTAGTTAGAGTTAGAATATGCCGAATGATACTAATGCATGTAGCCATAGGGATCATTGTGCCCTATACTCAATGCAGGGGAATTATACTAATACATGTAGCCATAGGGATCATTGGCCCTCATTCAGAGCCGGACGCTCTGAGCAGAGCGCTCGCTCTGAATGAGGGCCGTCCTTCATAAAAATGGAGCGTCCTCCTGGACGCTCGTATAGCTGTGGGTCACCACCCACAGCCTATACGAGCGTGCAGGATGAAGGTCGCGATGGTCTTGACCATCGCGACCATCGCCAGTGCGACCAGAAGCCTGTGGTCGGGGTTTTCGACCACAAGCCCTGGAGTGATTTTGGCTCTATCAGAGCCAAAATCACTCCCACTGACATCACTAGTGATGTCAGTGGGGCCGGCTTCTGACCGTAGGCGTTCCCTTGGGAACGCCTCAGTCTGGGAGGCACGCCCCCCTGGCACGCCCACCAAAGGGGGCGTGCTGTCAATCAACATCGACAGCACGCCCCCTTTGATCAGACACAACGAGCAAAGGAAAGTCCTTCGCTCGTCGCGTCTGGCACATGCGCATGATGGAGCTCCCTCCGTCGTGCGCATGCGCAGTGCACACCATCGACCCACTTGCGAGCGGACAGCCGCTTGCGAGTGGGTCTGAATGAGGTCCATTGTTCCTTATACCCAATGTAGGGAAATGATACTAATACATGTAGCCATAGGGATCATTGTGCCTTATAGCCAATGCAGGGGAATTATACTAATACATGTAGCCATAGGGATCATTGTGCCTTATACCCAATGCAGGGAAATGATACTAATGATCCCAAGTCAATGTACATAACTCTGTTTTTTCTTTTATATAACAGTATTATAATGGGGGTTAGATGTAATCAGGGAGATAGCTGAGACTTTTCAGGGAGTCAGGGAGATAGCTGCTGATTCAGGGAGTCTCCCTGACAATGAGGGAGAGTTGGTAAGTATGACTAAAGCCGGGTACACACGTAAAGATTTTCTGTCCAACCAGCCAACTAGTTGATTGGTTGGAATGAAAATCTAGTGGTCACCCACAGCTTAGCGAGCGGCCAGGAGGCCGTCTTTAAGAAAAAAAAAATAGGGACGCCCTGATTCAGAGCGAGCGCTCTCAAAGAGCGTCCGGCTCTGAATCAGGCCCACAGTCCCTAACAGCCCTGAGGACTGAAATATGAGACATCTGTAAAGTGGTCCTTATTCTGGATTATTATTATTATCATTTATTTATATGGCACCACAAATGTACCGCAGCGCCTTACAAAGTACATAAACAAGTTTTAGACAAGCGACTTACAGAACAACACAATACAGGACCAGTACATGGATAATATATATTGCTACATTAGCGACCGTAACACCAAGATAAGCAACAGTGCATAAGTAGCAAGTGTTAGGTGCCCTAGTGGAAGTAGATTAAACTAAAGTAGAGAGAAGCACAAGAGGGCAGAGGGCCCTGCTCGTAAGAGCTTACATTCTAAAAATCCTGAATCTTTGCCTGTGGAAGAAACACTTTGTGACACTGAGTGTCCAAGGGAAGACCCAAAAATACCATCCTCTGAGATGGATCTAATTTTGATATGGGAAAAACGTTGACCCAGCTGAATTTCTGGAGCAATAGGGCTATTGAGGGAGCCATTAGCAACAAATTGTCCAGATAAGCCAACACATTGGTCCCCGCCCACACCTGAGTAGAGAGATCATGTGTGCCATAACCTTTGTAAAGACTGGGAGCGATGGACAAACCAAATGGCAGAGCCTGGAACTGAAAATGCTGATGCCCTTCTGCAAACCTCAGATGATGTTGATGACCCCTCTATATAGGAATATGGAGGTAGGCATCCCTGATATCTATGGAGGCCAGAAATTCCTCTTCCTCCATGGAACAAATGACTGACCTTATGGATTCCATCTTGAATTTTTCAAAGTGACGATAAGCATTTAACCCCCTGAGGTTGAGAATGGGACGAAATTACCTTCCTAGTTTGTCTACCAAGAAAAGACTGGAGTAGAACCCCAGGCCTTTCTGTAGTACCGGAACCGGAATAATTACTCCGGAATCGAAAAGCGCAGAAATTGCCTGTGTGAGAACTGCCTTTCGCCAACCATCCACAGGGAGAGGAGCGGAAAAGAATCTTTCTGAAACAGGACCCTCCAAATCTAAAATGTAATCCCTGGTTACTAGTTGATTTATCCAAAAATCCAGTTTAGATTTAATCCAAGCTTCCCAGAATTTGAATAAGTAGCCTACCACAAGAGGACAGGTGCCAGTCCCGTGACAGTCATGTGTATATACCTTTTGACTCCTAAGTATACCCCGGAAGGCCTGAAAGCTTCCCCTGCCTTGAGTAAGAAAGCCAAGAAACCTAGGGGATTTAGGTTTTGGTGTTGTTACAGGAAGGTAAGAACTTTTCCCTTCTGTGACCTGAGAAATAATTTTAGTTGATTCTGGACCAAACATAAAGCCTCCTTCAAAAGACATTGCCTCTAAAGCATGCTTAAACTCTATGTCTGCCTTCCATGTTTTAAGCCATAGAGAACGTCTGGTGGAAATGGCCAAAGCAGAAACATGAGACTGTACATGAATAGTATCTATTAAAGCATCACCTATATCGGTCAGAGCTTCTCAGCTAAAGCGCTAGCTTCAGACAAATCCCCTGACTGAAATCCAGCAATCATCTGGGCCATCCAGGAATTGATAGCCTTTATCACCCAAGCGCTGGCCAGAACAGCCCTCAGCAAGAATCCTGACAAAGTGACTTAAGTACAGCCTCATTCTTCCTATCCATAGGATCTTTGGGTGTTACAGACTGTGTTGTGGGAATAACAGTATTCCTGACCAACCTAGCAATAGGAGCATCCACCATGGCTGGAATTTCCCAGAGCATGGTATCCTCTTCTGAAAAGGAATCACGATATAAAAAAAAATTTGGAATATGAAATTTGGAATCCGGTTTTACCCAGCCTTCTTTTAATATTTCTTCAAAATGTGAAAATTATGGGAAAACAGATACATGTTTCTTCTTACGTTTAAAGAAAGAAAGTGAACGAGCTACTGGAATAGCTGTTTCCTGTAACTGCAAAGTCTCCCTGACTGCAACTATCAACATAGAAACTCCTGAATTAGAATGGGAGGTACCCTCCCAGTTTGAGGTGTCTTCCCAGTCATAATCCAATTCCCCTTCTTCCTGGGTATAGGTAGCTGAAGCCTCTTCTCCAGGAAAATCCACTGAGCGGCCAGGTGATGGTCATGACCATCGCGACCATCGGGGCTTGCGACGAGACCCTTGTGGTAGGGTCTCGTTCTCGCAAGCCCCAGTGAGCTTTCGGCTCTAATACAGTGAGCTTTCGGCTCTAATACAGCCGGAAGCTCACCCACTGATATCACTCGTGATGTCAATGGGGCCGCCCCCAAACAGCAGGCGTTCCTTTGGGAACGCCTCCATTTGGCCAGCCACTCCCCCTGCCCACCTCCAAAAAAGGGCAAGCTGTCAATCACAATCGACAGCTGCCCCGCTTTGGTGCGAGACCCGTAGCGACGGACGTCGCTGGTCGGGTCTCGTGTATGCGCAGTGGGGGACCTTCGACCCGCTTGTGAGCGCTGCGCGCTCGCGAGCGGGTCTGAATCAGGCCCTGTGATTTTTGTGGACCCGGGGTGGAAACAGGATCAGACACCAGAACAGGTTTAAACTGAAAGGTGGGTTGTTTAATGTGAATGTTCGTAGACATGAATAATAATATAAAATAAAGTCCAGTAATAAACAAATGGATATATGTGGCTGAAGAGAACTGTGGTGAATGGGAGTAACAAATGTCCGGATCAGTGACAGAGATGACTCCAGATAGACTGTGAGAGTGAAGTGGGTATCCTGGTTTGCTGAATAGTGGCTGAAGGGGATATCCGGTAATGCTATGATGATGGCTGAAATAGAAATCCAGTAATGCGGTGATGATGGCTGCGCAGGATTGGGTTAACTGAGGAGACAGGTTCAGGCAGGAGTGGGTCTGGTGGAAGGTGCAGGGCTGGTCTCAGCGGAGAGCAAGGAACGGCAGAGCTACGGCAAGCCGCTGTGCACACGTTGCACAGGGAGCTCCAAACACCCTTAAGTACCCAGTAGCGGAACGTGATAGGCCAGCGAGAGCAGATGACCTACAGACGATTGGCTTGCTATGTCACATGGCCAAAGAAAACATGGTGGCGCCCAGACACCTGTGATGCAGAGATGCCCCTAGACTTACCCTTGCTAGGATGGCCCAATGCTGGCAGACCTCACACGTCAGCTCGCTCGATAGAAGGACCGCACCACAGCGTCCTCACCGGTAAGGACAGCAAACCTCCACGTTGCGAAACCCTGGTCGTGACAAGGGCTATGCAGCTATTGGGGAAAATGGTGGCTTAATTTGAAGCCGTTCCTTTTGCCAGATTTCATGCCCAACCACTGCAAAAACAATTGCTTCATCGATGGGTAAAGTCAGACCCTTGATTAAACAGACAGATGTTCAGATTATCTCTGCTGACCCGTCAGTCAATTATATGGTGGCTGCAGGATGCAAATCTGAACAGCGGTTGCCAGTTGTCAGTAATAAGTTGGATCATTATCACCACAGATGCAAGCCTAACAGGCTGGGGGGCGGTGATTCTAGACAGACACAGGGTCTTCGGTCAATCCAGGAAGCTTCTCTATTCATAAATATACTGGAAATAAGGGCGATTCGGTATTCATTGGTTCAGGCTCAACTCCATCTAAGGAGCTTACCAGGGCAAATCCAAACAGACAATGCCACGGCAGTTGCTTATAGAAACAAGCAGGATGGCACAAGCAGCTGGCAAGCAATGAGGGAGCTTTCTCACATCCTCCATTGGTCAGAAAATTGTGTTCCAGCTATGTCGGCAATTTACTTTCCAGTGGTGGACAACTGGGAGGCAGACTTCTTAAGTCGCCACAGTGTGCATCCAGGGGAATTGGAATTACACCAGGAGGTGTTTGCGGCAGAAGAAGCCAGATGGGATCTCCAGACAGAGATCTAATGGTTTCTCGTCTCAACAAGAAGCTTCCAAGGTACATCTCTAGTGGATGCCATGACAGCACCTTGGGTGTTCCAGTTGGGATACATCTTTCCTCCTCTGGTAATGTTACCAAATGTAATTCATCGGATTCAATCAGCAGCACAGCACCAGAATGGTGGCTCCAGACTGGCCGCGTCGTCATTGGTACATAGTTCTTTGATACATGCTGCCAGATGTTCCGTATCGTCTGCCCCTGCATCCAGATCTGTTACTTCAGGATCCATGCCATCACCCCCCAATTTGCCTCACTTGGCTTTGACGGCATGGTTCTTGAATACAGTATCTTGAGGGCAAAAGGTTTTTCAGAATCGGTTGTGAAAACTATGATACAGGCTCGCAAACCAGTCACTTCCCAGACTTGTCATTGGATATGGAAGATATAAATTTCTTGGTGTGAACGACACATGTTCAAACCACAAAAGGTTCAGAGGATCTCTCTGGTCTTTTCTGCAAGAGGGGTTGGTTAAGGGTCTTAGATTGTCCTTTCTTAAGAGACAAATTTCAGCCCCTATGGATCCTGTGGGAAATTGGCCTTCATTCCTGAAGTTCTAACCATCCTGCAGGGGGTTCTTCATATACAGCATCCTTCTGACCCACTGGTTCCTCCTTGGGACATGAATTTAGTTTTGGAGGCACTCCAAGAGGCATCATTCGAGCCTTTGGAGTATGTAGAATTGC